>NW_004624771.1:6764540-6853138 GCF_000247695.1 Heterocephalus glaber
GACACACATGTGTAAATACAGAGTAGTTTCTCTAGTGTGAGAAATTGAAAGTGTAAATAAGGATGAAAATGATTAAAGTCAATAACTGATAATTTGAAGTAAGAAACGGTCCAAGAGTTTGGGGATGGCGGAAGGGAAAGGGGAAAGGGAAGAAGGGAAAGAAAAAAATTACGAGAAAAAAAAATGGAATCAAACTCTGTGTAGATAGGGAAGGGTGGAAGGGGTGAGTGAAGGGTGCACAGGTAATGGGAGAAAAAATAAAAACTAAGATGCATCATGTTCTGGTACAAACACCCAATGATAAATGTAAATGTATTTTATACCTAAAATGTACCAATAAATATATATGTTTTTTAAAAAAATACCTTGAGTCAAATTAAACCTCTCCTCTTTAAATTGTGAGTTTCAAGTATTGTGTCAGCAACAAGAAAGCTAATTCCCTGTCTCTTGTGCTCTCTCTCTCTCATTTTTATGTGCTACTCTATCTGTTGGAGATAGCCCTTCCCCCTCCCCATTTCCAGCTGAGGAATGCTTGCTCATCTTTCACCTGGAGCTCTCCTTTCATCCGGGCAATTTAATCCTTCTCCTCAAACACTTCCTGCCACAGCAAACATCTTCCTAGATAATAAGTGCTTATTTATTTTTCAGTCTTACTTGCTGGACTGTAAAGACACTTACAGATCTCTCACAAAGTCTCTTTCCTCCAGGGATGCCTCTGGCAAAAGGAGAGGGTTTTTCACTAAGTGGGAAACTAGAAACTGTATGAGTTACTCCCCTAAGGCAAGGTTCTAGACCAAGAGAAGACTTCAGTCCAAGCCATAAGAAAGTATTGTTGTTATTATTTTTTTTATTGTAAAAATCTTGTCCTAGATTAGTCCTTAAAGTTACAGCAGACATTAACTCCTCTAGAAATTACGTATACTATTTTGTATAGCCAAAGCACATTAACATTCATCAATTAATTTTGATAATTTACCATCATTAGCTGGCTAATTAAATTTGAAACTGTGCCTCCAGAGGAGAAAGAACAATTTAGAAAGATTACTCCAGGCAGATGTCCTTGGGCTCAGCTCCTCCTTTCTTGACCTTCCTTTAAAAAAAATAACAGGCTCTGGGATGGAAGGATCCCATGGGCTCCCCCTCCTCATTTAGGCAGCCCAAACCGCACTCTGGTCCTCTCCAGGCCTTCCACAACAAACAGTCTTGAGAAAGACCTCCTAGATGTCATATTCATCAGAATAACAACATCCTTATTTTCAGTCAGAAACGAGAGGCTGCTTCTACCACAAATACATACAAAATGCAATGCTCCTCTGGCCCTTAATCTTGCAACAAAAAGGGAGAAAAACTAGCTATAGCTGTAAAGCTGCTCAGGCTTTGCAGTGTTTAGGGGTTACTTTACAAATCCTAGGTGAGACCTTCGGGGGGAAAGTAGTTGGAAACCTCACAAATGTGACAAATGCCTTTATATAAAGAACCGCAGAGGGCTCTCTCACTTTCCTTCCACTCTGTGAGGATACAAGAAGACAGCAGCGTGTAACCCTAAAGAGAGCCTTCACTAGAAACCAACTATGGAAGAACCTTAGTTTCAGGTTTCCCAGCCTCCAGAACTGTGAGATATAAAGTTCTGATGTTTCTATTTAACAGACCTGGAGGAGTTACTGTCTGCTGCTGAGTGTTCCACTGCAGATGCATGAAATAACAGCATTTATGCTTTCTGTTTATCTGAGTATGGCAGCCAAAAGTGAATAGAAGAATACAGGAAAAAATATAAAGAGAGAACTTTGCAGCTTGGGAATAACCTTGCAAATAGTAAAGAACCTATGTTATCCAAAGAAAAACCTAGAATTTGAGTTTACATGAGAAGTGTTAGAAAGTTTTCCTAACCACCTGGTTGATTACATCGTTAAGAGATTAAAACTAAAAGCAAACTAGTAAACCAGTAAAATGAACATAAATCTCTGTTGTTCATAAGCCACCCAGTCTATATTTTGGTCCCAGGATCCTAAGACAGTGGCCCCGTACAGGGGGGTGAGGAGGATGAAAACAATGAGATGGGATGAAAAGAATGAGATGGAAGAAGGTCTTCTACAAAGCTCTACTTGGGGAATCAATACTCCCCAGATACAATACAATTGGAAACTTAAACTTATTTTTCTTCCACACATCAGAGACACAACATTTGACCTAAAATTTGTGCAACTGTCTACTTCTCGGTGCAAAAAAAAAAAAAAAAAAAAACCAAAAAAAACCCAGAGAAGTTACTCACTGTATGTTCCAGCCCAAAACTTGCACTGAAATGCTGGGAATATGCCCCCTTTTGTTTTTATATCCAATGAGGAACTGCTCACCCCAAACTGTAGCCAGACCGGCTTTTCCCCAAGTGCCATTAGGAGAACAGGCAGGGTACAGCTGTGTCAGGATGAGCAATTTTCCTGGAAACATAGGTCGACTTTGAAGCATTCTCACTGCAGATCACTCCTGATGGAACTTTATTATGGTACTGATATTATTATATCTCACCTAATATTAATAAGTATTATGGATAGCAATAATAATTTTCATATTTTATGTTCAACTTCCACTTTGGGAAATAGGTTTTTTATTCTCCATTATTTTAAGAAATTAGGCTCATAGAGAGAAAATAACTCTTCCAAGGTCACAAAGCTAGCTGGTAATATAGTTGAGATTCTAACCCTGGTTGTTTGATGCCAGTTACAACAGAGTAAATCCCAAACACTCTATAATTATTGGGATGCTCTGGCAACAAATAAAAGAAACCCCAGCTGAAGGTGCAAAGGAAGAACTTTGCTGATTCAGTGCCTCAATGGCATCATCGAGGTCTGAGGCTCTTTTCTTTTTGCTTTTCTACCACTCACACTGTGTCAAAAGTCTCACTGTGCCAAGATCTTAGCACGGTTCCGGCCTCGCCTCTCCTGTAGTAGGCAAAGTCTAGAGGCAAAAAAGGGATAATTTCTGTTATGTGTCCCTTTTTAAAAGCAAAGACAACTTCCCTTTATGTTTCATCAGTCACAATTTCATCCCATGCTCTTACCTCAACAATCACTTGATGGGTCTTGATTAGCTTAGTCCAATCAAAGTTTAGTTCCAGGGCCCAGCCCCTGCTGAAGAACATCGATTTTCAGAGGAAGATAAACAAAATCCATCTGTAAAGAAGAAAGGGTAAATACTGTCATCACCCAACCATGACTCTCACTACCAACAATATGGCAGGCCATTTATTTTCTAAACCATTTTGCTATCAAATAATGAAACAAAGTATCCGATAATTATATAACCATAAAGGATACAACAGCTTAGTGAAGTATGAAAGCAAAGTCAAAATTCAACGTGCTAGGGACATAAATCTATAGCGCCAAATCACTGACCAAGGGTGAGAACTCAGTTCTGATCTCTGCTCTGACACCAAATAGGTGAGGGATTTCAACCTGCCAAATATTGATTTCTTCCTTTTTTTACATTGAATAACAATGCCTGTCTCACAGAAATTTTTTAATATTAAATGACTTACTAAATCATTATTGCCATGAAACTAAAGCTATTGTTCCATTGAGTAAATTGGAAGGTTTGCAGTTTTGAAGGCAATTTGAGTGTTCATTGTACAGAGTGTTTCCCCTCCTCCCCCTCCTAAATTCTCAGACAGACCTGGGACCTTAGCTGTGGATCCTCTCCTCTTGGTTCCTGGCCCTAGACCAGGGACTAGGACCAGGACTAGATGTTGACTATTATCGGAGGCCGATCAATCCTCCAACTGCCTGGAAAGGGGAAAGTGAGGGCTAAAGAAAAGACAATAGAGGCTCACATAGTTCCAAAGTATGGGGGGAGGGGTGTCAGTGCTTCAGAGCTGGCAGAGATAAAGACATTCTGAGCTTGCCACTGTATATTGGGTTCATAGGGAGTATCAGATGACTCAGAGGGCAGCAATAATCCTAAATTGAAGAGGATCTTATAATCGGAGGAAGTATCAGATGACTGGGAGGGTGGCAGTAATCCTATGACATGAAGATCTTATGCTGATGAGGATTTAGGTCGATGAGGAGTTTATGTTAATGCAAAACGTTCTTACAACAGTAGGTGGGATGAGTTAAACTGACAAGGAATTTGTCCCTCCCCAGTGAAAACCGTTCTCTTTTTGTATTACTACTTGATTCTCAAAGAACCAGGATGTCTTCAGCTGATGTAATCTCACCCTTGAGTGTCACAGCATCACAGGACCATTGAGGCCTCAGACAGCCCTGATCATAATCCAATTGTAAAATTATATCCTCCCTCAAATTATGTAAAATGGCTCCCGACCTCCCAACAGACTATCGTCAGCCAATATCTGAGCAGCTCTTTAGCATGAGCTAAAAGGTACACATGTGAACCCAGGATCTGTCTTGGCATTTTAGAGAAGCTAAATGACAGAGAGGGTATCAAGGCTCAGAGTGACAATGTGTCCTCCAAATGAAGCCAAGAAGACCCACAGGGAACCACAGGAGGGCTACCAATGCTCTAGCCCCTTCTGTTCCTTTGCACTAGGGCTGCTTCATTAAGTATCCTCTCTCACAGGATTCTTGGTTCTCTCTCTCCATTACTCCTCCTCTGTCTCTGATCACATTCTTTAGGCTGAGATTCACTCCCTGACTTTGACCTGGTTCTCCTTCTCTTACTCACTGAGTCATGGAGTATATCACTTCTTAGTGCCCACATCTCTTGATTTTTTTTCTCATTTACTACAATAGTTCTTGTGATTGTTTTACCTTCATTCCTGTAACATAGGAAGCATTGGCTACTTGCCTGTGAAAGAGCATGTCATAAAACCATGTAAAACCAAACTGGAAGAAACATAAAGATCACCTAGATCCTATTACTCAAAGTATGGTTACACAGCACAGCAGCACCAGATCCCCCAAAAGCCAGTTAGAAAAGGCAAATCTCATGCCAGCCCCACACCCACTGAATGCCAATCCACATTTCCGCAAAATCCTCAAAGGATTCATATGCCAGAAAGTTTGAAAACAGCTGATCTGGACCTACCACCTCCTTTCTCCGAGAAGTTATGTGACTTCTCTACAATCCCACAGAAAATGAGTGGTTAAACTGGACTAGGTCTCAGGTCTCTTGATTACTAAAGTTGCATGATATTACCTCTTAGATACCATTTATTCATTTTTACACTTACATAATTTATCCAGCTTTCACTTCCATATAAGGTTGCAGACACTGTCACAAAGGAATGCCAGTATATGGCTTTCAAATTCACTTCTCATATCCATTCGTACCTGTTATTATGATAGCATAGCTTCACCTTTTTCTGCAGCCTTCTTCTCCTTCATTTTTTGATTTATAATTATCTCACTAGGGCCTGCAAGTACAGTATCAAAGAGAATGTGTCTTTAATGTCTTTCTACTCATCTTTTCCTTGCACATCATCTTTTTAAGACTCCCTCAGCTGATTATCAACTAGTCTCTTTGCTAACATTTTATTTAGAATTCCTATACCTGTATCTATAAATGAACACAGTCTTAAGCTTTATTTCAGATATAGATGACAATCTTGAGATTAAAATTACAGTTGTTTCTTAAAATGAATTGGGAAGTTTGAGAATTGATTTCAGAACCAGTAGCTTTCCTAAGTGAGGGATATGGTGGGTTATAATTCATCTGTATTTTGAATACTTTTACAACATTATCCTACCTGAAGAATCATAACTTCCTAAAATCAAAAGCAGAATAATGTTTCCTTAGACCAAATATACCACTAGATTTGCACCTTTGAGATTTCTACTACCACTTGAGCATACTGGGGGAAGGACAGAAAATGGAGAAGATTCAATACACACCTCAGACCTCATTCTGAATCCCGAAGTAATGCCCCCATCCTGAAGTATTCAGTCCCTTCTGTCAGTAAAGCTGTGCATCTACAGACTGCCTCTATCCATCAGACCTCCGTGCACCTTTCCAATTCCTTTATCTTTACCAAATTGCTAGGGAAACCTAGTCTGAGAGCCATAGAATCCACTGAAGCACAGTCTTGGGATTTTCCACTTCAGTGCCCTAAAAGTAAAAAGAGGGGAATGTGGACAGCTCATGGTCACACTCAGCCTATGTGACAAGGCATGCTTGGGAGCATCTATGAGTGATTCTGCAGCCCTCCTGGATCTGGAAAGATGTGGTCATGATTCATGTTTCTGTAGCATATGGCAAGAGGAAGAACAAAGTCTACCACTTATTAGCAAGTGTCCCTGCTGTCCTTGTCCTCATACACTATCTTTCTATTTTAAAATTGTTCCTCAACCTCAGGATCAGCCTATGTTTGAAAGCTACTAGCTAAATACTAATAGTAATAGTAATAATAATAATAATAATAATAATAATAATTTTATCTCTACCACTCCTGCCCCTCAGTTTGCTTTACAAAGTCTTTGTCATTGGAAGCAGCTAATGAACATGCAGGAAGTCTAAAGAATCTTAAAAATTATTGCTCAAAAATAAATGTTTCCCTTTCCTGATTAATAAGTCAAGTAGATAATTGCCTCTAATGTGGCCTGAAGACACACAAAAAAATGTCTGCCTAACCCATGCTTTTCCCTCTTCCTGACCTCAAATTCTGCTGACACACTGATTAAAGGTTTCTCCTTTTCTTATTATATTTCAGGGAAGGAGCAAACATGAGACAATGCATCTGAATCCATATATTCCATATTGGCCCAGGACTAACCTTGCTATGAATTTTTCACAGATGTTCAGGAGGGTAGAGCAAGTCCCTGGTGGGAAATGGAGGCTTGGAGTGTGGACAATAAAAGGAGAATAGAGAGGAACATCCCTCATAGAGAGAATCTCCAAACTGGAAACATCTCCAATCCCAATGCAATGCTCCACAAAATCAAGAAAGATGCAGTTTTCAGTGACCACTGTTTTGTTTCTCATTCTCCTCCAGCTCCAAGATTTTCTTTCCCTTTATGAGGAGTCTCTTCTCATCAAGCATCTGTAAGGCAATAAGAATGGAAGGTATAGAGAAGAAAAGAAAATCAGAAAATAACATCCACTATGGCAGCCTGAAGATAAACATAACAATTTATTTATGCACATTTTTGTTTTATACAAATAACTCCAGAATTATACATTGCACATCCTACTTCTTGCATGTGGATCCTTGGAGAAATCTTCCTATATGCCAACCCCAGAAGAGTAACAAAACAAATTGAAAATACAATAGTATGGGAAATATAGAAATAGCAATACAGTGATCTCAGAGCACAGTTCTTAGTTCACCCCTCATACTCTGAGTTGAAGCTCAGAGGACCCCAATCTACAGACAAATCCAGGAGACTGAACTCCCTAGAGGATTGGTTTATTCATCTATTCATTCATTCAACAAATATTAAAGAATCCCTACTATGAGCCAATAACTGTCTCCCCACCCAGGCATTAGTAAGACCCTTCTCAAACAGCAGAGTGTTGGGATTGAATTAAAAGATGGCATCTAACTTAGAAATTTAGTAGGAAAAGCAGCATGTGTGTCTATGTGTGTTTATGTGTTGAGAAATAATAGGGTATACATAGAAACAAAAGAAACTCCTTGATGTGGAAGAATAAATACTGATACAGAATGCCAGGAAGAAAACTTGGAGAAGCAATCACAGTGTTCTAATCCATTCTATGTGGCCTTACTGAATATCACAGGTGGGTAGTTTATGAAGAAAAGAGGATTAGTTAGCTCATGATTCTGAAGGTCTAGGAAATCCAAGAGCATGGCTCTGGT
This sequence comes from Heterocephalus glaber, assembly GCF_000247695.1. The sequence continues at coordinate 6,772,309 of NW_004624771.1, forward strand.
ATCTGCTTAACATCTAGTGAGAGCATATTTGCTATAATATGACAGAGGCCATTACACGATGAGACAGTGAGCAAGCAATCCAAAGACAGCATGTTTTCATAGCAAAGCCACTCCCATGATAACACGTTAATCCGTGAATGGATTAATCAATTCATAAAGACAGAGTCCTCAAGATCCAATCACCTCCCAAAGGTCTCACCTCCAAATACCATTAACATATGAATTAGGGGATTAAATTTCCAACACATTAATTCTAAGGGACAAGCATTCAAACCAGAGGACAGGGGTTGCTCATGAAAAGACCTTATGCCATATTAACATGCATGCATTTCACCCTGTAAATAAAATGGGAAGCCATGGGAAAATGTAATCATGAGCATGTCGTTGTCAGACTTGATTATGAACCTGCAAACTTCTGCTGGCTATGTGAAGGATGAGTGAGAGCCGATCAAGAATGGAGTTAGAGAAAGTGATTAGAAGGCCATTGTTATTAGGAGAGGGGTGATAGGGACCAAAACTGAAGGAATGGCTTTGGGGTTTGGGACAGGGCAACTAGGGTAGGACAGTGCTGGGACAGAAGCCTAGAATAAAGGAATAAACTCCAAGGCACAGTAAAATGTTACCTTTTGTGACATAGAATGTTTCGACAGATCCATCATAAGACCATGATAAAAACCACAAATGCAGGATGTTGGCATGAAATGAGTTGCCTGGGTTACATTTCAGGGACCCAAATGCTACTTTTGCTGAGAAATGAGTCTTCACTTGGGTCTTCAGATGTCTGGTGGGTGAGTAAAATGGGATGAAAAGCTTAGCATCACTGTCTTCATATTGTGTCTGTCCCCTTTGTTGTTTTAACCCTTGAGTCAGAATCTGCTCAGCTCTGGATGTAGACATGTTTAAAAAGGTTTTGTCCTTGGCCTATTGCCCGCTGCATCTAGTGTGTGTTTCTTTTGCATCACCACTGTGCATTCTCAGCAGCTTAAGCACTGAAAGTCCTTCAGCCCAATCATAAAGCCAGTGTATTCATGAAAGATGATGATACCAGCAGTAAGAGTAACTCAGCATTTTCTGAATGAACTTGACCACTTGTTAGCCCACCAAGCACCGGGCTAACAGGTATGTTTCACACAGGACAATGGAGCTAGACACGGGAAAATTGGATAGCCTCTAGAACAAGTTGACCATAGTCACCCCTGGGTCTGGGTCCAAATCCATCACAAGAAGAAATATATTTTTGAATCATTCTGCTGGTCAATGGAAATGACCGGAATTTAGCCCACTTCAAGAAATCAATAAAAATCTGTTGCTTTTTTTGTTCTGGGAGCAACGGTTTGGTTACTCTTTGTCTCTCAACAAATTGCTGGATCCATTCACCTGAAGTTCCAATTTGACTGAAGCCCACAATAAAGAAAAAAGCTTTGCTATGCAGGAAGGTGTGTGCTTGCAATATTTGGTCCAATCTCGTTTCTACCATCTCTGGGTCAGAAAATCCTGTTGACTGGCATCAGGAAGGGAGAGGCAGAAGTAACATTGAGCGCTACATAGGTGGCAAAGCTAAACTACATTTTATAGTAGACTAAGTGAGAAGAGAATAAAAGGCAAATGTTCAGGCCTTCAAGTATCTTATTTAAGTGATTAGAAGATGATGAGCCATAAACCTAGCTAAAAGGAGGAGGTTTGTTAGGGAACATGATGAATTCAGCTTAGCCACATAAAGTTTAAGGGGGGCTGAATAGCATCTTGGTGCACATTTTTAGCAAGCCGTTCAACAGAAGGATCTGGAAATCAGGCAAAATGTCTGAAATTTGGAAGTCAAAACCAGCAAGATGGGAACAATTTGAATCATAAATGTGAGAGCACTGCTTCAGAGACAATATGTAGAATGAGAATAGAGCTGAGCCTATGGTATAAAAAATACCAAAATGTAAAAAAGAGGAGAGAGGCTACCCATCCACAGGAAAGCTAAAGAAGTTATAAAGATAAGGGTAGTGAAGAGAGTGCAGCAATTGCATGGGAGTTGAGATACTACAGATATTCAATAACGCATCATACGCAGCAGAGGTGCAATAAAACATGAGCTCTTACACATCCCATCGGATGTGGTGGTTAAGAAGTCATTGGTAACTTTAACGTGACCATTTTCATGGAATAGGAAAGCCAGAAGCCAAATTGAGGTACTTGAAAAGAAAATGGGAGGTGAAGAGATACAGCTAGAAAGTAAATTCACTCTAAAAAGTTTACATGAGAAGGGGAGATGAGAGGTTGAAAACTAGAAGATAAGGGTTCAGGGGAAGCTTTTTTGTGGTACTGGGGACTGAAACTAAGGCTTTCACACTGAGCTACAGCCCCAGCCCCTTTTCTATTTTGAGACAGGGTCTTGGCTCAAATTTGCAATCCTCCTGTCTCAGCCTCACAGAATGCTGAAATTACAGGTGTGTGTCACTGTGTCCAACTCAAGGGAAGCTTTTAATGTTGGAGTCAACTTGAATAATTTGACAGACTTAAAGAAGGAAAGGTAATGGGGGATGAATGATCTAATAAAGTTCCAGAAGAGACGGAAGGCAAGAGGACCAAGAGCACAGGCAAATGAATTGAGCTTGAAAAGAGGAGATAACTCAGAGTGTGGAAGAAAAGGTTAGTATATTTAGAATACTTTCCTGCCAAGCAACATAAAATCCAATCAAACAAAGTTTAAACAGTAAGAAACTTTTACTATTGCGCATATCAAAGAGTCCAAGAAGTCGATGGTAACAGAGAGGAGCTGGCTAATTCAGTGGCTTAGCGATGTCATTAATGACTCAGGTTTTTTCCCTGTCTCTGTAATGGCACCCTCAACACTCCAGCTATTCCTATCCCAGTCAAAGATCATGCAGTAGCTCCAGTCTACACACAGAATAATACCCAAAGACCAGAGATAAAGAGCTCTTCTTTAATCTCCATGTCTCCATGTCTAGAATCCCTCAGGAGACTCCAATTCAATAGCCACAATGTTGTCATGTGCCTAAGCCACATACTGACAAAGGAATAGCTAGGCTGGACTAATTATGACACATCCATTAATCTGAGTCTCCCTGGAGAACATGGCCACCAGTACCTAAATTAAAATTCTGTCATCAAGAAAGAATGTGTGAGTGTAGCTATTTAACAAGCAACCAAACATGACTGCCACACTGGGGTATATGTGGAAAAATTTACAGCCAGGGGTAGAAATTATGTTTAATATTCTTGATTGTCTTGAATCTATTGATAGTAAAGAAATAAGGGCTGAGTATGAGGTTTGAAGAAATAGATAAGCTTTGAAAGTCATTGAAGAAAATGAGGGAAAGAGTGCTCTGAGCCAAGCTGAGATAGACCACAAACTTCACATACCAACCTCTATGGCTACATAATTATTTTTCCAGTATATTCTCCTTCTCAGATTCAGGAACAAAAAATATAGGGAGCAATAGTGCCATTGGTTCTAGGTTGGGATTTTACCATGTGGTAAAGGAAACAAAGATATTTCTAAAAGATCTCTGTATAACTCATGGAATCTAGGTAATATAGAGAATAAGAGGAGTCTGTTGATTAGAGAAAATAGTGATCAAGGGTCGAGAGATGCATATGAGCTCAAAGTGTAATGACAGAAATAAGTGAGGCCAGGACATTGTGATTAGAGTGTAGGACACTGGTGTGCACTGCCCCAAGCAGAGGCTGGTTGAAGAAGAAAGAAATGAAGGACATTGGAGTCAATGATGTCCAGGAGTTTGCAGACCAGGAAATAAATGAGGGTAATGACTGACTGACACTGAAGATCCCAAAGTCTTCAGTGAAGGACCTAACAAAGCAACAAGCAGTTATTAGTGATCATGAGGGAAGATACATGAGATAAGAGGGAAGTATGACTTGGAAGGAAACAGAATTTCTCCCTGAAGGTTGATGAATGCTGGTCTGGAGGTTGAGGTGGAGTCAGGCCAACAGCAACCTTTCTTCTCCTGGGCAGGTTCTATATGGGTGTTGAAGGATGGTTTGTGAGGATTACAGAGGAAGTTGAGTCTTTCAGCAGATCTAGCTCTCAGTTTTAAAGGGAAGGGGGAATAAGGGGCCTCCTGGAACCTTTAAGGAGACATAGACAAGTGTGTTAACAATGAAAGGCAGACCACAGATCACCAAAGAGTCATCAGGTAGGCTCATTCAAACTCAGTGTATGTTTAAATAAGCAGTAAGAGTTCTCCATCTACTGAGGGAAGATTTGAATGTAACCATGACATCTACACCTGATAAAACATTAACAATATAATTACTAATTCAAAGAAAGCTTCTTATGTTTGAGTAAATAAAAAATAAAAGGTGTGAGTTTAGATATGAGACAAGGTAGCTCTGAGCAGAAATTTGTGTTTCCGGTAAGCTGGCTCCTATTCACTCATTCCTTTGTCTTCCTTCATTTGCATTTCTTGTTTCTTTTCTCATTATGGTCACTATTTACTTGAGAGGTAATATAACCCTATCTGAGGGTGGAGCAAAATTAGCATATAAACAAGATTTTTAAATTGCTAGAACAGAGAACTTTATAGCCTACTAATCTCTGGAGACTTGACCTCAAAAATAATCAAGAGCAAATAGGCTTGGGTAAACCCCATTTGGGCCTAAAAATGCCTCTGCTTTGCTTTGAGTGACCTAAGGTGTGTCACCATTTAACAGCCACCAGTTGCCACCAGTTTCTTCATTCGCGTTAATATTCTTAAATAAAGGCTTAGTAGCAAGAACATAATACTTGAAGAAGATGTGGTAGAGTGGAAAAAGTGAAGACTTTTATACCTAAACAAACCGGAGTTTGGACACCAGTTGCTATGCCAAACTTCATTTTCCCTGGAAAGTTACTTGAACTCTGAGTAATAATAACAAAAGTCAACACTAAAGGTAAGTCAGCAATGGGTAAACTTCTTTAAGTACATATGCAGACTGTCCCCAGTTCTACCAGCCTCCATGGTCAGCTGCCTCCAATAAAATAGCCAGATCCCCTACCTAACATACTAAACTGTGGAACGGAAATTCAGTTGCTGCATATATTCTATATGTTCTTGCCCTCTAAATTTATTAACTTACAGTAATGATTTTCCTACTCAAAGCTAAATGTTAACATTTAACATATCTACATATAACTATGAAACTTAGGTATGAAAAATTTACTTTTAATTGGTAGTAGTATTTAGATAAACTTTTGATAAGTTGGGGATTTTTGTTCTTTACATACATAGTATTATTACAGCAACAAAAAAATATTTCTTCAATGCCTTTCTCCACAACCCTGAACTATGGATTCCATAATGTTATAATGGACTTAAGCTATGAGCCCTCAAAACATCACAACTAGATTAGTATGATGTTCTCCAGTTGGGAAAATTACCTAATTAATATAATACTGCAGTAGGATTATTTAGATTTTAATTCATCTGTAAAGCTAAAGGCATAAATGTTAAACACTTAATATAAGCCTGAAAAGGTGAACTATGAATCTTCATTTCTAATAATTTAACATTCTATATTGGATCAATATATTATATTTATGTGATATTGAAAATGGTAATCTACTTAATTTAAATGTTAAATTTTAAATTATGAGGTTTACCTCAAAACCAACATTTCACACATGCACTTTTTTAAGCCATAACAAGGGTTATATTCTGGATAATGTAATGGTTTCTTGGCACCCATAATGGAAGTAATAGTTCAGAGATGGGAAGAGTTCAGAGATGAGAATTGCTATTTGGGAATTACATTTAAATTTAGAAACATTTTGTATTAAACCAAAATACAGAACTAGTAAGTTTGGCATATTCATTGAGCTATCTTTAATGTTTCTTCTAAAAAACAGGTGATGTTTGTATCAATGATAAAAATGTTTATACATAATCTACTTCCTCAGTCTATCTAGTTCCATTTTTTTTTTTTTTTTTTTTTTGGTACCAGGGATCGAACTCGGGTCCTTGTGCTTGTGCAGCAGGCAGCAAAACCGCTGAGCTAAATCCCTGGCCCTGTCTAGTTCCATTTTTAAAAATATGTTCTATTATATTACATAGTAACTCAAAATCAATTGTCACTCTGAAAACTAAGTTCTGGCTAGACAAAGTACACCAAGTTTTACTATGGACTGTTTCTATAAAACTGCCATTGCTTCCAGTTTTTTTTAAAGGAATAGAATATACTTTCAAAAATTTCCATACTGTGTCTTAAGAAAAGAAGGAGGCACTGCCATAATTATGAGATTGCTGAGGTCGTGTTTGGAATTCTCCATGTGAGCCAATGAATGTAAGGAGATGTACATACATTGTTAGTGTTGTAAACAGTTAGTACAGCCTGAAGCCTGAGACTATCCAGAATGGATGCAACCAATTTTGACAACACATTATGGATAAATAAGCATTGAAAAATAAATCAAAAACCACAGTATATTCTACTTTAATTTTTTGTAAACCATGTTTTGTGGATAACTTCAGTTTTACCATAAGGCTGATATATTTCAATATCTTGAAATGATCAGTATTAATTTTGAGTTGGCAGAGGTAATCTAACCAACTACCATTATGTTTGGTACCAAGAGATATGCCTTTCAATAAAATTATTGAAATGCAAAGAAACAAAATAAAATAAAATAAAATAAATAATAAATTGGAGGGTTTTCCCCAGTGTTTCTAAATGGGCTCAAGAATTTTTCAGATTCCTGCTGAACATTCCTTTCTTAACCTCCCTTCTCCATCTTCCTCCTAAGATATCCTCTCTCCTCTTCCAATAGGGTTATATATGGCACCTCCTCCTTAGGCCTGCACATAGCACCAGTACAGTTTTTCCTGAAGGTTTGGTGACAATGGAGGTAGTTTCAGTGAAGAAAACAGACTGAAATTTAATGTCATACATCAGACCAACAGAACACAGGCATCTGACCAATCCTCCTCTTCTACAGCTTAGCTGGTAGCTGCCATTTCCCTGGGATCTGAACCTCTCACTGTAAGCTTTCCTTTAATATCCAGGGCTAGAAAAGAGATATTTTCTGTGGCTTTATGTGGGACACTTTTAGATCCTTTTGTCTCATATTGTCCCCTGGGCTTCACCTTTAACAACCATAAAGGGCCCTTTAATGTGAATTTCTACTCTGGGCTCTACCCCAAACAATGTAGAGAATAATACAAAGCTGTTAAATTTCACTTTAAACCCTCACAACAAAATTCTAAGTATGTATTATTACCTTCATTGACAGATGGAGAAGTTTAAGCTTAGAAAATTGAAATAATTTGCTTAGCGTGATTAAGGTAATAAGTAATAGAATCAAGGATAGCACTCAGTGCTTGGAGCGCTGCTCCCTCTTAGAAGCCAGCTTCCATGCAAAAACCTTGAGACCACCATGCTGTAAGGAAGCCCAGTTAACAACATGGAGACAGAAAAGACTCATAAACAGCATTGAGGGACCAGGTATGTGAGTAGAGGCTGGATCCTCCAGCCACTTGAGGTACCCCTGAATGTAGATGAGTGAATGTTCCCCCAGCCAATGTTGACTGCAACAGAATTAACTGGTCAAACCCTATCCTATCCTAAATTATTTATTTGCAAACCCAAAAGGTGAGAGGCCTTCTGGGAGCTCCCTGAAAGGAGATGAAGCAATGAAACACCAGACTGCTACATCACAGATGCAACACTACTGAAAAATCTGCTGAACAGTTGCAATAAGTGACATAGCCCTTGTAGGGCCAGGACACCCAAAGGCAGAGAAGACTCTAGAAAACTAGTCCAAGCCATAGTTTTGAATAGCAAGAAAGAAAATCTAATTGTATTTCTGTCTACCCATGTCACTGTGTGTGTGTGTGTGTGTGCGCGCGTGCATGTGCTTGTGCCTGCTGTCCTCTATACAGACACTGCTAGAAACTTCAGACAGTAGCCAAGAAATTCCTTGTGATCAGAAGACTACTGACTCCACAGCAAAGAAAGCCATTTTACTTCTTGTGTTCCATCTTCATAAATTTGAGAAACGGCCTCATACATTCATTCATATATGTAAAATACATTCATTAAGCATCTACTATGTGCCAGGCACTGTGGTAGGCCCAGTGGATTCCATCACAGAAAGGGAAGACATTGCTCACATGGAGCTCCAACTGTGATGCTAGGGAGAGAGGCAATATATAAAGAAACAAGTCAATAATTATAAAATTTGAGGAGTAATGGAAGGAATTATAAAGAAAATTAAAGTGTGACCCAGGGATAGAGGATAGAGCAGGACGGGGATGAGGAGGGCAGAGAGCAGTGTCTATGCTTTGAGCCATTGGCTCTGGCTGCTGTGTGAAGAGCAGACTCCAGAAGGGAAGATACAGCAGCAAAGAAGCTGCCTGGGAGGCTATGTAAGTATCCAGATGAGTGATGATAGCAGCCCGACCATGGGCAGTAAGAAATGATAAGATGTGGGACTGTACTTGAAGGTGGAATAGCTTGGTTATGTACACACAATCATTATTCAAATTGAGTCCTCAGCTGTCAGAGTTGGAAGGCTTCCACTTTTAAAATCTGTGGTTGAAAGAGCTGAGCTGGTACTCCATCAACACCCTGGGAAGTGATGTTTGGCATCCAAGGCCACCCACTGAGTGCAGAGAGGCCCAAATCACCAGGACAGCATGAGGGTGAGGAGATGAGCGGGTTTTGTTTGGTTCAAAAGAAAATCTCCACATAGCAATGCACCAGAGCTGCCTCTTGCTTCCCTGCTTAGGTGGACAGGGCAGGGACTTATCAGTCAGTCATGTAGCTCTCTGTTGAGTTTGTTTCCTTGGGCATGTTGGAGGAGATCTTAAGTTTTCTGACCTGTTCCTTGAGGAGCAATTGAATTAAGCTTTTTAGAGCCTGACACATATTCCCTGATATGCAGTGATGGTTTCTAAACAAAGAGAAAGGAGAACTAATTGGCACAAAAAATACTCAGGTACTTCCGGGACGGAAGTAACCTTGATTGCTACACAATTTCTTTCAAGATTTAATGCATGCCTGCAATCCTACCCTCCTGAGAAAGTGAAGAAGGAGGACCACAAGTTTGAGCCCAGCCTGGGCAGCTCAGTGACTTAATAAGACCCCCTCGCAAAAATAAAAAGGGGCTGGGACTGTAGTGCAGTGCAAAGGCCCTGGATTCACTTCCCAGTACTACAAAGAGAAAAGAAAGATTTAAAATGAGGAAAGCAGGAGAATCCTTAATCATGTTTTGTTGTTTGGAAAAGTTTCCCAAGGACGCAAAGAAAAGGTCAGAAGGACACCACGCTGGGCCCAGGGTCTTCACCTGAACCTGAGGTCTGCAAAGTGTGATGGTTGACTGATTGTGTCAATTTGAGAAGTTTGGTTAAGAGAAGCTTAGTTAAATGGACTCAGCAATTCCACATCCTACCATGTAGAAGACCCACCCTGGGGTGGCTTTTCCATATCCTAGGGTGTGGAGGACCCACCCTAGGGTGGCTCATCACCTGGATGTTATAAAGGGGAAATGAGAAAGGACAAGGCTGCTTCTGTTCCTTCAGAGGCATTCCAGTCTTCACCTTGGAAGTCATCTCCTTTCTTCTAGCACAGACTCTTTGGATTCCAGTGTGGATCCTTCACCCTTCTGGTGTAGACTCTTCAGCCTTCCATCGCAGACCCCTTGGTCTCTTGATCTGGACTCGAATGGGACACTGCAGTGAGCTCCAGACCTTTGTCTAAATCCTTCGAATCTCCAATGTGCAGACAGACCCTCTGGACTCTTCCTCATCCAACTCTGTGGGTGGCCAATGTATGTCAATCTTGTAAATTCTTACATATTTGTGTATCTTGTGTTATATCTCTTTCTCTAGTAAACACTGACTGATACACAGAGCTAGGCCAGTTCTGGGACAGGATGTACCGGAGGCTGCAGGAGCCTCAGAGTGTGGCCACCAGGACTCATGGCAGTGCTTTGGGAACCAGGCTCCAGAGTAAGAAAGTGAACTGGACAGCTGTAACCTTTGTGCTGAGCATGGGTCCAGGAGTAGTGAGGATGCTGTAGACCTCAGAAGACATCACGGGATTGGTGAGGAGTTTTCAACAGTGACACCACATGGCAGTCAAAAAACCAAACAGCATTGCACTGATCAGACCCTGGCTTGTTACCTACTGGTTAGATGCAGGACAGGTTGCCTTTGGATTGAGCGAGCCCATTCATCACAGACAATGAAGGAGGGAAAGGCCGCAAGTGAGCCCTAGGACTTCTTGCAGACAAAGCCAGATGAGGACCCTAGTGATTCACTGATGAAACCAAAGCACTATATAGTTAGTAATGACCACGTACATGGTGCATCAGGTATATGCTAAGTGGCACATTAAGGTACCTACTTACTCCTTACTACTTTACTACCTTATGCCTTACTACCTTACTCCCTTACGCTCATGAAAATCAGGTACTGGCTATCTTCACTGATAGGACAATGGTTGTTTTTATTTAACCTTTTAATTATATTCTACAGAGTTTTCACATACATTACTTTTTCAAAAAGAAAAACAGGAAACCAAATATAAAAGCGTATTTTAGCCACATCCCTCACCCTGACAAACAGGTACCTCTGTGGCTGACACCACAAACCTATAACCAGAGATGAATTCCTTTGTGTGCCTTTGCGGCACCTGTGGTGGCTGTAGGTGGTGAGGGCCGGGCCAGGAAGCAGTCAGCACCTGCACTCCCCTCAGCCAGAGGCCTGGACAGCCTGTCTCCTCAGCTTCCCCACCACAGCACAGGTCGAAAGCCAGGCCCTCCCCTGTTACTGACCAGGGCTCCCTCTAAAGTTCAGAGGGAGGTGACACTGATGACACTGGGGAAGTGACCCCTCCTCGCTCTGGGGCAGGAATTTCCCATGGAGCTGCTCAGGCCACACTTGTGTGCTCTGCAGTGTTTCACTTCAGGCATCAGGCATCACACCCACACAGCAACAAACACACCCTGGCTCATGTGATTGACATGCTGCCACCTCTCCTCTGGGACCTCACCGTCACAAACATTTCTGTACTGTGCTCACATGACCTCTCTAAGCTGAAGGCTGCAGGGCACCCAAAGGTGACAGCTGGAACTCTCTGCCTTCACCAAGCCTCCAATCCAGAAGGGCCTCAGGAGACAGAAGAGTCTGACACAAGGTAGAAGATGCCAAGTGTTAAAAGAGAGATAAGCGGAAAAACTCATGACTAACTTCCTCCCACTCCTGCCAGAATTTCTTCTACAAGGTGTCAAATGAGTCCCTCGCATCCATTTCTGCTTCTTCCTTTGCAACAGTTCAGTCCTCATCCAGCTCTTACTAAAATTTTTGCACCAGCCCCTGACCACCTTTCATTCCATCCTTCATGCATTGACAAGGATTTTTCATAGATCTGTACTTTTTCCTCCTCCCTTTTTTAAAAGACCCAATCACCCCCATTACCTTCTGTGGGCAGTGTTAACTCTTCAGCATGGGATTCAATGCATTTGCCAAGGTAAATATAAATCTATCTTTTCCAATTGAGGTCTTCCTGTAGGTTTTTTTTCTTTCTTTCTTCCCTGTAGCCCCCAGAAAGCCCCTAATGGCCATCCCCTGCCTGCTACATACCCACCCACTACACACACACACACACACACACACGCACGCACGCACAACCACTCTAACAAGGCTAGAGTAACAACATTTCTCAAGCACAACTCACCCTGGAATATTGTTCTTCTTGATCTCTGCCTGTTAAACTCTATTCACTTTTCAAGATACTATTTAACTGAGCCTTAATAGAGACTAGAATAGAGCCTTCTTCAGGCTCTACATCAGAAGTACATCCCTTGCATCTTCTTGAGTGCACTTATTATATTATGCTTTGACATTGTCAACTTAAACTTTAAGCTCCCAGAAAACAAATGTCACATGTCTTTCCGCTGTGTATCCCCCATAGCACGGGGCATTGCACACAGTAGATACTTGTTTACTACTCATCAAATCAAGAAGTAAGTCATCCTTATCTTGTTTGCAATGCAAAAAATAATGGTTAGAATCACCACGGCTCAGAGAATAGTTTCCATTTTCCAGATGACTGTGAACTACTAATTGATCCAAGGGTTGATGTCCTACTATGAATCTTTATAATCTAATTTAGACCAGGGAATTTATTTACATTGATCTCTCTCTCTCTTTCCTCTATGTTCAGTACTCCCCCTCATCTTGGGGGATGCATCCAAGATTCTCAGGAAGTGCCAGAAAATACTGATATTCAGGATAGTACTGAATCCTATGCATACAGTATTTTCCTATATATAAATATCCATTTTAAAGTTTAATTTATAAATTAGGCACAGTAAGAAATTAACAACAATAACATAATAAAATAAATAATTATAACAACATACTGTAATAAAAGTTGTATAACACTATGAATTATTTATTTCTGGAATTTTCCATTTAACATTTCCAGACTGTGGTTGATTGTGGGTAACTAAAACATGGAAAGCGAAACTGTGGCTAAGGGGGCCAGGGATTTAGCTCGGTGGTGCCACCACCCGCCTCAAAAGCACAGGGTCCTGTGTTCAATCCCCAGTACCAAAGAAAAAGACTGTGGCCAAGGGGCTACTGTCTATACATTATAGATCCCACTGGTTCTATTTCCCTAGAAAATCCTGACTAATTCAGCTTCAGCATCCCAGAAGATTAAGGAATTCCTGCCAGTGTCAAAGATTTGGTCCTAGTAGATGCTGAATGTCAATGCAGTAGTACATTTGTTCATACAAGAACACATTTTCACAAGCTCCGATAGTTCTTACACATGGCAAGACATCTGTTAATGTGACAGTCTTAATCCTTCCCAACCCTGCTAAGCTTTGGAGTAGATTTGTCCCCTATTCAGAACTGGGGGCAAAGAAGAGACAAGGCCATGCATACAGCTTAATTTTATAGCTTCTGAAGTGTACTTATCTAAGGAATATCCCATAATAGACCCTTGGAAAACTCCTAAGAACCTGGGATGATAGAGCTGAGGTGGCTTTGAAGCTGTGGAGTACAATCCCTCCTGGTACTGAGGAGGATTATTACACTTGCTTCTACCTTACAGGAGGTTATGAGGAACAAATAAGAACACATATGTGAAATTTTCCATAAAGGTCATCTCAGCCTATGATATGAGGTGGATTGTGATCCTACTGATAAAGGATCCCAGAAGCACCCCTGCCAAGCTCAACCCAAGTATTTCTGGGAGTCCTCAAGACCTGTCTCATGTGTGCTCCCCCAACCTTGGGAGCAGCTGCCAGGTGGCTCTTGAATATGCTCCATCATCTACTAAGAGTTCAGGTAACCATGGGAAGATGTGGAGAAGAATGTTTTCCTCCCTATGGGGTGTTACACAGTGTCTCAGGACTACCTACTCAAGCTGAGATACTCTCAACTCTAAGTTTCCTCCTGCAGTTCATCCTCTCTCTCCTTAAGGGTCAAATCAGGACTGGGCAAGATTTGCCTGACAGACATGGCTCATACCATCACTCTGCCCCACCAGAGTCTAAGGCCTGTTGCTAGGCCAAGACTGTGGTCTCTGCTCCCATAGGTGAGAGGAGCCTTCTACAGCCCCTGAGTCTCTGTTTATCTCACTGGACCAATTTGCCAGAGATGCCCAGAAATATCTAAATTCTAGTTGTGGATACAATACACATTACATTTAAAATGGTGATTGACATGACTGGGCCTCGAGTTTCCCTAAGGCAATTTTAGTGGTGCCCTCCATAAAAAGGACATCTCAGTCTCACACCCATTCTCTGACCAACCCACTTCCAAACTGATCCTGCATTTTATATATCGCATTAGAGAATGTTAGGAACTTTTGGATTTTACCCTGTACTTGCATACCCTCACCTCCCTTGGAAAGAAGGAAAACATTCCAGCATGGAGCACCCCATTCCACAGTAAGCTTTTACTCACAGGCAGTCAAAAATTTTATGGGTGAGACCAGGAGGATATAGAGCAAGTAAGATGGCTGAGGCACCTCCAGTTGCCTCTTCAGCTCTCTCCAGAGAGAGACTACACCCTTGACAGCAGAGCAATCCTAGCTCTAGCTTCTGGGTCCCACTTGTGACACATTCTCTACACAGATCTCATGCTGTCTGCCAGCCAGCACACGCCAGCTGCTTTCCTTCTCTACAGGTCATTCTCTAGGGAGCAAAGTGAAGGAGGAAGAATGGGGAGGAGAAGGCTGTCTAAAAAGGGTCACAGGGGTTTTGGGGTTTTTTTCTTTTCCTTTCCTAAAAAGGACTGAGCCAGCAGAGCCTAGGAATTCCCCTTCATATGCTGGTTGTGTGGAGGACAGAGCTGAGGGGTGCAATCAATTTGGCATTGATTGTCCCTCATCTGGACCCGGGAGGTCTCTGACACCTTCTCATCCCTGATGCTGTATGTGGCAAATGCTGTTGACAGAGCAATAATACACAAGAAGACAGGCCCTTGCCCTGTCCTTGCCTTGCCTCCATGGTTTTTTTCCCCAAAATGTTTTGTTCCAGAAATGTAACAGCTTGTGCAGCAATACTCCTGCCAAATGTATCAAAATGTTTTGTAACTGCGGCGACCTTCCAAGAACGTTGTTAACTCCGCCCCCTTGCAGGAATGTTCTGTTAACTCTGCCCCTCTGCTTCCGTGAGCATGCTCACCCAGAATGTGTTTCAGGAATGTTCTGTAACTCCACCCCCCTGCTTCAATGAGCATGCTCACCTACTCCATAGATCCCTATATAAGGAGGTTCCCATTTCTGGTGAAACGCTCAGACTTCAGAGTATGAACTCCTCTGAGCCCGGTGGCATAATAGAAGGTTTTTCTCCACCTCCTCGAGTGACCTTCAGTTTCTCAAGTCTTCAAATTTCGGTAGCTGCGACTCAGAGCTATTACACTGAGCTGTAACACTCAGCTATGCCTCAGAGGTGTGGCACTTCGCGTGACACTGAGCTGTAACATTTGGCTATAGCACTGAGCTGTTCCACTTTGCCACAATACTGTGACTTCAAATTCCAAAGGAAAGAGGCTTCAGAAAGAGGGCCTGGTTCCACAGAAGCCGAGACCACATCTGGAGACATATCTGGGAGGAGATTGTCTCAGGGGGAACTGAAAGGTACCCAAGAGAGTCCAGAGGTGCCTGGGACCAGGAGGCTGTCAGTGTGAGGTTTGGTGTTACCTTTTTTCCACACTCTTCCCAGCTGTATTCCCTACTTTGACAAAAAACAAAAGGTTAAAGTACTAGAAGTAACAGGAATGACTTTTAGTCCACAGACTTGGTTACATATTAAATGCATTATAACTTCATGGCCTTTCACTATACTCTGACACTGAGTCTCCCTACTCTCAGTCTTGTGGAAAATCCCAGTCCAGTCATTGAAGTACCCCTTACAGCTATGCAAAGGGCACTGGGGATGTGGTCAATATACAAAATATTTGGCAAGGCCCCTCCAGCCTTGTAACTGGTTACTGCATGGTACCCTCCACATGATCCCTTCGACTCTGACCTGAGTCTTCTGACCTTAGAGAGGACTGGGAGGCCATCTCCTTGCAGCCACAGTATCTATCTTCCTATGTGCCCTCGAGCCTCCCCAAATCTTAGTAGCTCCCCACAGACATCATTAGGGAGTAGACCAGGAGCTCCTACTCTTTGGGAGATACTCTGTCCACTGAGAGAAAGGAATTTCCCTCTTCTCCTCTCTCATCACTTTCTCAACAGTCCTAGCCTCTCTTGCTCTGCCCTCCGAGATACTGTGTAGAGTATCCCCAGTGAGTTCAGGGTAGTGACCCCCGAACTGGAAGCTGGCAGGACAAATAATCTGACAGATACCATTTATTTGACCTATTCAGTATTTTCATTTTTTAAATAAGGTGCCACACTGGGAGATGATACTAAAATATGAATTTTTGGCTTTTCTCCAAAACTCAGAAAATATGGAAAACTAGGCCTTATGGATGGAATCTAAGCTGTCCACTCATTCGGGAAATATTTTTGAGCAATGTTATGTGCCAGAAGAGAATCTTGTAGGCCCTAGAGCTATAATGGTCAACAAGGTAGATAAGGTTCTTGTTTTCCTGAAGTTTAGTTTCCATTTTATGTTGAAGGGGTAGAAGCAGGCATATTTGGAGAATGCTGGGAGAGGCTGCATCACATGGAAAACAGTAATAAACAAGATCCTTTCAGAGGGTGATAAGGAATGGGAAACAGATTTAGCAGGTGAGAGGAGGGAAAGACTGAGGGAGTACTGTTTAGACTGAGTGCTCAGAGAAGCTTCTCTAAGGAGGTTTCATTTAAGCTGAGGTCTGAATGACAAAATGCAGCCAGGAGCATGGGGATGTATGAGAAGAGCATGTCAGGCAGTGGGGTCACTGGTGTCGGAAACTATAGGATGGATCCGAACTTCACTCCTTGGGGCATGGACAAAGGGCCAGTGGGGCCATTTGACTAACTTCAGAGCTGGGGTTTGGGACTTGATTTAAGATAGAAAAGGGAACTTGAGAGAAAATGTTCCTGCAGAGGAGATACGCAAGTCCTGGAACAATGCACCAGGCTGGGAGCTGAGGAGAGGGATGGCCAGTGAGGGACACTAACCCACCCTCCAGAACCATGGCCAGGGGACTCTAAGCACTGGTGACTGCTCTGCAATATTAAGCTTCCTTTTTCTGGCTTATGAATCTCTTATGGTTGCATCAGGTCCTCTATAAAATGTGTGAGGTGAGAGCAGGCTTAGTGCGAAGGCCTAGGTCTTGGCGGGGAAACCTAGAGCAAAGGGAACTCTAGAGAAGTGGTTAGAACAAGGCTAGGGCTGGTCAACAGAGCCACCTGAATCAGTCCTGACTGCAGGAAACCAAGGTGGGATGTGGAATTTGTGGACCTTCTCAAACACCCAGGAAGGGGCAGGATTCCTGAGCCTGGCAGTGGGCAGCTCAGACTCCAACTCTGGATAGTAAGGGCTGGTATCTGCAGAGCCTCTTGAAGGAGGAGCAGAGCCAAATAAACAGGTGGAATTTAAGTCATAGTTGGAAGATTACAATTGGATCTCTAAACAAAAGACAAAGGCTTCTATCAAGAACTTCCTTTGCTAAGTTATTTCAAAGCTGTAATAACCAAGTTCCTGAAAACTCTGACCAGCATGGTCACATGTCCCCTCTCTGACTTGGCAGCCTCAGTCTTCCTGCATTCTGCAGGAAGGAAGGTCCTCTGCATCCAAACTTGCTTAGAGGACTGGACACAGCTTTCCTGACTCAAGGCAAGGATGAGACTCAAGTGAGAGACAGGGGAGCTCACTCAAGCAAATCCCTGAAGAGGCCTGGCCCAGAAACTGGGAAGGGCAGAGTGACTTTCCAGCCCACCCTATCATTGTCTATTCAATGATTTCACAGCCACTGTCCTAGTAAGATAGATTCCTGCTCTCATGGAGCTTTCATTCTGACAGGCAATGACAGCTAAAAACAGGTAAAATACAGTAAAGTCAATTATACAGTATGCTAGAAGTTTATAAATACTTTAGAAAGAAAATGTAGAACAAGATAAGGGAGATTAAGGTATTTGGAAGAAGGCCAATTGCACTTTTAATAACAGGTCAGAATAAGGTAACATTTTTATTAACACTTTGGAAGATGAAACAGTCAAAGCAAAGACCCTGAGGTGAGAGTTGCCTTCTGTATTATAAAAACAGCAAAGAGAACCCAGGAATGGTGGCGCACACCAATGATCCCAGCACTTGGGAGGCTGAAGCAGGGAAATTGCTGCAAGTTTGAGGACATCCTGAGCTACATAGTGAGTTCAAGGCCAGCCTGAAGTACATAGCAAGGCCCTGTCTCAAAACAAAACAAAACAAAAAAAAAACACAAATTAAAAACCAAGACAAAACAAAACAAAAGAAGTGCAAGGCCAGTGCGTTGGGGGCTGTCAGAGGGAGCACAGGATAAAGTAGGAGATGAAGTGAAGAGAAAGCAGGGACCAAGTCACATGGGGCCTCACAAACCACTGCCAGAAGTTGTAATCTACCACCTGGAATAGAAATGGCTGTGAGCTCTGTCAGCACAGGGCCTGTCCATTTTCATCTCTGCACTCCCAGTACCTGGCACGTTTCCTGTGCCTAATAAATGCCTGTTGTGTGAATCACTGCTGGTGGAGCACACTCATTATGATGCCCCTGCATACACGTCAGGGCTGTGGTTACCACAGGACCCTACTCCCACCACCCGCAAGCACCTCTGATGCAGTCACCCTCAGACTGATGCTGTCACCACTCAAAGGTGACTCCCTCGCCCACCCTGCAGGACTACACCACAAGTCTCCAGAGACAGATTTACACCAAATCCTTGGAGAAAAGGGCTGGGAATGCAGGCCAGTGTGACCACATTCAGTAAGTCACCCGTCCATTTGTCTCCAGGACCTCAGCCCTGAGCCCACCCTTGTGGCTCAGCATCTGCTCCCCCTCCCCTCCCCACAGAGTCCATTCACAGAGCACTTGATTTCCTCAGGAAGGAATTCCTGCAGGGTTGAAACATGCACACGACACACTAGTAAGCAAGGGAGAGGGGGTACTCATTCTATTTTTCTTATTGTTGCTACTGTGGTTTGTTTTGTCTTGTTTTTGAGAAAAGTTCACGCTATATAGCCCAGATTGGTCTGGAACTTGCAATCCTCCTGCGTCAGCCTCTAGAGCCCTAGGATCACAGATGTCACCCCATCTCCATTCTATTTTCAGTTGAGACAGTATAAGGCAGCATATTAAATTTGCCCTAGGGCGTAATCCTGCCTGCCAACAATTGAAAGAAGAAAGGAATTGTTAGGGCCCCCACTGACACACACCTGACAGGTGTAAGAGAGCAGGGGTCAGCCCAGGACAGAATATTCTTTTTGTAAAAGATTTTTAAAGTTAAATTTCTTTGTAACAGACATAAAACTGTACGTATCAAGGGGATACCAAATGATATTTGAATACATGTATATACATAGATATATACATGTATATACATAGATACACATATCTATTCCTCAAACATTCATCACCTTCCCATGGTGAAAACATTCAAAATCCTCTCTTCTAGCTTTTGGAAATGCGCAGTACACTGCTGTTATCTGTAGTCACCCTACAGTGCAATAACACATCAGAGCTCCTTAATCCCATCTGACTGCAGCTTAATACCCAGAGATCAGTCCCCCTAACCCTCCCTGCCCTGCTCCACTCTCCCCAGCCCCTGGTAATAAGATCTCTGCCAGTGAAAAAATCAGAGTGGCCTTTCTGACCCCCAGGGCTGTCTCTGGAGATCGGCTATGACTAAACTAGAAATCTTGTAATAAGCTTTGCAAATGCTTTTCAAATTATCAGTCTCCACCAAAATTTGTATTTGACTCTCAGGCACATTAGCCTCTTCCCTCTCCACATTTACTAAAAGTGCATTTGCATGCTCCCCAGGGACCCCTTCCTGGGCAGTTTCCATCTCACAAGACTAAGAAAAGGCCAGCACCTGCAAACCCTGCTAGGTCACAGTGCCTGTGAGCCCAGTCACAGGAGGACAAATGAAAATGAGAAGAACAATGTTCAGAAAAGTAAATGCTTTGAGGCAGACGTTACTCAGAGGTCAGCAAGGGTCATTATGCTCCTTAAAATATACATCTGTTTGGCTCAAACTCTCACTGTATGTCCTAGAGAAAAAATCCAAATGCCTGCCTTGAGATTTCTGCAAATTGCAAAGGAACCTATCTTCTTTTCACACCTCTGGCTCCCATTTCCTGCCCTCGCCAAATTCTTATTCTCTGCTCTCCATAACTCTGCACCTTCTTCACCCAGCCCAATCCTCTCACCTAAAAGCAATCATTTCTACAAGCGTTGCACGTTAGCAGAATTTTTATTGATGGTTTGTAGGTCATGAGGGATGGGTTACATTTTCTCACCACACAGCAAACGACCCAACATCTGATACCACCTGTCCCATTTCTTGAACAACCTCTAGGGATTCCATGCCTTTCTATGGAACAAGCTGGCTCCCCCCTCTCCCCCCAGGAATTCTTCCCACTTCTTTCACAGCAGGGCAGCTCTCTCCCCCTGAACGTCTGAAGCCTACCTAGGTATGCTGTGGAAGTAGAATCCATTGGACCTTTTAGAAGCACCAGCTTTTGAAGACAGCTCCTTTAAATGGTGGTCCCTTACCTTTGTTTCACCAACATTACTATAATTTTAATTCATTCCACAGCAGAAGACTTATCTCACTTTACAAGCTTGCTCCCTGACGTGTAGCATCCTCGGCCCTGTGTCCTCTGGGCTCTAAGCTTCGAATGCATTCATGTTTAATACAACGAATACCCACACTGCACCTACCTACTCCCAAAGCAGCATCACAGCTGCATCTCACAAGTCATCCAAGACATCACTGCAGACTAACTGCTGTAAATGCTCCCGCCACCAAGTGGTCTAAGCCAAGGAGGCCTATCCTGGGGTTGCGGAAGCCCTGAGGAAGTTAGTACTACTGCAAGCTATCTGTGGATCTCCTAAAACTGCATGTATCTGTGTGCCTTTTTCTGAGGAGAAGGCTTAGAGCTGGAATACAACATTAACAGGCATCTCCAACCCCCTCCTCAACCCAGAAAGATTTTAACCACTATCTGGTAGCCAGTGAACAAGACCACTCTGAGCTCTATACCAACATCACAGCCCAGGATGGCAAGGTAGCCTTAAACTAGGTCATTGTTTAATTGGCAATTTGGGAGATAGAAGACATTATTATGAAAAGATTAAAATATTCAGAAATACCTGCTTGGGAGTTGAGAAAATCAACAGGGGTTAAGAGCAAGGAAAATAAAGACACAAAATCTTTTTTTAAGAGAATTTTTTAAAATGTGATTCAATAAGCTAATATCTTTCTCCAGGTGTTGAAAAAGTAATTCAGAAACAGAGATTTTTATGCCTATATTTCACATTCTGAAGAGTCTGGCTTTATAATTTTAAAATATTAACCATAAAAAAGATGAATCAGATATATAGATTTATTGTATGCATTGGAGAAGGACTTAGCTCATATAAAACAATTGTGACAAATGAACCCAAAGTTAAGGATGGATGGAAGCCCAGAGCCAATTAAAACTAAATGGGAAAGAGATTTAAGTCTGAAAATTGAAGATAAGGTTTGGCAATTATCCTGTCATCTATCCAAACACACAACTGGTACTGCTCTGTATCACTTGATGTATTTTTAATTATCATATCAAGCATTTGACTCTAGTTAGAAAAATGAAATAGACCATTTAAAAATGCAACACTTTCCCCAATAATTCAGGAGAAATATCCCTCTCTGCCCAGTGTCTTTACCCAAAAACACAGCAGTGCAGTGCCATTAAAATCGTATCATAAATTATAAAGAAAGAACTCTCACTCTCTCCTGATCTGTGTTTACCGCATATTAATTCTCAGTTGAATGTGGAAATGTTTAGTTTTGCTTCATTTACATTGTTAATGGTTTTACAGTAGATTACAAGAAAATCGATGAGAGAGGAAGCCCTTAAAGCATGGCAAGCAACTTGCCCAGTGGAAGATACACTACTGCAGGACCTATGTGCTAAAAGCGCCCCATTTGTCACACATCCACACAAGTACACTTGTTGAAGATCATGTGAACATCTCTGTTGCTTTGGGTCTGCTGCTCGGCGCTGACAACTTCCAACCACTTTTGTTTCTAAAACCAGGCCCCAAGGAAACGCTTCACATCTTTTGCCCGTGTCCTTGAAACAGACAGCGGGGGCATCTGAATGCCAGGAAGGTTTGTTTGTGGGTTTTGTCCTGCAGACATTGAGCCATTGGGAGAGGTTGAGCAACAGAAGCACTTAAGTATAAGAGAAAAGACAAATTAACTTGTCAAATCCTCCCTTTCAGCATAATGTGATACCTCTTGAATGCTAAATTATTGTGTCCTAAAAAATGCTAGATGTCCGTTTTCTTTCTTCTCTTTATATTCTAATTTGAGGTCCCAGAAATATTCACAATTTATCATAGTATTTGTAATAGATGCAAGTAGCAGCAGAGGAACATTTCACAATATTAAACAAATCATGTTACCCTAAATTTGTACAATGAGTGAGGCATGATACCAATATTTCTCTTGGTAACTACAACAGAATTAAATATTAAAACTATAAAAATTTATTTTTATAAAAGTGCTTAAAATCTTCAAATTTTGAAATCAATTAAAATTCAGCTTTGAACAAAACTTTTATTTAAAATATTTGCATTCAATGCTTCGGCTTCAAGGAGGATGGAGTAGATATATGACTTATCTGTACTTCCCACTAAGTACAGCAAAAACCCCTGAGAATTAAATGTAAAATAAAAACAAGAAGACACTGAAACCAGACCTGTTAGAGAACTCAAAACCCAAGGAATGACAGGGTGGTGAGTTTCCTGAGCTTTCTTTATGCCTAATGTATCCCAGGCTTGGAGCAGAACAAGCCGGTGATCCAGAAACAACAACAGGCATGGACAAAATTTTTAAAACTCTCAACAAAAGTTCCTCTCTTTAGCCCAAGGTCAGGAAAGAAGCATCTTAGCAGGAAGGAAACTTTCCAGAGAGTAATCACTCTGTTCTTGCCAAACAACGCAGAGCAAAACAGGGATTCCAGTCCCACCCTGGTTCTCCACCCTGGAGGCCCTGGGATGAGGAGCCCAGCACACCTGTTGGGGTGGCATCAGACAAGATCAAGTAGGAAGCCTCACTGGCCAATAATAAGGCTCCCACAGCACCCCTCACTGTGGTGTGCATGGAGACCACATGGCAAGCCTAGACTCCCACCCCCACCCTGCAGTAACAAGGAGCCTCTCTCTGGCTGCAGGGGTGACAGTAGAGCCCCAGGGAAGGTCTGGACTGTCATATCACTCACCGACCACAAGGCCGCCTTTGCTGCAAAATCAGTGAGGAGCACATGCGAAGCTGAGCCTCACTTCCACCTGTCAGCCAACAGGAGCAGCCCACTCAGGGTCTTAGGAAGTACTCGAAAAATAATGAATAGCATTCTCCCAAATTTGGCAAAAGGCATAAACCTACAGATTAAAGAAGCCAAGCAATCCCCAAAAAGGATACCACCAATGGGATCTATTTTAAATCACATAACTAAGCTTCTGAAAATAAAGACGCAGAAAAAGTCTTGCAAGAAGCTAGAAAAAAAAATAGTACATAAAATAGACTTTCCATCCTCTGTTGAATTTCTAAATTATATTTGATGGGTTGAAGCAAAAGTTATGACACTCCCTGATAATTACTCTAAATGTATGTAGGGGAAATATTTAAGACAATTGAACACTAAACAGGGAACAGTAAAAGGATATGAGGGAGGTGAGGTGTCTGTATTTCACTTCAGCTCCACATCAATAGACTTTAGTAAGTAAACAATGGTCTCTCCTTATTTACAGGGTATACAGTGCATTCCAAGATCCTTAGTGCATAACTGCAGACAGTAGAGAAGCCTATGTATATGTATCATGGTTTTCACTATATGAATATTATGGTTTGGATATACTATGTCCTCCAAACTCATTCGGTTGAAAGCTTGGTTGCTGGTAGGCTTTTAGGAAATGATTGGATCATGAAGGCTCTTTATCAACTGGAGTAATCTATTGATGAGATCTTAATTTGATGGCTTTCTTTGGGACGTGATGGAGACAGGAGGTGGGTGGGTCACGAGGGATGAGCTTGGGGAATATGTGTGGTCTCTGCCCACTTCCTCTCAAGTTCTTTCCTTCTCTTTTGGGTTCCTGAATACTAACCGGTGAGCAGCTTTCCTATGTCACACCCTTTTACCATGATATTTCTGTCTCACCACAGGCCTAAATGCAATTTAGCAGGCTGACCATAGACCAAAATGTCTGAAACTCTGAGCCAAAATAAATCTTTCCTTCATTTAAGATGATATCCTTAGCTTATTTTCTAACAGTGACAGAAAACTGACTAATACAACATACAGTGGACCCTCAAGTTACAACCAGCCAGCCTCACATATGAACAATTTGGGTCATGACCGGAATTTTAATTTTAACTTACTACCAAAGTCTTGTGTTATGACCTGAATGCTGGTCTTTCCTGTGTGGGGTCAATTGAGAAATCCTGGGCCAATGTCACTCTAAGGACACTGAGATCTGCCTGAAAGAAAGTGTGGCCTAAAATTATACAGGATACAGACTTTAAAGGCTGTGTAGAGGAGCCCGAGCCTTCAACTGACCCTGTGGTTGATGACATTGTCACTATAGCAGGGTCTGAAGGCAGTGGTGACAGTGGTGATACTAAGAAACTGGTGGAGGAACACTCAAAGGAACTGTCTACAGAGTAACTTCAGCAACTTCTGGCTGAGCAACAGAGAATGGCAGCTGAGGAGCTTTCTGAGGAGGAGGAGGAGTATCAACAATCACTGCAGCAAAGTTCTTCTGAAATAAAGGAAATCCTAAAAAAATGAACAGAGCTACAAACATTTGTAGAGAAGACCCACCCAGACAGAGAAAAAGCCAATCACTGCATTCACTTGTTTAATGACAATGTTATGTCATACTATCGAACAGTGTTAAAGAAAAGGCAGAAACAGACAATCTTAGACCAATTTTTAGTTCTGAGAAGGTTGAGATCTAGTGAGCCAGAAGCGGGTCCTCATGGGCTATAGACTGTAACAAGGAGAGAAAGGACACCAGAGAGCCAGATTCCTGAGGCTCTTATTCCAAACAATAACCACCTTCCATTTCATCCTTCCTTCCTGCAAGCCAAAGATGTCAACTTGAATGGTAAATACAGTATGAAATTGTGGTTTCTGGTAAACTACACACGTTTTATAACTTTTTGGTGAATACACTAGAAAAAATATTGGTGTTTCTAGTAAATTACACACACTATACAACCCTTTTTAGAAATGAAAAGGTTAGTTAAGGGGTGCTTTGGGAGATTTGGAATGCATTTATGAGTATTTCCATTATTTCTCATGGGAAAAATAGTCCTGACTTACAACCAACTTGAGTAACAACCAGCCCTCATGAACAAATTGGGTTCATAAGAGAAGGGTCCACTGTACATGTCTATGATAAAGTTTAATTTATAAATTAAGCACAGTGAGAGATTAACAATAACAATAACAGAATAATTATAACACTATATTCTTTAAAACATATAAATGTGCTCTCTCTCAAAATATCTTCTTGTACTGTTCTCCCCCTTTTTTCTGTAATGGTATGAGATGACACTAAGCCAGTGTAAAGAGAGGAAGTGAGGTGAATGATACAGGCATTGTGATATAATGACAGGCAACTATTGGGCTTCTGATGGTACATTAGAAGGAGGATCAAGTGATTCTGAATCGCTGAGTTACGAGAATGTCAAAGGTTGGATGTCAAGAAGAGACAATGTCAACAGTCGGAGATGCTTGGTAGTTGCTTTTGCTGAATCCTCTCGGAAGAGCATGGTAATGGGAAGTTGTGTCTTTGAAACTCATCAAAATGAGGCTGCAGGGGTTGTAATACACCAGTAATCATATGGGTGGCTCTGCTGCTGCATCCCATCAAAGAATCATGTTCCATAATTTTGTCCTTTAATATCTGTGCAATTCAAAACTCTTCAGCAGATCTCATCAAGGTCCACATTGGTGCTTCTGGTTTTAGATTCTTCTCCCACTTCTTTTGCAGATGGCTCAATCAAGTTCTTAAACTCCTGTGTGTGCACACATGGGTGTGTGTGTGTGTGTGTGTTTAACACTTTTTGATGGCCTTGAATGTATTCTTCCACTTCATCAAACATGTTAGCAAGTCTTTCTCTACTAACTTGTCTTGCTGCATGGATGACTTTCCTCACTTCTTCATCAATCCCTAGGAAGCCTTTAAAATCATGCATGACTTTAGTTCATAAATTCTCCCAGCAAGCATTTACAGATTCTGGTTTTAATTCACCTTCTGTAGCTTTGATAAATGTTACTGTGTCAGCAATAGTGAATGATTTCTAGAACTGCATTATGTCCAGATTAGGGCCTGTATCAAATATGATAAAATACCAGGCAGGTAGATGTAGCCTTAATAAACAAAATCACTCCCTGTACAAGGGACTGAAGCAATGAGATTATATTTGAATGTAAAAATACAACCTTGTCATTTTCGTTTTCCTAGTAAACAGATTAAGGATGGCCATGTGCATTGTCTATTGTTAGTAGAAATTTAAATCCCAACCCTTCCTCTTCCAAGAATTTTTTCACTTCTGGAATGAACCACTGGCAGAATCATTCTATAAACAAGATGTGTCAAACACAATCTTTTATTATTTTGCCAAGACATGGACAGATAAATTTGCTTTTGAAAGTGTGTAGGTTCTTTGCTTTGTGTGTTATATCTGGCTTTATCACATCCTGCAGCATTGCCACATAGTGCCAGAGTTAATCTGTCCCACTGCATTTTATGATCTGGGGCCTCCTTTGCACGTTTATGAATATAGATTCTACTGAGTATCTGCTACCAGAGGAGTCCAGTTTCATCACAAGTGGAGATTGGCTTTGGATGGCATCTTTTCTCCTTAATCAATTTCAACTCTGGCAGAAATGCACCAGCAACTTCTTCACTGGCCATTGCAACTTTTACAACATTTTCTTCAGTCCAACCTATTCCTGAGTCTGTGCAAGCATCTTTTACTTGCACTAAGTGGCTTAGTGTCACTTGTTTCAAGAGATTCCACCGAGGATTTAGCTCAGTGGGTCCGCCGCCTGCCTCAAAACCACAAGGTCCCGAGTTTGATCCCTGGTACCATAAGAAAAAATAAAAGAGATTCCTTGCTGTAGTCTTTCTAAGGTTCCATACTTTCTGGTACAAGATGTTGCATCAACTGGAACATGTTTTCTGTTCACATCTCCCACCCACAAATTTAATGCATTTTCTACCTTAACTACACACTTACCATGCACTGTGGCCATAACTTTTGTAGTTTAAGGTGTGACAGAACAACCAGAAGAAATTTATTTCTTTTTTTAGAATTTTATAGACAGACTTGTTCCTAGTAAAGATTTTAGTAACTATAACATATGGCTTTTTAATTTTTTTTTCGAGTCAAAAAATTTCACTTTTGAATTTGAAGGAAACACTTTATGGCTTCTCTTTAGAATATTCAAATTTGCAGCATCACTAGTCTTGCACTCTGGAGCCATTACTAAGGAAAATGATGGTTCCTTGAGCACAAGCACTTCTGTATTATGATAGTCAATCTGACAGTGTACTAAGTGACCAATAAGTGACTCATATTCTGGGCAGGATAAAATGGGATGGTGTAAGGTTTTATTACAATATTCAGAATGGCATGCATTTTTAAATGTATAAATTTTTTTCTGTAATTTTTTAGTATTTTCAGACCATGATTGACTTCAAGTAACTGAAACCATGAAAAGTGACATTGTGGATAAGAGGAAACTATTGCATATATGATTCCTAGAACAATTTTTAAAGCTATACAAAGAGATATGCTCAAAGCACTATAGATAACCCAAAATTAAATGCTAAATTAGATTCAAGTAATCCATAGGAAGACAGGGAAAAAAATCGAAAAATGAAACTATAAAATGGGGAGAAAAAATAGCATAGCAGTTCTATCAATAACTACATTAAATATAAATGGTAAAAAAGTCTACCAATTAAAAGACAGATGTTGTAAGAGAAAAACTAAAAGGTATGCTTGCCTATGTGACATTTTAGATAAAACTATATAGGCAAGGAATACCAAAAATGTACGTTATAAACTTATTAATCAAAGAAAAGCAGGAGTGACTATATTAATACAGATAAAGCAAACTTCAAAGCAAAAAAAAAAACTCAGACCCAGCGGGGGACATTATACAACGATAAAAAGTTCAATGCCTCTAAGAAGACAGAATAATACTTAATGTATATGCCCTAAACAACAGAGCTTCAAAATATGTGAAGCAAAAACTATTAGAACTGAAAGAAAAACAGACAGATCAACAGTTGCAGTGAAAGACTTCAACACTTCTCTCTCAGCAATTGTCAGAATAACTAGACAGAAAATCATCAAGGATATAGATCTCATCAATATGATCAACATATAGAATCTAATCAAAGTTGATAAAAATACTCTACCCAACAATAGTAGAACAAAAATTTTTTTCAAGTGCCTACAGAACACAGATCTTGGACCATAAACAAACTTTAATAAATTTAGAAGAATTGAAATAATACAGACTACGTTTTCTAATCACAAGAGGGTCAAACTAGAAATCAATAATAAGAGGTAACAGGAAAATCTCCAAATACTTGGAAACTAAATGATACACTTCTAAATAATCCATGAGTCAATGAAGTCTGAAGGAAAATTTTAAGATACAAATTTGACAAACAGACCAATTCTGAAAAAAACAACCTAACATGAAATACAGCATTTGAGTATCTCTGCAACTATTAAGAATTTGAATTTGTAATTTAAGAACTTCCAAAAGAGAAATTTCCAAGAATCCTACCAAATGTTTAATAAAGGCGTAATGCCAGTGCTACACAATCTTTTCCAGAAAGTAAAAGAGGAAGAAGCATTTCCCAATTTATTCCATGAAACTAGTGTAATTCTGATGATATAGGGGAAATATAACTCTTAACCTCTTAGATGTTAGATAAACTGAGTTTGTGTTCTTCAAAATCAAAGAATGAATTCCAAGGAACAACAGAGGTTAAGAATAGGAAAAATTTATTGATTAGAGACAGCTCCTGAGATACAAGAGGGGACTTGAAAGTGGGTTGCCAATGAGCCCACTTTTCCAAGGAAGTTTTATACAGCAAAATCACAAGGTGGGTACAACATGGATCAAAACTATGATCAACCAGTAAGATTATAAGTATAGCCACGTAGGTAATATTGATCCAATGGGGAAGCAGGTCACTAGAAAGTGTACATGGAAAGAACAAGGACCTTTTTAGAAAGGGATGGATCAGGAGGTCATGGTCACCCACCTGGATGACTGATGTCTATCTAGACTTTATTGGACCAGGTGGTATCAATTATAGTATAATCTTCAATTTATTGCTTATCTCTTGAGGAGGCATGTAGGCCTGGTCATTTTGTCTTTATCTTAAGGCCTGGCCCTTGTCAGATGTGCCTCCAGCCACAGTTATAATGTGTTCTCATCTTCTGCACTGTCTTCCTCAAAGATTTAGTTCTATCTGAATGCCTATAATATTTTTATCTAACTTAGTTGTCTATAATACTGATACCAAAATAAGATAAAGACAATACAAAAAAATAAGAAAACATCTCTCATGAATATAGACACAAAAGTCTTTAATACAATATTAGCAAATTGTGTTCAGTAAACATAAAAAAAGAATTGTGCACCATTACCAAGTAGAGTTTATTCCAGGGATACAAGGCTTATTTAGTATGGAAAAGCAATCAATGCATTCAACAAACCTGTTGATCAAAGAAAATTACATGATTATATTAATAGGTACAGAAGAAGATTTTGGCAAAATATAGTATTTATTCATGGCGAAAATTGTCAGAAGGAGAGAGGAGAAAATGCCAGAGTAATAATCAGCAGCAAAAATCAGATTCTTCAAGAGTCTGAACCAAAACACCTGGAAAATAACAACTTGACCAAGAGAAAAAGAGAAGTAGATTGTTGGAAATTGGGAAGGAACTGACAAAAAAAAAAATTGGAAACTACAGAGAAGTTGGAGAAACAGACCACAACACAGAGGTAAAAAAAAAAAGCAGTTTGGACACTCACCCTGGCTCCTAGAAAGGAAAAGTTGCTTCCATAGGCTCAAGGTAAGTACCCAGGGCCAGCAGCTCCAGGGAGAAATATTGGATTGTGCCAGTGGCTTGGGCCCCAGGAGGAGCACATGGCTGTCGTGAACTGCAAAAGCAGCACAGGGTTTTGCTCCAAGGTGACTCCTTCCACATGGTTGGCAACAATCGGAGACAGAATCCACCCGCAGTGCCTGATATACTGGTGGAGAGTGCTTAATCAGGCACCATTTCAGAAAGGGGTTGATTATTTAAGTCTGGGACTCAAAACAACTAAAAAATGACTTTACTTCAAGATTCCCAGTGTAACCTTCCCAGAGTGACTGGTTGACAGAAAGCCATGGGGGGCATTCTTGGTGAGGGAGCAGACTAGATAGACAGAGAACCCCCGAGAAGGGGTTAAGCTCAGGTAGGAAAGGAAAGCCCTGTCTCCCATGGTGAGAAGCCAGGCCAGGCTTGCACTATGCACAGAAAGGGTTGGCTATAAAAGTGCTGGCATTAAGTACTTGAACTCTTGTCCTGCTGCCTACATTTAGCACAAATGTGAGATCTGACTGCCTTCCCCATCTACCAACGTGAGCAAGGACATGCCTTGGCTTAGATGGTTGCCACAGCCTGGGGTAAACAGAGGGACCTTTGGAACAAGGGGACACCTCACAAACCCACAGCTAGATGGAGAAAAATGATTTCCTAGAACCCAAAACTGCGGGGGGGGGGGGTCACTCATTCAAAACTACAGAGAATTTTTTCTACTTTTTAAACACATTTTCTTTTTTTTCTTTTTTTTTTTCCTTCCTTGGGGGATTTTCCCTTCTCCTTTTTTCTCTTTTTTCCTTTTTCCTTTTAATTTTTCCTCTTACTTTTTTCATTTTTATTCTCCATATTTTTTATTTTTCTCCCTTTTTCTTTTATTTTCTTTTTCTTGTTTATTCTTTTTGCCTTACTTTTCTCTCCTACTTTTCACTCCCACTGTTTAATTTTTCAAATTTTTCTTCTTTTGTTTTTCTATTTCCAACCTCCTATATCTTAATAGTATAACTATTAAACTTTAGTAATCTTTAGATATTTAGTTAACTATACATTATCACTATTAAATTCTTTTCTATGGTTAGTGGAGGTATACTTGTCTTATTTATTAGATATTTTCTATATGTCAATTCTTGGTTTGAACTAGCAATTTTGGGCAACAAGGGCAATGTAGAGGGTGGAGGATTGCAATCCCAGACTTCAAGTTATACTACAAAGCTACAGTGATAAAAAATAGCATGGTATTGTCAAAAAAAGAAAAAAACAGACAGGTAGATCAATGGAACAGATTAGAAGATACAGAAACAACTCCAGGCACATTCAGCTACCTAATCTTTGGCAAAGTGGCCAAAAACTTATGCTGGAGGAAAGGTAGCCTCTTTAATAAATGGTATTGGGGAAACTGGCAATCCACATGTAGAAGATTGAATCTAGATCTGTATCAGTCACAATGTAGTGAACTGAAATCAAAATGGATCAAATATCGAAATGTTAAAACAGCAACACTTACTCTACTGGAAGATAAAATACATAGAACTCTTGAAGACATAGAAGTAGGCCAGGCCTTTCTGAACACAACTCCAATTGCCAAGAAATAGTACCAAGAATCAACAAATAAAATCATATCAAATTAAAAAGTTTCTGCATAGCAAATAAAACAATTAACAGTGTGGAGAGACAACCTATAGAATGAGAAATAAACTTTTGCCAACTACACCTCTGACAGAGGACTAATATCTAGAATATATAAAGAACTCAAAAAGCAGACAACTCAAAATAAAAGACCCAATCAAAACATGAGCAACTGAAATGAATAGACATTTCTTAGGATAAGAAGCATAAATGGCCAATACATTAGGAAAAAAAATGTTCAACATCATTGACCATTACAGAAATGCAAATTAAAACAACACTGAGATTCCACCTTACTCCAGAAAGAATGACGGTCATTAAGAAATCAAATAATAATAAATGCTGTTGAGGCTGCAGGGAAAAATGAACCCTCCTACACTGGTGAGAATGTAAACTAGTGCAACCATTATGGAAATCAGTATGCAGATTCCTTAAAAAACTAGAACTAGAAATCACATTCAACTCAGCTATTCTCCTTCTAGGTATCTGCCCCAAAGAGTTATAGACATTATATTACAGAGATGCATGCATACCCATGTTTATAGCAGCACAATTCACAATCACTAAATTGTGGAAGCAGTGTATTTGTTTGCCTTAGCTATTTTTTTTCTAGTTGCTGAGACAAAATATCTGACACACAAAGTTAAAGGACAAAAGGTTTACTGTAGCTCAGAATTTGTAAGCTTTCAGTTCATAGTTGGCTGGCTCCACAGCAGGGTGGCATGGCAGGGGGGCATCACAAAGGAGAAACAGTTCATGGCAGGCAGAAGGCAGCAAAGAAGAAGCAGCAAGTGACAAGTAGCAAGCAACAACAGTAGGCCTCTTTCTGTCCCTTTTAGTCTATCCAGGCCCACCCAGGGTGGGGCACTCTTAATCTTGGCATCACACCATGAAACCATCCCAGTATCGTGTTCATCTCAGCATCATACCCTGGATCCAGCTACCTCTGAAAAGCCCCACCTATAACCACATGAGGTTTTAGGGGGACATCTAGACACATACCATAACAATGTCCATAAACAGATGAATGGATTCCAAAAATGTGTTATTTATACACAATGGAGTATTACTTTGCCATAAAGAAGAATAAACTTGAGTCATTTGTAGGAAAATGGATTCATCTTGAGACAATAATGTTATGTGAAATAAATCAGATGCACAGCTTTAATTACGGCATGGTTTATTTTATATGAGAAACCCAAATATAAATAAAAAGCAGAATAAAAGATAGATAATAGGAAATAGGGAGATAGATCTTTTTCAAATTGGAGGGAACCAAGACATGGAGGGAGGACAGGAGAAGGGGATGGGATTAAAAAAAGAATTAAGATGTGTATGTACATGTACCAACTCCCCCTGAGGAATATGAGCAGTATGTACTATAAACATGCACTAATAAAAAATTCTCAGAAAAATATAAAACACAAAAACCTACAGCAAACATTATAGCTAGTGGTAGAAGACTGGAAAATCTCTCCTCTAAGATCTGAAACAAGGCAGGGATGTCTGCCCCCACTACTCGTTCTCAACATAGTGCTGGAAGTACTAGCCAGTGCAATAAGGCAAAGGAAATAAAAGGCAGACGGAGTAGAAATGATGAAATATGTAATAAAACTGTTCCTGTTTGCAAATGACATAATTATCCCATGAAAGCCATAAAAATAAGCTAAACCAAAAACAAAAATTCCTGGAACTAAGCAGTGAGTTTAGAAAGGTCACAGGATTTAGAAAAACACATAAAACTTTCTTGTATTTATTAGCAATAAGTATGTGGACACCTTAAAAATAAATTACTATATACAATTGCAACAAAAAACCAGATACTTGGGTGTAAAACTAATAGAACATGTATAGAACTGTGTGCTAAATACTATACATTGCTGATTAAAGTAATCAAAGAAGATCTAAATAAATAGATATATCATGTGCATGGTTTACAAGACTCAAAATAGTAAAAATGTCTATTTTTCTCAAATATAGATTTAACATGATTCCTGTCAAAACTCCAGAAACATTTATTTTAAATATAGACAAAATACCCTAAAATTTATATGGTATGGCAAAGGAACTTGAATAGCTAAAACTATTTTGAAATAAAAGAATAAATTAGGCAGAATCCATCTGATCCATTCTGATACTATGTAGCTACAGTTACCAAATCTATGTGGATTAGTGGAAGGCAGACACATAGACCAATGGAACGGAATAGAGAGCTCAGATATGGGCATATACTATTATACCAAACTGATTTTTGGCAAAACCAATTCAATAAAACACACACACACACACACACACACACACAAAACTTCATCCTAAATTGCACATCTTATCAAAAATTAACCTCAGCCTTAAATGTAAATCAGAAGTAGACTTTTAGGAAAAAATGGAAGAAAAATCTTTATGACCTAGAGCTAAGCAAAGAGTTAAATCCCCACACAAAACAGAAAAACATGAGAAATTTTCAAAGATTAAGAAATGAGTTGGAGGAAGTGTGTGATTTTGTGTTTGTTTGTGCATTTATAAAAGGACAACCTATATGATCCTTAGGGTGAGTAAAATGTTCT
Source organism: Heterocephalus glaber (assembly GCF_000247695.1). The sequence goes on from NW_004624771.1 coordinate 6,806,276, forward strand.
TTATCTTGACATTCCAATGTCAGTAACCTTACTGTGAAATTGTACAATAGTTATGATACTATCAATAGAAGAAACCAGGTAAAGGGTACATAAGACCTCTTTATTATTCTTTAAAATTATGTAATTATCTCAAAATTCAATTTAAAAATTATACTCATTATTTGTCACTGGTATTTCTTTATTTAACTTTAACATAATTGTGAATGCTTTAGAAAAAATTAATAATATGCATAAAAATGTTAAATTTTCACTTTTTACATTTACTTCCATTTATATCTTTGATGAAAGTGTGCTTCAACATCATTCTAATGATGTCATTGCATTGTTTAAAAATCTTCCCGTAGCTCTCCAGGAACTCTGAGATCAAACTCCATAGCTTGGCAAACAAGGCCATTTTTGTTCCATGCCCTTGCCTATCAGCCAGATCACTCTTCACCACTGCCCACGTTCACACACTTCTCTTTCTGAGTCTTGACCACTTGCAGGTCCTTGATGTGCCTTGCTGTTTCATGTCCCTCTCCAGCACACCCTAAAAGCGTCACCTAAAAAGCATCTTCATATCATTCAGAATTCAGCTAAACCAGAGTCCTTTAGGAGTCTTGCTTGCTCCTCTCCAAAGGCCCAGCTCAAAGAGAATTCATCCTCCTTCTGCAGGTGCACGGTAATTTTACATAGCTCTTTGTACCTACCACTCATTTGGTTATGTGTCTTTTCTCCTTTTCTAACCCATAGGTGCTTTGTGACTGTGTATTAGTCATCATTGCATATCCAGGGCTTCAAATGATGCCTGACAAATTTGAGATGGTCAATACCGTAAAGGTTTGTGGAATGACTAAATATCCAGTGAGTGAATCCTCAGTCTGTGGATTTCATTTTTCTTTGCTTTTTTCATCCTTCTCTATATATAGTTAGTTTTTTACTCTCCTGAAGACCCTTAGACTTTGTTTATAAGACTGATAAAGAATAAATTCACCATCTTGAACTCTGCTGTCTGCATACTTGCCTAAGAGTTCTTTAAGGGCGGGCAGTGTGTACTTTTCAGACACTCTGTGGACATATCAAAGGACTCAGGAATAATTGCTGAATGGATGAACAAATCAATGAATGGCTGAGCTGTAGCTTACATGTTACACATGTAGGGTTTTTAAAAAAAAATTTGCTCCCTGATTTGAAATACAGATAAAGATGCATACAGACACACACACACACACACGACCATATAACTCAGAAGGAGTTATATGGTCTATATAACAGGAACAGAAACAAAAAAATGAGTATGTGGTTAGAATCATGAACATCACTGTGCAGCTTGAGTTTGGGGTTAGGTCCTGCAAATTGTTCTTTGTGACTGATGGAAGGAGAGAGGGTGTGAAATCTTCACATCATTTCTAGTTGCCTAAAGAGGAATCCCAGTGTGAGTCTTATTTTTCACATATATGGGAAAATCTAAAAACAAAGATATGTCAAAATCATTCAATGGCATATTTCAGTTTCATGCATAGCTCCAGCCTAGAGGACTTTACAATCTACTTTCAATTGTAATCATTCCAAATGTTTTCCTTCAAATAAAATTTGGGTGGTTTAATATAAGAAAGATAATACACAGGAAAGAGTGTGAGCTTTGGGTTATAGGATCCTGCCAACCCTGAATCTAATTCCTTAGCTGTAAAATATGGTATAAGAGCATCCACCTATGGGATAGGTTTCAGAATTAAATAATATAATGTATGTCAATTATAGAGCACAGTGCCTGGCACATAGGAGGCCAATAAATTATAACTCTGCCTTTCCTCATTGACAGCACCAGTCTCTGGGTTATGAACTTCAAGACACTTTTATGTGAAATATTTTTCTCATTGAAACTGTACTAGAAGCCAAAGTTACATCACCAGGAGAATACTTAAGAAAAATGTGATATGCAAAAAAAAAAAAGTTATGTTAGGCACCCCTTCAGGGCTTTTGATAAATACTTGTGGCTGACAAATATGTTGTCAGGGCATGAAATCAAATAGATGGAAAGAGATAGCAGCATAAAAAAAGTAATTTGAAATCTACACAGGGATAATGAACACGCTTCAATAGATATTTTATTTTTTAAAGCTATAGTAGAAGAACCTGGAAATCATATGGGGGAAAAAATCAAGTTTTCTTTAACAACCACAGTTTATATGAACATCTATAGGCATAGCAGCACTGGACCCAAAATGATGGCACCTAACTGGCAGAATCACTAGATTGGAAGCAAAGGTATCCTAGGTATTGAAGGATGTGTTTACTCTTGACATTTGTGGCCACCTCTTTCCAAATGACCCAGGGTGCCAGAGACTTGGCTTCCCTATATGCCTATCACTCAAGAGCTGGCTAGAACTCTTCCTAGAACAGCATCATCCGGAAGACAGGGTTCATGTCATAAATATCTGTTCAGCTTCCAGGTCCCATGATAGGCTCTGGAACACCAAGATGGATGGAACATAATCCTGGTCCTCAGGTAGAAAGAGATATGTAAACAAGTAATCACAAATAGAGAGTGGCTGGCTATACATAAAGTGTCTACAGGGACACGTGGTGGCACAAAGAAAACAGCAATTGGTTTCACCTAAAAGACTAAGGAAAGCTTTCTCAGAAATGCTAACTGTTGAGCTAGCCATAAAAGATGAAATGCTCACTACATCGACAGAAGGTGAAGACAATCCATGCAGGGGTCCACCTTGAATAAAGGCTCAAATACTGGAGTGAAATCCAGGAACTGTGGACAGCTCCAGAAGAACTGAGACCTTTGTAAGGCATGCATACTGTATATGGATATGGATGTATGTTTGCACATATAGTATCTTAAATGGATAGTGTGAACATATCTCAATATTTTTGGGCAACTGGCAGCAGATGATTACTCTCATTTGACTGATAAACTTTCACTCTCTATTCTGTGAACTAATCAGTTTCACCTAATATTTCTAAATTAAATACCTCAAGTTGTGATTGGTCATAGGTCATTAAATGGTCTTCATATGAATGCCTTGCTCCTCACAGGTCCTTATTCCTGAGGAGGGATGGCAAGGAAGAGAGGCTAAAAGATAGAGGGACACAACTTTCCAGCATGGGGATCATAATGGCCCAGCAAAATAACCCAAGGTCCTGGGAAAATCAATATTTTGGAATTGTCAGAAAGTGATAGAACTGCTAGTATTACGTGAATCAGTTATGCACATTGTAAAACCTAAGACATAGTTTTCTTCTTTCACAACGTAAAAATGGAACTTTTCCCAGCAAGATAAAAAATAAAACCAGCAACAATATGTGCCAATTTGTGGAAAAATCTACAACACTGTAGGATTTTGTGCCACTGCAGATTATCTTACTTACGCTACAGAAAGAGCAAATATATTGCATGTGGGCCCCCACTTCAGACATCACTAAGGTATCTCACGATATTTTCCCACTGAACCTGAGAGAAGAGGTTAAATACGATCAAAAAATAGAATGACAGCATTCAGTACTCTTAAAAATAATGTATTTTGGGCCGGGGATTTAGCTCAGTGGTTCCACCACCTGCCTTGCAAGTGCAAGGTCCCGAGTTAGGTCCCCAGTACCAAAAAAAAAAATGTTTTTTACACATCATTGAAATGGTCTTTTTGCTGAGTTAAAGTTAGCACTTTATAGTATCACCTCCTTAACTGCACATCCCATACCTACCACAGAGTAGATACGTGACCTTTCCTCAGGTCATGTAATTTCTCTGGGCTTCTAACTCCTCTTCTGTAGAGCAAAGAAATGAACCAGATAACTCCCAAAATTGGTTCCCTTTCCAACAGTTCATAATTCTGGCTTTCCTCTTTACATCAGGTTATCTCTCTCTATCCACACTAAGAACCACTTGTCTTGGGCTATAGAAATCTAAGTCCTAGTACTTGAAAGCACACGAGTGGGTTCTTGGTCCAATCAACATGCTTCAGTTGAAGTGTCCAAAGGGCTGAGTTGGTCGGTGTCTTTGCCCTTGATCTGTGGCGAGTGTTCACTAGACACACAGCCTCCAGGCACTGTTAGGGAATGCTGCCCTAAAGGGTTAACTTGAAGATCAAGATCTCATTTGCTCTCTGTGGTTTCACTTCCTGCCCAGAAATAAAGCCAAGGGGTACAGACAGGGCCTAAAATGGCAAACACTTTTAAAGTAAGTGCTGAATGTACCATGGTTTCATTTTTTGAGAGATGCTGGTAAACACAAGTAGCCTCTTCTTTCTTTGGGGTCAAGAAGAAAGGCTTTGCAATGGACACCACTCTGGAGGCCCTACTTCTGGATGAAATAAATGTGAAGTGCACTCTGGAACGTGAAGAGCCCTCTGGAATTGTGGTGTTAGGTGGGGCCCCAGCCGTGATTTCAGCCTCCACAGAAGCCATGGACGGGAAAAGAAGAGGCCCTGGAGTGTTCTAGCCAGTAGACAACAGGTGCAAGGTGCACAGCTGCACTGAGAACCCCTCGAGGAGGAACACAGGGGCTCACTGGGCAGAGCCCACCTCCAGCTTAGCAGCAGTGGGGGCACAGCCTTCCTTAGGGGAGTGGACTCTGCATATTTGTAAGGGCACATAGGACAGTATTCAAAAGCACAAACTGTAAAGCCTATGACCAGGGTTTTGTAGCCTCTCTGACTTGAGCTGTCCAAACATCATCTTTCTCATCCATAAAGTCACACTAATAAAATCTAATCATGAGGATTGTTGTGTGGATTACACAAGACCATGTAAAGCAATAAGGTATGGTATCTGGCACATGGCACTGTGCTGACATTTACTGGAGTCTGAGATGGAAAAATCTGTAATAAAGATTCAATCTTTATTTAAATATTTGATAGTTTGTTCACTATGAGTTTTATGTGTTAATTTTGATTTCTAAAAATATTGCATTAGGGCTAGGGATGTAGCTCAGTTGTAAAGCACTTGCCTAACATACATGAAGCCCTGAGCTCAATCCCCAACACTGAGAGAAAAAGTTATATTAAAATGTTACTTATCTTGATGACTAGGAGGGATTTTTTGTGCCCCTTAAGTTTTGCACACTTGCCTAAGAACTAAATAGTGTTTTTTTTACCATCACTATACAATGACTGCATAGTATAATTTAGCACTTAATTATTAGTGTCTTGTATTAGTCATTATTATAATTCCTATGTCCTGTTTTCTCCACTGTTCTGTATACTTATTAAGGGAAAAATTATGACATTCATCTTTTATCCCTAAAACTGCTAAGTACATAAGAGGTTCAAGTGGATATTTGTCCACTGATTCCATATAGCCCATGATATACAATTTACCACTCTACTGTTCTGTAATTGCTTCATGTATTTGAATGTTTTGTTTTATGATCCTGGAGGGCATGGATGACATCTGGCATTTATCCTGGTCATATGTGACACAAAGCTTAGAGGCACAGAACTAAAAGCACTGGCAGGAGCCTTTGAGTTCATATAATCCCACCTGCTTACTTTACAAATAAATCGTTTGATGCCCAAAGTGGTTTCATGATTTGCCCAAACCAATCAGAGATCAAGGCAGGATGAGGTTTTAGGTCTCTTGGGCTCTTTCCACTCTGGCACTTTGTTGATTTTCTTTTATTGCTCCCTCCCCTTCAGTGTTAAGCATGTAGGAAAAATTCAATAAGTGATATAGATTGTTGACTTCTGGAACTTGAGTAATCTTTGTTTAAAAGAGGCATGGAGAGTCACTGCCTGGAAAACTGCATGTATATTTTAGACACATGTTTACCAACTATGCATACATTCTAGCTTAGTGTGGCAAGACAGTTAAAAGAATACTGGATTTGAGACTGGACAGCTCTGAGTTCAAGTCCTGGCTTCACTATTTTCTAGCTATGTGACCTTGAATGAATTCAATTTTAATTTAATTTGCCTCATTGAAATCATGGCACTTGCCACAAAGAATTATGAGAAATTACATAAAACAAAAAAAAGAAAGAAGATGGCAGATTACTAAACACATAGTAGATTTGCAAAAAATATTTGGTAATTGTCACTGTTCTAAAAGTAAGCCCTAATTGTCAGGTGGACCCTAATGCCAGATAGATCGAGTTATACATATGATTCTGTAATATATCCACATTTTTGCATTATTGTGGATAAAGATTGAGAATGGAGAGCTAAATTTTGAGTCAAGCATGTATGATTAGGCTATATCTTTTTCATGATGTCCCATAAACAATTTTTACTGGAATCATTCTATGAGATCTCAGTTCTATAGAACCATGACAGACAGCCCCAGCATCCTAGCTCCTGAAATTTTACAAATTCCTCAAAGCTCCAGGAGTCCAGGTCAGTAGACTATGAAAAGAGACCTATCATAGACTCAAAATCATCTAACCATAATTCCATTGTTTAGTTCCATTTGAAGAAAAAACATTATATTAGCAGGGATGCCCAATCAATAAGCAGAAGCCCAGACAAATATAGTATGACAGTCCATGGTTTGGAATACTGCTAGCGGAAGCCTGGTGCTGTGCACAATGGATTGAATAACTCAGAGAAACCAGTCACACAATTGGCTTCACACAGCACCTCACCTTTTATTCCCTTTTGCCACCACCACAAAACAGATCTCTGAGCCCAAACTTAAATGACTCCACAAAAAGATATGAGGTGGAAGGTGAAAAGTATCTTGTTTTTTAGGACTTAGAACTGGAGGGGGGGAAACATATCTGAATATTCCAAATTTCTAATCAAAGATCACACTATTCTGCATTTTTGCAGTTTCTTTACTGCAAAATGTACTCAAACCTCTTTGCATTAACATCCCAGTGAAGCAGTCAAGAGCTCAATGAGATCAAAAAACTTTAAAGAGTACTTAGTTTTCAAAGCATTGAGATAAGGAAAATAAGGGGAAATTACAAATAAAAATATTTTTTACTCCGAGTCAAACCCTCCACTTGCAATTAGAAATTTCTCTTAAAATTCAAGACTTCCCAAAAGCAATGTGATATTCTAAGTTGGATCTTAAAACAAAGAAAAGGCAGTAGTGTATAAACTGATGAAATCCGAACAGCCCATAGTGTAGTTAATATTTACATACCAACACTAATTTCTTAGTTTGGACAAATGCACCATTGTCAACATTAGGGGAAGCTAAATAATGGTCAGATGGGACCCTTATACTTACTTTTGCTATCTTCCTATAAATATATAATTATTCCAGTGTTTATTTTTAAAATAGCCCCAAAAATCACATTAAGGTTTCCGTGGAGTTTTTTGTTGTTGTTGTTTTGTTTTTATTTTTGTTTTTATTTTGCCAAAGAACTTCCATGTAGTGCATAGGAGGGGTGTTGATTAGTATTTCCTCTCCCCAGTAAAAAGAATACTAAAAGGACAAGGGCCAGGGATTTAGCTCACTGGTTCCAACACCTGCCTCACAAGCACAAGATCCCAAGTTCGATCCCCGGTACCAAAAAAAAGAACACTAAAAGGACATGTATCTCCAGCCTTTACCCAGAGGTCAAGCAAAATATGGCGGCCAATTACTCTTCTCCTCAAGGTAATACGTTGGGAAGGCAAAGAGGGTTGGGAATTGGATTCTCCAGTTTGTACAGTGTGAATAACGGTATCTTTCTCAAGAGTTACTATGAGGAGGGAAGAAAACAAGGGTGAGAGCACTCAACACACATCAGGCTGGGTATCTGGTGCTTCTGTCTGCTCCTTCTCAGGACACCCCCACGGGCAACTCCGTCAGCCCCATCAGGAAGCTCTCAGTGGGAGCCTCTCTTGGTGGCAGCAACTGTTCATCTGCCCTGTCAGGCAGAGCTCCTGTGTTCCTGGCCCTGCAGAGGGGCTGGATGGCTTGGCCCCTAGACCCCCCGCAGTGGTCTCTTCATCCATCACACGTCTAGAAGGCAGTTTGCACCCTGCTGGGCTCCTGCCAGACCTCCCACTAGCAGCTCTATCCTTGCATCACTTTTTAAAAAAACAACCCACTCATCTCTCTGTTGGGAAAGGGAGACAGAAAAATCTACTCATGGTCACTGGTTTACTACTCAGTTGAGGGAATGAAAGGGGAATATGAGCCACGGGCTAGGGTTAGGGGCCCAGCCCCTGCTCCATAGAGTAGTACTTGGGGGCTCATCTCCAGAGCAACCCTTGCTCCCTTGGCTTTGGCCACCTTCAGGTACGTACACACTGACTCAATAGTCTTTGCGCCAAGGAAACTCTTATGTTAATTAGATCTCATTGTTTCCTGACAGTGTTGAGCCTGTCTCTTCTTCCTGGCTTTGTCTGGTCTTGTGGATAGAATTTGTTTGGCAAAAAAGACCAAGTTTCTATGTCTTAATTTTATAGGTTGTAAATTTTCTTGAATGATTTCTATGCCAACTATTCTTTCTTATTGTTCTTTGAAATCATCCAAACATCCCAGAAATTAAAAGTATTTTATCACATAGGTAAAGCATTCTCTCCCACACAGCCTTGTCTACCTAAAGGTGGCCGCATATTCTGTGCTAGCCCACAGGTTTTCTGCAGAAGTGGTCAGATGTGGGTTCTGTCAAAAACATTTGTCATGCTTTTTGGGCACTTAGCAGCTGAACCTCCTTCATCTGGGGATCCCTCTCACTGTGAGGCAGAGAGGCTCTCCCTCTGTGGAGGATAGCAATGACAGATTTGTTTCACCAAATTCCCTTGCAGTTGAAGGGCTGGCCTTGAACTAGGCTCCACCAACCAAATGCACCTATCCCAGACTTTAAGTTGTAAAATGTGATACAAAAAAGCAGGACTTGGGGCTGTAGCTCAGTGGTAGAACACTTGTCTAGCAAGCATGAGGCCCTAGGTTTGGTCCTCAGCACCAAAAAAAAATTAAAAAGTAAACAAACAAAAAAAGAAAAGCAGGAGTCACATAGAATCTATTCTGGCAACAGAGACAGCTCCATCCAGCACCAGTGGCAACAGATTCAATGGTAATTTCCAGTCAGTGTGACGTGGGGACAACTGTAGCATCTGCACCCAGCAGAGGCAACCTGTGTTTTCACCATAGCAGTGGTCCAGCACTATTTGGAAATTGTTCCTGGCTGCATAGCCACTGAGCCTGGCCCTCTGAACTTTCTGGAAGTTTCTATGAGCCCGGACAGCTTCACAGGCGTGTATCCTGTGCAATCATCACACAAGGTCCCAGATTCCACAGGGCTCTATGTTTGTGTAATATTCTACTCTTGTAGCCTTGCAATTCTTACGATTTGTTTTTTTAGCCAAGAGATCTCACACTTTCCTTTTGCTTGGCCTCTAAAAATTATGTAGCCAATTCACTGAGACCTAGCTAACATGCTTTGGGTCAAAGAGTTCTTAACCTTTTATGTGCATGAGCCCTTTGCTGGTCTCGTGCAGCCTATGAAGCTCAGAGAATATTTTTAATGTACAAATAAAAATATATAGAAAACCAATTGTATTGAGTTTTAAATTTTTAAAAAATAAATATATAATAGCATAACATGTGTGTCTTTTTATATTAGTGTTTCAAGTAAATCTAGTGACAGAACAAATACCTTCTGTTAATCAGAAGTAGTAATGACTATAAACAATATTTGGAATGTCTCCAACAACTGAAATTGACTTGAAAATATGATTTCCAAAGATGATAAAGTTGCATAGATTCATAATTTAAGGAAACACTAAATTCAGTGTGACTCCTGAGAAAAAAGTGATCCAATCATTTCATAAAGCCCCTAAATTTTAAGCAAGTTAAGAGCCCTGATTTAAATAAGTTCCTTTTCTACTTACATCATCCAGAACTATCACTTTGTGGTTTACAATTAAGAACCCTGTTTGAAAGACACCCAGTGTGATTCAAGTGCCAGGACAGCCCTGGGGATACCCTGGTACCTCCAGAGAAAATGAACAAACCCCAAATCATAGCAGTTCCAACCAAGTCAGAGGTGTATCCAACAAAGCCCTGCCTTCAGCCATTTGGATCTCAGAGGTGAAAGTATCAATGATGACACTCCTGGATGGTCTCTGAAAGCATGTGACAAGCACCATGTGCCTGGTTTGAGACCTGTGATCTAGATGGCTGAGCAAGTGGAGATCTCTTCCACCTGGGGCAATCACCTCTGAGTAATGGTTTTTCACCACAAGAATGGAGATAAGAAACACAGTAATACAACCCTTGCTCTAAAACCCAGAACAAGCTAACAGAATAATAAATATTTCTCTTCCTCTAGTTCTCAAATCCTAATCCAGGATTCTTTTATTTTAACCTACTCACCTTTCTTATGTATTTCAACATAAGTTTGTTTTTTGCACACTTTGAAGGAAATAATGATGAGAATATACCTCCGTGTGTATTCTTCTCTCCTTCTGCTCCTCTTTTTAGGATATGGAGATCCAAGAGTCCTTTGCGTAAAAGGAATATCTGTACCTTTTGGACACCCTTGTAAAGCCTAGATTTAGGGAAAGCAGAAAAGAATCCATTTCCAGATATCTTAAACTTCTCAAAGCTGTTTCATTCTCATTTATTTCACTTGAGTTTTAGGCATCTACTGTTATATTTAATGCATAGACGAGGATACTGGAGTTCAGACAAGTTGTAGTTTACTCAATGACACAAGACAATATATCAGAACTGGAAGTGAAGCTCAGATTTCTTGCCTCTTGGCCCAGTATTCTTTCCTAATGCCACACCACTGCTCTGAGCAGATCATAACAAAAAGGAAGGTTATTTTGAAGGAGAAGTACATTCAAGCAAATCATCTAAAAACCAAGAAACCACACCCTAAATCCCAGAGAACAGGTGTCTGCTAAGAGAGGAGAAGCTCACACAGGAAGACAGATTACTCAGTCCTCCAGCTCCTCCTGGGCTCAGTTTGAGCCCCTGCTTAGCTAGAAGTTACTTGGCTGGTGACCAGTGCAGTCCAGCCCCTTCCTGCCTGGGAGTTCTGCTCATAACAGCAGCAGCAGGAAAAGGGTTTCATGAACATAAAAATAAACAAACTTTCTATTTTTAGCAGGGCTGCAGCTGTGAGAGTTTCATTCTTTGCTTTTAGCTGCAGCATTCTGAGGGAGCAGAGGCAAGGGAGGAGGGGCTGGGGACCAGGAAAGTAGGGGCAGTCCTACTGGGAGGCAACTTTTCCTTTGCTGAACCTAATTACATGCAGGCCACAGAAACCAGTGTCCAGCCTGGAAGTCTCTGGAGCCTGCAGGTCTGGAAAAACTGGAGCGTATCCACCAGGAAGCCAGCCACATGATTGGGCTATTTTCTGGCCATATATAGGAATAAATAATTTTTTACCCACATGATTTTCCAGCCACTGAAAACTGGGCTAGTGACTCCATCAGAGGAGAGGAAGATAAGCGAGTAGATTCTGCCCCCTCCCATCTTCACTCAAGCTCTAGTTGGAACCTGCGTGACTCTCACAGGAACACAGACCCCAGCATCTTTCAGGCTGACATTCTGCGTGCAGAATTCTTGATGAACCTGCAGCACTTTTTCCCACCCAGCCCCCACTGACAGCCGGCAACATCAGGAACCCGAGAAAGGATAACGCAATGCTGAAGGTGGGGAGTAATGGGAGCTCTCATTCTTTTCTGTTTGCCTAGAACAGGACCGGACATGGAGAGAAGGGGGTTCCCAGGCCCCACCAGGGAAGGACAGAGAGATCCTTTCTTATGAATGTCACGGTAGCTTTGGAGAAAGTGCACACCTGACCCAGTTTCAGAAGTGCCTCTTCAACTTGGCCTCTGCCATATCCTGACTCCCAGCCACTTTTAATTATTTTCCTTTCCCCATTTATGTCTTTTTGTGCACAGTCCCAAATTTACTTTCAGTCATTCATAAGGGGGACAAAATTGCAGAGTCAAAGAAAAGCTGAGGAAGGAAAGAACTGCATGCTTTCGGTGCCTACAAGGAGCGAGGCACATGAGGAAAGATGTCATGCACACTACTGCTCAGAGAAAGTTTCTAAAGGTCCCCAGACCTGGCCTAGTGGCTGAAGGTCTTCATTCAGTGACAAATGTTTACCAAGCCACTTACAATCTTCCAGACACTGTTCCTGCCCACAAGAGCTACAGTGCAGGGTGGGGAATAAACAGGCAATTTCATTACTGTGGGGTGGTTCTATGCCAAGCAAGCACAGGGTCCTGTGGGAATATAAAGGACTGGCTGCTGCCTGTCTTGCGGAGCCTCGGAGACCTTGTCAGAGGAGAAAATGGCTGAGCTGGGACCCAGGCAGGGAGAGATTGGGTAGGAGTGAGAGTTTTCCCTCAAATGTTACCCACGTAGGGACAGCTGTGAAATACTAGCAGTTAAAATATACAAGAACTTACCCCTGGCATTTCAAAGTTAGCTGATTTCTATCACCTAATAACATTTACTGTGATAGTTAACTGTGGTGTCAGCTTAAATACGAAATGTCTAGCTGGTTGATTCAGTGCAGTTCTGATGTGTCTGGATGATGGATTTACTAAAGAGGGAAGACCCATCCTGGCTGTGGGTGGCATTAACCAATAGGCTTGTAGCATGGATGGAATAAAAAGGGAAAGAAGGAAGGCTTGCTTCTGCTTTGAAGGAGCTTCAGTCTTCACCATTGCCTTTGGATGTCTGTCTCCAGGCTTCCAGTGCAGACTCTTCAGCCTTTCGACACAGACCCTTCGGTTTCCCAATACAAACCTGTGTGCTCACTTCACAGTGAGCTCCAGGTCTTCCACCTTTGATTGGATTGTCCAGCTCTCCAGCATGCAGACAGCCCTTTTGGATTCTTCCACACCTGACTTTGCAGGTGGCTATTGTAAGCCCACCTCTAAATCATATATATATGCATATACATGCATATGCTGTTCCTCTAGTGAACACTAACTAATATAATTTACTGTTATTCAATAACATGTACTAAGCAAACCAATTGGCTGTCAAATTTTAACAGAGTATTATAATTTATTGAAGTATGAATTTCCACAGCTAACAATGTAATATCTAGAAACTTGGAGTTGAAAGAGGTTATATATGGACTATTTAATCCTCCTCCCAGGTGTAGTAATGTCTTCTATGCATCCCTTTCAGGGGATAATCCAGCCTGTGTGAATCACTTCAGTGATGGGGAACTCATCACTGGTCAAGGCAATTTGATGGCTAGTGCTTATACTCAGTTGGTTTTAAAGGTAAGAGCTAGACTATAGAGACATTTTACCCATTGGAATTTCTGGCTCCACCCTCTGTGTCTTCCCACTCTAATGCATGTTGCAAAAAGTCACTGGATTTTACTTTCTTTTAGAGCGGTCATCTATTCTCCCAAATCTGCAGTGACCTCAACTACCTGTGTACAAATTCTAATCTCTTTCTAAAAGATGAGAATAGCCCATACACAAATGTTACACTGGTTGTCTTTGATTACCAGGATTATGAATAATACTTTATTTTTCTCCTTCATATTTTGAGTTTTTTAGTCTTTCCCTAGTTTTCTGCATGAGCAAGAGAGAAATTAACGTTACTTACCAAAAAAATCCTATCATTTTTATTCCTTTTTCACATCTTTGTTCGTACTATGCCCAACTAGATACCTTTCATTCTCTTTGCTCATCTTTAAATTCTTCTATACCTCCTGGAGTCTGGTCAACCACCTTTATCAGGAAGATTTCTGTCAGCATTCCAACCCTTACCGCCCTTGAATTCAAATTACAAAATTTTGCATTTCATTATAAGCAGTTTTCTGCTACCTGCTAATCATTTCAAGGGTCAGTGCCACATTAGATTATAAATTCTTTAAGAGCCATATCATGTCATATCATGGTATCAACCTAGCATAGTACAGAGGTTATTATAGGATCTTTATAAGTATTTGCTACTGGGTGGATGGATGGATGGGTGGATAGATGGATGGATGGATGAAATTCCATGGGTCATATTTATCAGCTGGTGATTACAGCATGTTCTAATGCAGTTTCATAAGACATCTGATGCTGTGCTTCTTTAACTATAGTGCAGACATCCCCAGAGATCCATGGGAAAATGTTTATGAAACCACAAACTACTAATGTCTTTCTAAAGCAATAATTTCTTACCCTTTAGGAATATATCAGTGGAAATTTTTGAGAAGCACTCTTGTATCCTATGCTTTCCGAAGAGCAAGAATTCCCTCCAAAGGCCAGGGATTTAGCTCAGTAGTTTCACCTCCTGCTGCGCAAGCGCAAGGACCCGAGTTCAATCCCCGGTACCAAAAAAAAAAAAAGGACTTCACAATGGAAATAAGAATGTAATCATCTTTGGGCCAGGGATTTAGCTCAGTGGTTCTACTGCCTGCCTTGCAAGTGCAAGGACCTGAGTTCAACCCGGTACCAAAAACAAAGAATTCCCTCCAAGGTTGATACCCACATTCTGCTTGAGTTTGTCAGCCTCAGTTCTACTTCTAATTTTCAGATGACCTTTTCAGTATCCCACCAAGAAATGTTGCTGGAATGCATCATTCATCCTGCATACAACAAGTAGAGACCACAGGTCTAGGAGCCAAAATACCTGGATCTAGAATCAAGTTACTCAACTTCCATGGGCAACTAGCCTCTACAAGCCACAGCTACTCATTTACTCTGCCCACTTACCAAAGATTGGGTCAAATTAAGCAATACATTTACAAAGGTAAATGAAATTTACAAAGCCCTGGGGATTATTATTGTTGATGGTATCATCCCAGAATCATCCCAAATCAATTGGATTTTGTCCCATAGACAACCTAAACCTATACAAATGATTGAGATAGACAGCATTGGAGCTCTGAATTCAGAAAAGCTGGAGTTGAAACCTGATTCTAAGATAAGCTCCACCAGACCAAAGTTTCATTTGTTTTTATATAGCTAGTGCTTTGCATAATACTGGGAATATATGTGTATGGAAGAAATGTCTACTTAATTGAAATCTCTATTACTTACCTGAACTTTGATAAATTTTTAAATTTTCCAGATCTCAGTTTCCACATCTATTAGATGTCTAAGAAAGCAGTACCTCATGCTGTTGTTAGAAATTTCAAGGCAATACATATAAGTTGCTTGGCCTAGTGCCTGGCATATAGAAAGCAATAAGCAAATACCAGTTAAAACAGAGAGAATGTGAGTTTATTCTACAACTTAGTAAATGAAGGCTATCCCATTGTTTTAAGATGTTTTTGTCGGCCCTTCCTTTCACCTGTGATGAAAGAGCCAGCCTAGAGACAGGAAGTTGGCTTGTGGCAACATTGATATCATGAGTCACTGAAGTAGTTAAGGAAGCACATTTCAAAGCCACAGTTACCTTATGGGCCCTTGGGGCAAAAAGAATGAACAATTTTAGCCTTCACAAAAGCTTCTGCACAAATGAATGTGCTGGGCAGGGCAAGCTGGGGCCTCCAGGAGTCACTCTGTCAGCTGGACTCTGTTACCAACGTCGTGTAAATGCTATAGGAAACTCACAATGGGCTCACTCAATAAATTGATAAGTAAACCCTCCCCAAGAGAAGCACAGAGAACAAGGGGAACCACAAAGAAAGGAGAAATGAGAAATCTGTAAGGCTCTACGCCCTGAGACCACTGCCACAAAAATGGAATCCAGAGGCCCGCTGGTTACATTTGAACAAAGCCAGTGCTGAATCTCAACAGAGGGCCCTGAATAGTATTGCTGGCCAGTTTACAATCAACAGAGATACACTGTAAAAAGAGCCTTAAAGACACCATGGGGGTGGGGAGGAGTGAGCCAGAAACAGAAAATGAAAACTGAGCCCCTTAGTGTCCCAGAGGTATAAGCAGTCTCCTAAACCGCCACAGTACATGCTCAAAATCTAAAGCCAAGATGAAGAAGTAATGCAGCTCAAATGGGCCTGGGTAGAAAGAACAGGGTTTTGCTCCCTTCAGAAGGCAAAGGCCACAGAGACTGTAGTAGAATTAAGGAGATCTAGCTGGCATCGCCCATAAGCTGGAATCCAAACTCCATGTGAGACAATTAGGAACAACCACAGTGGAACTGAAGGCCAGGATGTCAAAATAAACTCCTGGGCACAATAAACTATTACCTTTCTCATTAGCCTTTGTTAGCATGGCATGTTTCAGCAGACCCATCATAAGACCTTGATAAAGCCACAAAAGCAGAATGTTTGCATGGAGTAAGAAATGATTACTAAGAAAAGATCTTAAGCCCTCTAGCTTCACTTACCCTAAGTCAACCGAAAATCACTAATTTTGAAGGTCACGTGGCTGAGCAATACATTAGTATTTTCCCACTAGCTTTGCTCTCTGGCTATGATAACAGCTGCCTGGGTTATGTCCCAGAGACCTGAAGCCCACTTCTGAGGGTTTTTTTGTTATTGTCGCTACCGGGGATCAAAATCAGAACCTTGTGCTTGCCAGGCAGGTGTGGTGCCACTGAGCTAAATACTCGGTGGAGCCCACTTCTTCTGACAACACTGACTCTTCACACGGGCTTACAGATGTCAGGTGGGAGACTAAAATGGGAAGAAAGGCCTGGTATCTCTTTCTTCATATTGCCTGTTCCCTTCGCTAATTAACCCTTGAGTCAGAGTCTACTCAGCTCTGCACGTAGACTTGGTCATTTAAAAAGGTTTTGTCCAAGACTGTGATACAGGGTTAACTTGACCTATTGCCCATTGGAGTTAGTGCTTCTTCCACCTTATCTCTGGGCTTTGTCAGCAGCTCAAGCACTGAAAACCCTTCAGCCCTATCGTAAGACCAAGACATTTACGCAGGATCATGCCACCACCTGTAAGAGGTAACTCAGTAGTTCCTGAGCCAATCTGACCACCTGTTAGCCCACCAAACACAAGGCTTGGATGTCTGCATAGGCTGATGGTGCCAAACACAAGGAAATCTGAGTTGACCATGACTGCCAGGTGGCCCAAGTCTGCCACAAAAAGAAATATATTTTGAAACCAAGCCCCCGGCTAATGAAAATGATTAGATCTTACCTCATCCTGAAGAAAATCAATAAAAACCTGCTGCTCTATTTGTTCTGGGAGCAGCAGCTTGATCACTCTGTAGACTAATGGCTGTCTTCCTCAACCAAAGCCCCTATTTGGCTGAAGCCCCTTCACCCTGTAAAGCTTTGCCTGTGCAGGAGTGTGTGTGTTGGCAACATGTGGCCCAGTCTCATTTCTACCATTTCTTAGTCAGAAGACCTCTTCCAGCCAGGAAGGCCAGGATTCTGTCATCCACACAAACCTTGAGGTACACACTATGTAAGGATCCCTGGAGTCACCCTAGACCCCTAACCATATGGAATATTCCTCGTTTCCTGCAGCTCTTTGTTACGGTCCTGCCATTTACACATTCATTCAAGCCCTCTGGAGTCCATTTCCATTGCCAGTTGTGCCACCTCTGGGAGAGAATTCATTCCATCAGTTCATTACCTGCTGCATGAAATAGTGTTTCCACTGACTTGTCCTGGACTTGCCTCACAGTTCTCAGACAGTGATATATTTCAGGAACTGGCGAACAAGTCTATACGCATCTTATCCACACCATTTATAGTCTCATCATCTCCTGCTAACAGCCTTCCCCTTGCCAGCAGCCCTTCTGATTTGTCATCGTCTCATCCCGGTTGCTTCTCAGGGGCTTTCTCTATCCCTGCTTTAGCCCTTATACCATGCTGCGGGCAAGAATACTTCACAGTTTTAGATGAGAGTAAGACTATGTCCTCAGTGGAATATTTGCCATACCTGGCACAGATGCTTATTCTTGTGCAGTGCTGTCCTGTATGCAGCCCCTTATATCAAACTCAGACTTTGTAAACTGATGGGAACTGTCTCCACCAGTGGATCTGCATAGGTGGATCCATGCTGGCCAAAGCTGCCATCCACTATCTAAAGCAGGGCATCACCAAGAAAGCAAAGCAAGTGTAGTCAGTCTTAGTCTTCAAAGCAGCTCAAGTTCAGTACCCAATACCCCACTGATTTTCATATCGGAGAGGATGGCAACACCATTTGCCTGAAACACTGATGTGAAACCAGAGGTCATCAAGTGTTAAAGTTAGTGGGGGGTGATCACCCAAAAAGTGAGCTTAAATTTCCAGCCTCAGCTCACAAAGCTGCTATTTTGGAATTTTCTTTTCTTAGTTAGTTGCTAATGCTCTGTTTCACTCCATTTAGAGCCCACTAACCTCTTGACCATCTTCAAATATCCTTACTGAAAACAAGAAAAATAATGAATTAGGCACAGTGTAACAGCACTGTGTTGCCTCGGGCCATGCATGTGTTCATAGGAGTTGGGATTTCACCGCCAACAGAATAAAAATAGCAGGTGGGTGCTCAACCCTGCTTTTTCATAAGGGATGCACCATTCACCCAGAATGAGAACATTCTGGCCAAATGCCCACTCCTTTCCTTCTACCATAGTGGATCTTCCTGGTAATGTAACTGCCTTAAAAAAAAAACTGCAGCCTTGGCGATCCAGTGCTAGCGAACCCACCATCTTCCCCACCTATGTGCCCCTGATTTGTCTGCCACAGAAGCTACTGGCTTTCGGCACTAGACTTTTCTCTTCATGAACTGAGATAGCACAGAGGTTCCACCTTACGGACAGGCCTCTGGATTTCTTTCTGACAGCCACACCTGTGAAGCTCTAAACTCAAGTTAATTGTCTCAGTTTCTCCCTGTTTTCACTTAAAAGCAACCTGTAATATTGCCCAGGAAAGTGTTTTCTATAGCCTTCACTCAGTGAGCATCGTTTTGGGACTGTATTTCACCCTGCTCTCATGCGAAATTCCTTCACATAAGCCATTTTCTCCTCTTTGGGATAATATGGTGGTTAAAGGATGGGTTGGAAGGTTGGAAACACTTAATTCAAATTTGGGCTCCACTATTTCATAGCTGTAGCCTTGAGGAAGCTACTTTCCTCTGTACCTCAGGAAAAGGAGGAAAACATTACATCTCATAAATGTGTAAGACTGAATGTTATGTAGTGTGTAAAGCTCCAGAAGGAAGGAGGTCGCCATTTCCTTACCCTCAGGTCAGCGTCCAAACCCTTCTGGTCATCCCCACCTCCAGGCCTGTCTTCCTCAATGCTCTGGCAGACTCTAGACCCTGGACTCAGGTGCCTGGAGTGCTAGAGGAACCAACTCTATATAGATAGGTGTTTGTAGGTCAAGGTGTCTTTGCAGACTGAGTCTTATCTACATGGCCACACACCTGAGGAAAGCCCCTCAGTCTGGCACTCACAAGCCATTGCTTGAACCCACATGTAGGGCCTGAGATTCCTGTGGGCCCACCTGATTACTGGCTAGCCTGCCTATTTCCGGGGACTCTCTTCCTCTTCTAATCCAAATCTAGATTGAGTTCTTTCAGCCTAGATTTCTGGGAAGATTTCATCTAATCACTCTGTGAAAGAATACCAGTTTGGGGTTGTTTTTTGTTTTTTTGCTCTCTCTCTCTCTCTCTTTCTCTCTCTCTTTTGATAACTATTCTTGGCATGTAGTGGTGAGTTTTCTCTTTAGCCTTTCAATTCAGAACCATGTGGCTTTTCCTGTATGAACAGGAAGGGTCCTCTTGTTGCTGGTCTGTAACAGTTGGTTGCTCTAGCCATTTGAATGCCCACACAAAGGGCCCAAAGGACATCACTGCCCAGGCAGTCAGGAGAGACTGGGTCTCAGCTCAAGACCTGGTACTTGTTCATCTGGTACCTGAGCACCTAACAGTTGTAGCCAAGGGAGCAGACTCTCACATCCATGTCGTGGAAGGACCTCCCAAGAGGACTCTGGGAAGGCCCGGGATGCTCCACAGCCAGGTCCTGGAATCACTGTCTTCTTCACCCATAGGAAGCATGGGTACCCTGCCCTGGACCATCAGATCTGTGTCTAGAGTCCTGCATCTAGCAACAGCACATACCTTTTCATTCGCCAGCGTTCCAGTGGCTGGGAATTAGCCTCAAGAGATCTGAATAAAAAGTAAATGGGAGAACAACTCGGTAGGAGAGGGGAGAAGCAGCTGAATTTAGCTTTCTCCTCCATCTCTGCTTCTGCAGTTTTCCTTAACACCTTCAGTGAAGGGCAATAACTTTCCGCGGGTGTTGCAAGCGCCCCTTCCGGCACTTGAGGCATTGGGGCCTGTCTGGTTCTTTGGCCAGCCTGGGCTCTGGAGCCCTCATCCACCCTGCGCCTGGTCTCCCTCTCCAACGCAACGCCTCCCACCCCATTTCCGCGAAGGCTGCTCACCGGGTGTGCCCCAAGTTGCGCGCCCCGTCCCGGAACGCAGGCGCGGCTGTGCAGGCCCGGCTGTGCAGGCCCCCGGCTGGCTCCTCGGGGAGGAGGCGGCTGTCCTGCAGGAGGCGCGCTCCGGGCTGAGACCTGGGGCAGGAGCGCGTCACGGCGGGCGGGTGGGGCTGGCGGGAAGACCGCGAGGGAGGGCGCGTCTGGGGGCACCGGTGACCCGCGGGTGGGGGTAGAAAGCTTGGGCCGAGCCAGCGACGGGGAGAGTCGGCGAGTCCGCTTCAGAGTCCAGGCTGTGACAGGAGGGCAGGGGCCTGCAGGGAGCCTTAGGTGCGGCGCCGGCCCCCGGGAGCGGCAGGTACCGCGCGGCGCGACCCCGGGACCTCGGGCGCCGCGGGAGGGAGGCAGGGAGGGGCCCCAGCGAGGAGCCCAGCCCACCCGAGCAGGGTCAGGGTCACCCGAGGCGGCACCCGCGGATCCCGGGCCACCACGCCGGCAGGAAGCCGTCCCAGGACCCAAAGGTGAGTTTCAAGATTTCTGTTGTTGCTGTTTTATTTTTTCAAAAGACATTTTAAGCTGCCCTCCGTTCGGGAGGGGACTTCCCACTCACTCACTTCTTTCTGTTTTAGAAGGCTGAGACCCGCCCTAGAGAGGCGAGAGGGAAGGTTACTTCTAAACAGCCTTCAGCTGTGCTTTGCGTCCCTCCTTTGCGGGGGATCTCAGCGGTGTCCCCCTGCTTCTGGGCTGAGGCCACATGGGCTCCTCTGGAGTTGGGGTGGAGTTCTCCTGCTCCACTTGACCACGGCTGCCTGTAGGAGCGGCTTGAGAGGGACAGATGGACCTTCTGTCTTGAGAAAGCCAAAGCCTGTGTCCAGGGCTGAGGTGTTTCCTTAATCATTCTAGGTGATGCCAGAGATTCAATGAGGCTAAGAAACGAAACTGTGCCCTGGAGCCAGGGGTAGAGGGAGACCTGTCTGCTCTTATGACTTGCTGTGACACAGATTGCCTCCCAACCTTGCTGACTCTCTACAGGGCCCCACTGTCTGACCCGCTCCCACCCGTGAGGGCAGAATGGGGACACACAGGACCTGTTCCCCTGGACTTTGAAGAGCCCTGTGGAATACTTTGTATAATGACAGAGCTAAGGATAGATGTTAGCTGGGGTGAATACCAGCCCTGCCTAACAGAAAGGGAAGCTAAAACAGAGGCTAGAACTTGGCCTAATTTAACACACAGCCCCAGGGGCCAGGTGCTGCCTGACTGCCCACTGCTCCCTGGATTCTGCTGAATGAGGAGGGAGAGGAAAGGGGCACTTGCCCTTCTTGGAATCCCCTGCCCTCCAGGGTACCTGTACTTCATTCACTAAGGTACAGCTCATGAGAACCTGAGGCTAGTTTTCAGGACCCCTCATTTGGAGGACCAGTTGCTTAATGGGAGAACCTTGAGTTGCACAGAGCAAGACTTAAAGACAGCATCGATGCATCTTGTGTCGAACCCTTTTACAAATGGCCTGCAAGTTCTACCTGAAGGATTCCACAAGGGTCTTACCGGCCTTTAAGCTATTTCATTGACCACTTAGTCAGATGGGACTGTCCTTTGCCCAGTGCTGAGCTGCCGAGACAGCTACACAGGGAAACCAGATCAAGTCCTTCCTTTTGTCTGAAATTCCACCTCCCCATCTCCACCCAGATACAGTTTTAGGAAAGAGATGAACTGCAAAACAAATGTTTCTCTGGCCTTCATACACTGTCAATATTCAGCCTATAGTATGAAAGGATGACTTCTGCCCTGTTACTTCCAGACTAAGCCCAAGAGGACAAGGGACACTCAACAGGCTACACTGTTGATTTTATCAAAGAGAGAGTACATCCACCCCATCCATTCATTCAACATTACTGTACCTACTGTGTGTTGGGCAGCATGCCAGAGCCTTGAAGTGAGAAGATAGTACTTAGAGTTTCCACTTTTAAGGAGCCCGAGTCTGGCAGATAGACAGCTACAGAAACAAACTGCAGTTCAGAATAGCAGTGAGACCATATCGAGGAGGGAGCAGGAATTCATCCCCCAGGAGTCACCTGGGAAGCCAACACCTCAGAAGTGATGCTTAAGCAGGGGTCTTAACACTAATTAGAAGTTCCCAGGGAGATGGTATTTTGGCCAAAGGAAAAATGGCAGGTCGGAGGAACAGCATTTAATGGGGATTATGGTACTGTACATCAAAGGTGCACTCTCTCCTATAGCAGTAGGAAGCCATTTTTTGGTCTTTTTATTTTGTGGTTTGTTTGTTTGTTTGTTTTGAGACAGCATTCCTGTATGTAGTCTAGGCTACCCTTGAACTTGCTATATATCCCAGACTGGGCTCAAACTCACAATCCTGCCTCAGCTTCCCGAGTGCTAGAATTACAGGCATACACCACCACACTGGGTCATTTTTATTGTTTATTAAGTGGGGAAAGGGTACAGTCAGGTTTGTGTTTAGACAAAGAATTAATGGCCAGATGCAGGCTAGCTTGGAAGATGAGAAGTAGATAATGAGGACCTCCCTGAAGACAATGGAAATAGAAACTGATGAAAAGGAATGGATTTTAGTGGTGTTTAGGAAGTAGAACCAAAAGTATCTAGTGACTAAGGGTATGCAGGGAGGAATGAGTGAGACAGAGGGTGCTGTAAGGGGCCATTCATGGAAATTATAAAAGCCAGAGGAAGCTGTCTGGGGACAGATGGTGGGAGAAGGCAGCAGTTAGAGCTGTAGTCGTATTTAAGTTGGATATGCCCTCAGAGGTGTCACGGGGAGGTGGAAGGTGGGCACTTGGGAATACAGGTCTGGAGCCCAGGCAGAGGTCAGGGCTACTCCAGTGTAACTGCTGTGCAGAAAAGCAGTCTTGAAGACAACTAAAGAGGCCTGTGATGGTGCTGTCAGCGAGGCCACATGGACCCTGAAGAGCCTTGACTCTCAGTAGTGACACCTGTAGACATTATTTTCATATCATATGGAGGGGTGACTCTCTCCAGCCTCAAGGCTTTCCTGAGATGCCTGGCAGGGTCATTCCCTGAGAGAATTCTGGGTTAATGGCATACATTTAGTACAGATGTGTTTAATGAAATGAGTGAATCTCCAGGAATCAACTGAAAAGTGAGTATTTAGCTCAGATCTCCCAAGACCTCTCTAGAAATTATACTCAAATCTTTATAGTTACCACACCTGTTGCCGAAACAGGGAGGATGGTCTACTCAGACTAATTCCAAACCCTTACAGAGTTCTTTTGGTCTGGCTGCCAAAATCCTGATTAGGGTCTTGTGCTCTTGAACGGAAACAAAAATTAAAAACCTTGAATTTGGAGCTAGACAGATGTGGATTCAATTCCTGATTTGACCACTTATTAGCTGCCCTTGAACAAGTCTTTGAATCTGTCAGTTTCATTTCCCTTGTATTTAAAATGAGTATAATTATTACTCACCAGGGCAATGGTTAGAATTAGAACCCAAGTGAAAAAGAAAGTGTACTTAATGTGCTACATAAATTGTGAGGCTCTATAAAAATGTAAGGGGTTTTATTATTATTATTACTAATCTTACCTCCTGAAGCTACCCAAATCAGATGGGCTGTTTCAGTGTAGGATGTGGACAGCGTCAGAGGCCCAGACTTGCAGCTTTTCAGTTGCTTGAAATATTTAAGGCAGTAATGATAAAAAAGTTCCCTTCCATCATGTCAGTGATATGCATCTATTCTGGTCTTATCCTTTTCTACTCTTAGCTAGAGTGGTCAGAGCCCAAAGAAGCCACTGCTGCACTAATACATATGTATGCTGGTAGCTCATTGCACAAGGACTCCTGGAGTTCATGGGGCTGAAAGCACCAGGATTCCACCTGCTAGGCCATGGACCCACCCCACTTTTGCAGCTGAGCCTACCTGGAGGGGACACTTTTTTCTAATCATTTACTCTTTATTTTTTTGTACTGGGGATCAAACTTGGGTCCTTGTGCTTGCAGGGCAGGCGGTGGAACCACTGAGCTAAATCCCCGGCCCTCTAATCCTTATCAAGGTGCTGGTTAAACACACAGTGGTCCTAAATCTGAACATCAGTTGACTGCTTAAATTTATAGTTTCTCCTCTTTCCAGCCAGTGCAGTCTGATATATTCCAACCTGCCAGAACTCAAAGTTTATGCCAGCATCAAAATTTTCAAGTGAACAGAATTCTATTAAAGGTTGATTGTTGATGAAGAAGAGGAAGTAACCACAGAGTCAGAGACTTCAAATGGAAAAAGACTTTAGAGATGAGCCAACTCTACTTCGCCACTTTGCAGATGGGCAAACTAAGGTTCAAGGAAGGGAACTGTGTGCCCAGTTACACAGCTGGTTAATGAAGTGACCAGAATGCAAGCTCCCTCTCTACCTGCTCAGGAGTACCCAGTACCATCTGGAGCCCCTATTTCCTGGATCTCCTGTAGCCCACCACAAGGACACATGCAGACACTCAAATGCTGGCAGAGTGATAAAATGGAAGGACTGCCCTTGAAGGTTGAACAGTCCCTGAGCAGCCCTGGGGCAAACCTGGAGCACATCCTGCAGAAAGGCAGATAGATCTCATCCTTTAAAACAGTCTCCATACCACACCCAACCTTTCGGTTTCCTCAGCTACAATCCTTAAATTTTTCTCAGGAGTTACCAAAGACCCCTTAAGAAGGGAGACCACACTGGGTGCCTTAATCAGCTAAAAGCCCTTGCAGGGGTTTGTCAAACTTGCCCTGTGGACTGTTTGGCTTCAGAGATAAGAAGGTGTTGGAGACCACAGCATGAGTCAGCATTCCACCTCAAATACTAATATATAACTTACTGATGATGAGAAAGACTCCAGATGAACAACCAGTACTATGGAACAGTTTCAATAAGCAAGAGATAAGGACAGGAGCAAAATAGACTTTCGTTCCTCTCCAAGCCGCAAAGGGAGAATCTATAGCAAATTCTTTGAAGGGCAATCCCTAGGGCAGCAGGACAGCTCAGGTGTCTGGTGTTTTCCCCGTATCAATCTGAGCCATCTGAACAGAGCATCAGCTGGGGACCTGGGTGTACATTTAGTGGAGGCTGGGACAGGGGAGATGAGTTCTAAAGTGACCCTCACACAGACACAAGATTCCTTTCTCAAGAGCAACTCCCACGGGACTATAGCAGTGTTCAGACCCAGGCTCTGCCCCTGGGAAGAGACTGGCTCCCATGATTGTAAACATGTTGTTCCATGGAGTTTGTCTCTAAGAAATAAAAGAAACTATAACCATCACTACACTTCTGGCCCAAATTGAAGAGAAGATTGTGCTTCTAAGCCACTGCCGGCTTGCCCTTGCTCTTAACTGTTTCAAAACTCTCTCTCCCCATGGGATGGATTTTTCCAGTTGAGAATTTTTCTCCTCAAATATGACCCTCATTTCAAGAAGGATAGGTCTAAGGAAAGCCTATTAGCAATTTTATCTAGTTTTCTGGGCAAGTTATAAAAGAAAACTGGCATAAAAGAAGGAAAAATATATGAAGAATAGCAATAGAACAATTGCATGTCGTAGAATGACCATGTCATGCATATCTTTAGATTGTCCTGAGAAAGAGTTAGGGGTTATGGGTTTAGAGAAAGGTGTGGTGTGTCCAACCTGTGACCCCTGCTTGGACATGCCTAGTTTCCCAGGCTGCATTGAGTGAAAAGGAATTGTCTTAGGCTGCATAAAAAAAATATATATAATATGGTTAATGTATATCAGTAACATAACTTACTTTTTAAAAACTGTTTATTATATCACAATGTGTCCAACCTACAGGCCAAAGAGAAAAATAGTGAGGGAAGTTCCATTAGCTTTAGCATTATGGGTGCAGAATGACACAGACACGCTGTACATTAACCTAAATGACATGACATGACAGGGTCTACTGTAAATAAAAGAAGATATTGCTGCTCTCTGAGTCTGGAGTCTTATTCTCTCCCTGACTCAAGTAAGATATTGAGTCTATGTCCTTTTGTTTTTGGTTTCTAATCTTATTTTTTTAAATGTCAAAGGCTTTTCATATTATTCCATGCTTCAAAATATATCCATAAATTTCAAAATTGACAAAATTACAAGGGTTATTCAACAATCCACAATCATAGCAAGCAATTGTAATATACCTCCTCCAGTAAACAAGAGATCAGAGTTCAATATTTATAAATGTGTAGATGTTTTTCAACACAAGTAATATGCTCAATCTAGTGGGTTTATGCAGAATACATTATTTCAACCACTGATAAAGTGTTTTTATTTTAATATAATACAAGTAAATACTAATAAAGAAAATATAAAAACAGTTCTATGAAAAAATAATTTTTCACAACAAAAATAATTAGAGAATAATAATGATAAATACACTATGTACCATGATTTTAAAAGAATATATTTTCAATTGCCAATCTGATAAACTATTTAAATAAACTGACATATACTAAATTCGCCAGTTAGGGATGGCATTAAACTGAAATAAGCCACTCTCTCTCTCCCCCACCCTCTCCTTTAAGTTTTGAACCATTAAACAGAGCAGTTTTTCATGTAATGAGACAACCAGAAATAAATTGCCCAGGACTAGTGCAGGCAACAAAATATGCTCATTCTATATGTTCTAAAAATGTTTTAGATTAGGGAAGAAGGAGGGTTGTGACTTCTGGCCTCCCTCTTCTTAACCTGTGGCTTTTACCCTCATGGTCATAGGATGGTCCCTCTAGCTTTGGACATCATGTTTGCTTTTACAAAAGGCAGTAAGTGGAGCGATCTGTCCAAATTAAACCACACTTGTGCAATGTCTTTTCCCAGAGTCATACCCAGTATCTTACAATACTTATACTGGCCAGGACTGTGCAACATAGCTTCCTAACTGGAGATTGAGGGCATCTAATAGCGCACATTATCAAGATGAACAAAACACATAGGTTCTTTTTGTAAGGAAGGGGAAATTTTGGGCTGGCAACTCACAGTCCAACAAATACTTAAAATTCAGTAACATAAAAATCACATACTCTGCTCACTATGTAATTAAATTAGAATCCAAACAACAAAAGCAATTAAGAAATCACAGTGTAACATTCAGGACATTTCTAGAATGATAGAAAATATTCTAAGGCTAGAATAGGGTATTGGTAACATATAAGTATGTACCTGTCAAACATATCCAACTGTGCAGTTTTGATTTATCCATTTTGCTATAAATAATTATATCTCTATAAAAATATATCTGTGTACTGGTATTTAAAACCCCAATTCCAAATAAGTCTTTGGTGGAAGAACAAGTGATAATAAAAGTAAAGACAATATTAGAATTAAAGCAGGATCAGGCCAGGGATTTAGCTCAGTGGCACTGCGCCTGCCTGGCAAGCACAAGGTCCTGAGTTCAATCCCCAGTACAGACACAGAACAAAGAATTAAACCAGGATGGAAAAATGTACCCTTCCCTTAGTACCCATGGGGATGGGTTTCAGGTTGTCCCTCAGATACCAAAATCTGAGGATACACAACTCCGTTCCATAAAATGGTACAGTGTTTGCATATAACCTATGGACATCTTCCCATCTCTAGGTGACTAATACCTAATACAATGTAAATGCTATATAGTTGATATACTGTATTGTTTAGGAAATAATGACAAGAAAAGTATGTAAGTGTTCAGTACAGATGCAATGTTTTCTTGACATTTTCATTGTGCAATTGGTTGAATCCACAGATGTGGAACCTGCAGGTCCATGGGTTGGACTATACATACACGGAAACATATGATGCAGGAAAACAAGTATTATAAGAGACAATGGCGGCCCAAAATATTTACATTTGTACAAACTGGAAGTCAACTGGCAAAGAGCCCACTGTAGGTATGAGACAACAACAAGGGCAAGCCACTATGTCTGGCTCTCTCACCTGGTGTGGGTCCCCTTGTGTGCAGTTAGTGACGAGCTTGCCTGAAGGCTTTCTCACACTGATTGCATGGAAAGGTTCTCACCACCGTGTGAGCTCTCACATGGATGATGAGATGTGAAGGTTGGCGGAGGGCCTGCCTTGCATTCCTGGCAGGCATAAGCCTTCTCCCTAGAGTAAGTTCACATGTGACTCTTTAGGTGGAGAAGTAACTCAAGATCTGCCCACAGGTCGCACACTTGTACAGCTTCTCCCCAGTGTGGGTTCTCTTGTGCAAATTCTGGTGCATGCTGGTGTGGAAGGGCTTCCCACACTGGTCCTCCCTAGTGTGAGTACACAATGAGTATTCCCTGATGCTTTCTTGCAGGGGCTGCACTCAAAGGGCTTCTCTTCAGTGTAGGCCCCCAGGTGCTGCTGCAGGTTGAAAGAATATTGAAGGATTGCCTGACCTCCTGGCACTCTAAGAACTTTTCTGTGGTGTGTATCTTCTCATGCCTCATGAGGTTAGCACTTTTTCATGCCAATGGATGGAATCTCTGCAAAATATCTTGGCTTGAAATTGACTCTTGGGGGTTGAAACCATGATTCTGGTCTTCCTGGTGCTCTTCTAACCAGAGCTCTGGGAAGATTCCTGTCTCAGTGGTCCACAGCTCTTCTCTACACTGTGCTGGGTTTGCACCGCTCATCTTCAGCTAGCCAGTAGGCCCTTCTGGGATGTATCCCCATCTATTTCCAGGGACCAGCAGACCTGGGAACAGGTGGTTGGCAACCCAGAAGCCCTGGCTTCTTTTTCTATGTCATCCTCTTGGAAACAGGTGGAAACCTGAGCAAGCAGATCATCTACATGTCGCTGAATGACATGCAGCTTCCAAAATATTCTGCAGAGAAGCCAACTCTTTGGCTTTGAGTTGAGATTCCCAGTCCATCCAGGCCAGGGTTCTGCAGTTGTCCAGGATCACCCATCTGCACAGACTCCCCCATACACCCTCCAGCGACACCCACTCCTGGCAAAGCTCCATCACCACATCCTCCAAGGTGATGGAGCTCATGACACAGGTGCCAAGGTTCAAGGTCCCAGTAGGTGCTCTTCCTGCACACCAGCAAGACACTCCCAGCACCACACACGAAGCAGTACAACATAGCCTCAGTGGCCTGCGGCCCCAACACACTTCAGCTTCCCAGTTTCTAATTTTAAAATCCTATGCAGCTCCACTGGAGGGACCAAGTGCAGGCAGTCAAAGCCTCTCTACATGTGGTCATCAGCCACCCAAAGTGCTGGCCATAGCCTACAAGCTCCAAACAGCCACTCATACACACTGACCTGAAACCACCCAGGAGTGAACACTGGGGTCAAAGTGACCTTCTCAGTGATCAGGAGCCCCGGGTAAACAGATGTTCATCCAATCTTTCTTGGCTCCCTAAGACTTTCAGTGTGAATGCTAGGCTCTCAATAACCACTTATTCTGTGGTGGTGCTAAGAATTTGAAGCATACAAAGATGACAGCCATGGCTGGTCCCCACCTACCAGGCTGTCTTATGAGCACATCACAACATATGTTGGTTATTCAACGTTATGCTGGGAGAAATTTCAAAGCCAACAGAAAATATGCCTCTCTTAAGGCCAACCGTGCAGACTTAACCTGGCTATTAAGCGCCTTTCTTATAAATGACAACGGTTTCCACACACCCCCTCTGTCTTCCACTCCTGATTTGTAATATCCCCTCCTACCCAAGGCCCACAATCTGCTGAGTAGCACTTGTCAGCACAGCCCAGCAGGGCCTAGCTTAAAGCATCCAGGCTCATTACACAGTGACCTACACCATCCCATAATGAACCCTCCACTGGGAAAGGGGAGCATATGTTGCATATATTTGCCTGCCATACCCTTCAATGTAGCCTACTCTGAGCTATTCCAGTTTCCAAATTAGAAACTGGGACCCTGCCCTGCAGGATATTTGGACTGAAGCCTTTGCTGGGTAGGGATAAAAGTGATGCAATGCTGTGCCAGGAGCCAGGAATCCTTGCTAATATCCAATGACTCTGCTCTCCCAGGTTTCCATGAGGACGGAGTCTCTGAAGACAGAACTGGGCTTTGATCATTTCAGTGGATGGATGCCACAGCTTTCCAAATCTGGCCATGGAAAGAATACCTCACTTCCAGCCAAAGGCCCTGCATTCTCCCACACTGTCCACACTGGACAAGGGAGGAGACATAGTCACAGGGCATATGCCACACACAAAAGAAGGTCAGAGGCTCTTGACTGACATTTTCCAGGAATAAGATTTTGGTGGTTTGAAAAACTATTATTCCTGCAAGGTGGTGCCTCAGAATGAGGGGAAAATACTTAACCACTGGGTGTGTGGTCATTTAACATTTGCTATTGGAGTGAGTTAATAAATAGACACCAAAGAGATCTTTAATATCATTTTATAGTTCTCCATGAATAATGAGAGCTATCCCATTCTTGTCCATGTAAAATCCATCAGTTTTCATGAGATTCTGCATTATTTCCTCCTGTATTTTTTATTAAGGTGAAATTCACATTATATAAAATTAACAATTTTAAAGTAAACACTTCAGTGGCATTTAGTATGCTCACAATGTGGTACAATTGCTGCCTTTATCTAGTTCTAAAATATTTTTATTACCCCAAAATAAAACCTATTCAGCAGTTTTTCCTTATTGCTTCTTTTCGGCCCTGGCAACCCGCCCACCCCCACCCCTACCTCCTGTCTGCCTTCTCTTTCCATGGAGTTACCTCTTCCAGGTATTTCCTATCAATGGAATCAGACACAATTGGACCTTCAGTGAGTGAGTTTTTCACTTAGCATAATATGTCCAAGATTCATCTATGTTGCAGTATGTATTGGTACCTAAAAAGATTATGGCTGGTAATGGTCTGTTCTAGGTACACACCACAATTTTCTTACCCATTATTTGTTGGACCTCTGAGTGGTTTCTGTCTTTTGGCCATTATGAATAGTGGTGGTGCAAACATGTGCCCACAGGCCCACTGAGTGCCTGTTTTCAGTTACTTGGGACATACACCTAGGTGTGGAATTGTTGAATCATATTCTACATTTTAGTGTTCCATGAACTGCCAACCTGCTTTCCTTTCCCCTACATTTTTATCAACATACTTACCCATTCAGTTGAAGATAATATATTAATATATTCCTATAATAATAATATTAATATAATCCTTTAATATAATTTAATAACATAATATAATATAGTAATATAGTAATATAATCCTTTAATATAATACTATATTAATAGAAGATTAATATATTAATAATATATTAATATAATCCTTCTTGAAGATATTAATATAATCCTATGCCGGGTCTTCTATTTGATGCCTTTGATCTTATGTTTTAATAAGAGATATTAAATACAGTGTCCTAGGAAAGCAGAGTTGCTGGGGTGCTTAAGATAGAAAATATTTGGCATAAACTAAAAATCCATGGTGCAATTGAGTAGGAACCAACAGCAGCATTTATAGAGTCCTATGTGTGTGCTGGGCACTGCATGGAGCCTTTTGCTTACTTCCCCTCATTTAACCTCAAGACAACTTCACAAAAGATATACTGCTGTTATGTCCACTTTACAGATGAGGAAACTGAGATCTCCCCAAGGGATAGGTGCTTTCCTCCTGACTCCTACAAAGGAACACTCCTACAGAGAAGCTACCAGTGATGATGAATAAGAAGCTGTTGTTTCTCAGGAACTTATAGTCTACTTCGGCAGACAGATAAGACAATTATAACACAGTGTCGCAGATGCTTTAGTAGGTGTCATGACAGGAGCCCAGGGGACCCAGAAGAAGAGAGCTTTGCCCAGCTCTAGGCAAGAGACTTCCCAGAGTCTGTCATTTTCCACATAAGCCTTTGGGCCCCTTGGTAAGGCCAGAGCTTCCCTCCCTCCCAGTCACTCTTTGGCACCTCCTTTCTTTCAGGATATTTCCAGGCACAGAACCTGACAGAGTAGCTCCTCATTAAACGTAGGTTAAGAAATATGTGTGCTTCTGCAGAACTTCCATCCCCCGTCACACTGTTTTGGGACTTCAAAGCCTGGCACCTATATTTCAACTCAGTGGCTTTCTCAAAACAGACATGAGCCAGGAATCAGGAAAGGACACAAGAAAAGGCCTAAAATGGCCTTTGTTGTTCTCTTTACCTCTGAATGGCCCTGTGTGCACAAGAAGAGAATAGGCAGAAGAAGAGGCAGGAGAGGGACAGGATATCTTTCTAATGGCAGTGTGTGGAGATCTTCCATACCCAGAGATGAAACTACGTACAGTTGCATGGGATCCAAAAGAAGAAATGTACTGGTAAACCTCTTTCCAAAACCATAATTTCTCTATCGCATCCCTAAGTCTTATCATTCCTTCAAAGACTCTGAGCTTATGGCTACACAGGACCTGAGGCAGTTACCACAGCCAGCAAGCCACAAGAAGCAGTAGCTTCCTGGCAAGGTGTGGACTCCCCTCATGGTAACTCCAGGCCCTCTTCCCCACAGTCAGTGAGGTCGGGTGTATCGCTTACCCTCAGTCACTTTCAACTCCTCTTTGCAAGAGGAGAATTATAAAAACTCTTAAGAGGTCCAGTGGGGTTGCTGTCCATGGCAGAAGCTGCCCCAACATGACTCCAGCTGCATTTTAAAAATGGGCATTTCTAAAACAAAACAAAGCAGGCACAGATTCCACCCTCAGGGACCTACACCCAGGAGCCGGCACACCTCGCTGCGAGTCCCTGCCCTCTTGCTTAGAGCTATGGGAAACAGCTGCCTCCCTGGATGGGTGTCCTGGGTCTCTGCTCACCAGTGCCACCATGTCTTCATACCACCCAGGCTCAGGACTGTGCCATTCTGGAATTCCTGTCACCTGCTTTGTCCCTGCTTAGTGGCTACCCAGATGGATAACCTGTTTCCCTGAGCCATACGTTGTTGCTTTGGGTTGCAGTCCCAGTTGTGACAGTTTCCCAAATTGTAAGGCCTTCCTGTTGTGCCCAGGCCCCAGGCCTTGTTCCCTTACCCTGCTGTCCCTCTGCCCTGCTCCCCTACCCCACGGGCTGGCCCTTCCTAGATACAGCAGCTCAGGTTGCCAGTGATAAATGCGGGTACCCTGACCCTGGGCAGGTAACACACAGCCCTCACGGAGACATTCCTAACTCTAGTCCTTTTCCATTCCCCAAGGCCATAGCCGGTCAGTTGGTGAATCAGTCGATAAGCATCGATAAGCCTCCAACATTCGAGCACTAGACACTCCGGATACCCAGAGGAAAAAGTTTGTAAATGACTTAGTGTCAAGTGGGAAAGGAGACATAAATAGCATCCGTATTCTCAGGAAACAATCGTCTTTCAGGCATTGTCAGGGAGATGAGATGGTAGGAAAGGAAAGAGATTTTCAAGGAATATGATCTCTGAGTAACACATGATTCCAGAAAAAGTCCCCAAGCTACCAAGTCTTCCTTTTTGCTCTCCTCTATCTGGTGGGAGGTGTGTAAGTCAGTCTTTGCCAGTTTTATATTTCTTACTAGCTATGAAAAAAATGAAAGCCATCTTGCCATGACACACAACAGTCATCATTGTGTTCCCTCTACACACTTGAACTCCTCACCATTGGAAATTAGGAATCACAAGCTCAGATGCCCACAGGGAGCCTGGTAAAGCTAACTTCAACACATACTGTGTACCAGGAACTGTTTTAACTATATTACATGCACTATGTAACTCATCCAGTACCCACAACAATCTTAGGATGAAGGGTCTATTCTTACCCTTCTTTTATAGTTCAGTAAACTGAGGCATAGAGAGGTCAACTGACCACGGAGATGGTCAGCTAGCTAAGGAGCTCTGGGGCTTTGACTCGGCTACTCCATCTAAAATGTTGGTGCAGGCAGTGTAAGAGCAGAGGGAGGTTCCACTACCTGCGTCACAAGCGCAAGGTTCCAAGTTTGATCTCCAGTACCAAAAAAAAAAAAAAGCAGAGGAAGGGTGCAACATGCAATCTAGAGAGCTGCAGATGGAACAAATTCAATTCATTGGTCACTTCTACCTCATGAGCTTCCTATCTGCAACCTCGGAGCTAGGTTTGTTCATCTTGAGGCAAAAAGTTCATGTAGTTTTTTCAAACCTTGTGCTAAATGTTGGCAGTGTTGTCACACAAGTATGGTGTATCAGTCGCAGTGTGTGTGTGTGTGCCCGGTGTGTGTGTCTATGAGAGAGACAAAGACAATCAGAGAGAGAAAAAAAAGAGGGAGAGAGAGAGAGAAGCAGAGATAGACAAAGAGATCCTTTTGAACCAAGATTTGGTTACCCAGAGCCTTGTGACAGATCTGAAGTTAGGATTATCACCACACTGAAGGATATACAAAGAGATAAAGTATGGTTATGTAGGGGTGAAGGCAGGAGATAGAAAACCACTATTCACTCATGTTTCCTTGACACAATAATCTACCTTCTTGGTCAGCCATGAAAAGTACCCCTTAGGTCCTTAGACCAAGTCATCATCAGCCCCCTCTCACTCCCATCCCTGGGAGTTCAATATCCCTGGGCATTGGAGTCGTAATACCTCATGAGGTATGGAGGGAAAGGAAATTTCCCAGCAACAGTCGTCCTCCACGGGCCACAGCCTGGAGGAATTCCTGCCATGTGCCAGGCCGCTCCCTGGAATGCCCTGGCATTTAGAGCAGCTGCTAGAGAAGCTCCCTCCTTGCTGCTCCCATAACCATTTGTTTGAATTTCCTGTGGGACATTTAACTAGTCTTGCCTTATGCTACTTCCATTTCCCTAACAAAATAAATTTCTGGAATTCAGAGTCTTTGCCTTTAATTCCATTTTGAATCCCTTATCCGGATACCTGGCAAGCATTTTACTTCTCTTCATGCAATATTATCTGGGAAAGATGCAGAAAAGAGAGAAGTGTGCTGTGCACATAGTAGGTACTGAACAAATGTGAATAGAACTGAATTATCTGCTGCTGGCCTACAGCAGAAAGGGAGGTTTGTGGCTTCCTAGGCCTCAGAAGTGTCAACAACCCAGGATTGAGGAAGAAAGAAAATAGGGAACGAAGGGAGTCCTTCCCTCTTGGAAAAACCGGGGTGAATTTTTGCAGTGATAGTGGGGGAGTGAGATGTGGAGCATAACACACAAGCATACTTGATGGAGGTGCTTGGCACCCAGAGATTACCAAATAAAAGGCCATCAATTCAACAACACCAAAATGTCCAGAATATAGCCAGTCAGGACTTTCCAAAACATAGGGCAATCTGACTTCCAAGTGACAGCATCTTAATATTCATTATGGCATCCATGAGAACAAGACCAATGTCCACTAAGGCCAATAATGTTTGCAATGTGTCTACCCTATAATGTCCAAGAATATATGGTATATGAGCATGTGGCCCAGGCTCAAAGAGACCTCCAAACCCAAAATACTGACATTTCAGAAATACTAAGTTCCTCAGTCTCTTCTTTTTCTGACCACGTTCTGTATGTGAACCTAGAAAAGAGCATGGCAGTGAGGAAAGTCACTGGATATTCAGGGGTGGAAGAACTACCATGTCATCTTTGAATACCTGTGAGACCTTGGACAAGTCATTTAATTTGAGAGAGCCTCAGTTTTCTCATCTGTAAAAGTTTAACAACTATATCCCAAGGATGAAAGATGTCCTAGATGTTAGGGAAGCTGTGATGGAAACAGATTCCATGTGGAAAGGAAGAAAGATGATTAAATAAGCAGTTACCCTAATACTGTGGGTTGTGGTAATAGGGTGTATTTGGTGAAGGACACAGAGCAGGACCTCTGGTGTTTAGTGAGATCAAGGAAGGGTTCCCAAGGGGAACAAGGTTTCGGCTGAGACTTAGGGGAAGAACAGAGGCCAAGAAACTCAGCGGTTAGACTGGGGCCGGAGTGATGGCTGGGGAACAATTGTGGGTTCCACATACAGAAGTTGGTGTGAGGCCCCAGGTCTCACAGAGTTGGAGAAACGAGAAGCGAAGGCCTTGCCAACTGTGACTGTGGTCGGTGGCCACTGCTTGCTCCCCTTTTCTTGCTTTTGAACAGTTAGTGAAGTGCAGACAGCATCACACTGGGAAACTGGAACGTTACAACCCCATCTGCCCCCGGCTACTAACCAGTTTCACAATTCTGTTTCTGTTTTTTGTTTTTTTGGTACCAGGGACTGAACTCCAGTCCTTGCACTTTCAAGTCAGGCAGCAGAACCACTGAGCTAAATCCCAGGCCCAGTTTCACAATTCTGAACAAATGTTTACTCCTTAGATGGTTCACCTATGAAGTAGGGCAAGAAATCCCTCCCCTTTCCACATTACAGTGGATCTAACGAAGAAATGTTTGCAGGAGCTTTTTTAAAAATTCAAATGAGTTATAAGTGAGGGCTCTTGGTGGGACTTCCCCAATCATAAATAAAACCAAGCCCATTCAAATGTCAGTTCAGAGGCTGGAGATGTGATTGCATCAGGGTGTTTATCCCCAGACGCCCATTCCCAAGGGATCCAGAGATAAATAGCAGTTTTATTCTGATTGGTTTGGTGATATTTCATTTCAGGTCATAATCAGATTTTGTCCAAGGGAGAAAGTATGCTATTAATAAAAGGTTTTTCTTTTATTGCAATATCTGTGATTACTCTGCCCAGCTGGTTAGGGCAGACTGCCAGTGAGCCCAGGGGTGGGGGCTTAATCCTGCATAATTCCAAGTTCTGGCATAATTTCAGTTATGACTGAAATTAGGTAAGAGAATGTGGAGACTGAAACGAAGTCTCCTCATCTGCTCACAACCTCTAGGGCCCACTGCATCCAACCTCTCCGAAGCCTTCAAAGCCCTTGCGACCGTACCGCCCTTACCTCCGTTCTCATTCTTTCCCAGGTTTCCTCATTACCACCCCAGTCTCAAACTCTGGGCATGCTGGCCTCTGCAACTAGCTTTCCCATCCTACCCGACCTCGAGGAGTCTCCCTTTCCTCGCCCGCATGTTCATCTCTAATGGGTGACAACACGCAGCCAGGGTCACACAGCCTCCCTCTCCTCCACGCCACCCCCCACTTAAAACCCAAGCCAACAGGGATCACTCTCCTTTCTAGCATTACATGATTTTTGGCACTTGCTCATATTTAGTTTAGCATTTAATTACTTTTTTAAAAATTGTAGGCCATCTTCAGGTTATAAAGAACTCACCTGAACATTTTTATTTGACTTACACGGTAACACTGGCCAGTGAGTGAAGTCATTGTTATTACCTTCCTGTCTTAGAGATGAGGAGCCTGAAGCTTATAAGGTCCCATGACTTACCTGACTCTGGCTAAGCAGAGCAGGACTTCCGGTATTCTAAGCTTCCTGAAGAAACTGCTTTAGGATAAGAACTAGATCATACACTTCTTTTCCCACCTCGGCACCAAGTCAGTCACATAGTAGATTTTTAACTAACACTTTTTCGATTCCAATCCATATACAACTACAGGAAAAATAATTCATATGATGTATTTTACTGAGGAAAATAATTAATTGTTATTAGTTTTATGAGCCTCATTAAGTATAAAGAACAGTATGTTTGCAGCATTATTTTTATTGCGGTAGCTCAGTAAGGTAGACTCATAATGTGTACAGAGCTCCCCGCCCCAGCCCAGGGGGTGAGCAGAGGGCAGCCAGGAATGCAGTTTCACTCCCTCACTCACTCGAGCAGCCCCACTGCCTCCCGGCAATGGATGGAATGTGCTTGTCAGAACTTGCTCAGCAGGATGGACATGCTGGGCCAGTCCTTGAAAGCCTGGAGTCCCTGTGCACCAGGAGGATCCACATCACCTACTCCAAGTCAGCAGTGAGCCTCAGCTCCACTACAGAGCTGTCCCTGAGAGACGGGAGAATGGTATTCATCCATCCATTTCGGGTTGAAGGCATGAAGACCTCCCACCTTTATAGCAAATTTCCCGAGAATTTCAGGCCACTTTGAACACTGGGAAGACATGAGAGTAACTTTTTTATTGCCATGGTCCTTCATCTGCCTGGAATAATACTAACCATGACTTAGAATATTTGTGCAGCCCCTAACAGCCCAGGTGCACATTTACAGGCATTAAGCTGCTTTGACCTAAGGACCCTCCAAGGAGGTGCTTGCCTCCTTGCCTCCAGCTGTTTGTTTACTTTAGGAAGTATGTGCATTTGATCAAATATTTAGAATGGTTCCAAAAGACTAAGAAAAGCCAGTCTCCTTTCCAGCACCACCCTCAATTTTCTTCTAAAGAGGCACACATGCTATTATTTTCTTGTGTACTCTAGATTTTTCCCAAGTTTGGAGATAAAGAAAATGAGACCCAAAGTAACAGTGACCTTCCCAAGGACACACACTGAGGAAATCCTTCCTGCTTCTCAAACTAGAGTTTACACTACACTTGTGGCTCACAAACTGTCCTCTAGCCAAACTCTGGCTCAGATTTTGAAAACAAGACAACAAACAAACTCAGGCTCCTTTGAGAAAGGCACTTCAGAGATGGGGAGGAATACGTTGGGTACCAAGAAGGGATCAGGGAAGGACTGAAAGCCAGTGGAGTTTAGGGGCAACGGTCTGTTTATAAAGAGGCAGCTACATTTCGTGAGACTGAGGACATGCCCTCTATATCAAAGAAAAGGAGCAACACACAAACAAAAGGATATGCTTGCCTGGCACTGGATAATGCAGCACAGTTACTCTATTAGCTTGCTCATACATGTCCTGTGCATTCATCAACTATTATTTAATCAAACTGTGGAAAGGAAAAAACTCGCTGCAGGGTCAGGAATACAGATTTGAACCCATTCAGAGAGGAAGTGAGTGTTCTTCTCCAGGCAACATTGACTCCCCTGTTCAGTCCTCTGGGACAGAGGCTGCAGCCCAAAGCCTGGTGACTCTGAAATTCACACACTGAACATTCCTCAGGGGTAAGTGATTACTGAAGTGAGAATACTTCTCTTCACTCCCTCGATGATTTGGCCTTTGCATTTTAAGCCTTAATATTCCAATAAGGTAGCATTTGGCTTTTAATTAATGGCCCTGAACTTCTGTTAACATTAAATGAAGGAAGGAAATGGAAAGGAAAATAGAACCGTATCGGTACTGCTTCTGAGATGCATAATTGTATATTTTTGCCACTCCATTAGTTTTCAACTATTCCAGCTTGTAAACTTCTCCCCCATCACCACTGAGAAAAGAAATAAGTCAGTTGTTCTTGTATTGCTGCAAAGTCTGTAGAACTCTGAATTCCTTTTTCTGGTATTAAAGACTATGATGCAACTTTTAATTTAAGGTCTATTTTTTAATTATCACCTGTGTGGGAGACCCTGAATCATACAAAGGTTTGGTTGTCCTCTTGCTTTTTCAAAAAACATTCTCTCCCTCCGAGAGGCTTAACGTTTGAAGACTTAAGTATCCCGGGTGGAGTCACCAGGAACAGAACTTTCCTTTCATTTGTGGAGGAGAAAGACACCACCCCAGCCCAGCCACTCCTAACTGACAGATGACCTCACAGGCTCACACTTTCCAAAAATAGAACCTCACCTAGTTGCTTTACTGCACCCACAAAAATTGGCTCCAAAATCTTCTACCAAACCGTTTTGAGCAGTAAAAAGGAGAGCTGGCCAACCAAGGTCTTTCGCTGTAACCATGGCTACGGGTTTTATTAGCACTAATACCAGGATGTGGTCAGATTGGATGTATACAGAAGTATGAGCTGTATCAGAGTGTGTGCTCATAAATTCTCCACACTGGAAACATTACTCCTGATGACTCCGATTCATAAAAGACCTGGGGGAAAGGCAGCGAGGGGTAGGAGGGAGGAGGGCTGCATCAGTAAGCAAAGCTCACTGTTCTAATTTTAGCTTTAATTCAGCTTTTTAATATAATCCCCTAAAATACCACTACCTTGCATTTAGATTGCAATTTTCTTTTCCTTTCTCAGTGTTCTTTCGCAAGTCTTGTGGGTTCTTCACAACAATCTTGAGAAATATCTGGGATAGGTAATAACCTCATTTCCTAGATGAGGAAAGGGCTCAAGAAGCTTAACTGATTTTGTCCGAGGTCAGAGACATGGAGGACAACAGAGCAGGGACAATAACTGGGTCCTCTGACTCCTTGCTTAACATGTTTTCTGCTTCACCCCTCTGCTGATGTCTAACATGTACTCACTCCCCTTGCAATCCTCCCTCCTCTTTATCATTTGTCTGAGCAGCCAGAGACCAGGGTCAACCCATCAAATTGGACTATGCAGCTGCTAAGGAAGGCCTGCCTTTGTCCTCAAGTGTATTCTGCAAACCACTGCATGACTGATAAATGATCTCACAGAGAACAGGCAATGTTGTCCCTGCTCCTGAGGGGTTTATAATCCAGGGGCACAGGACTGGTGTGGGCAGGCAAAGTAGGGGATCCAAGAGAGCACAGGCCTTTGGAAAGCTGGGCCCAGCAGTTTTATGGGAAGTTATGTGACTATGAGGGAAGTGAGTGTGGCCAAACCTTAGGACTAAGGTTGAGAATTCTATATAAAATTAGAGGAAGCAGAAAAATAATTTTAAAAATAAAAATGCTTGTGTGTTAGAAACAGTTCTTAGACTGCAGGTGAGCACTGTGCGTACTCAGAGGAGTTTCATACCTCTGGGGCCCATCACCCTCATCATATGTGATGCTGTACTGCACATGCTACTGGCATGTTTGGTCTTATTAAATCTGAGCTCCTTGAGGTCACATTAGATATCAAATCAGGAACACATTCATAGGGTGTGGCACAGCTGGCAGCTTTCAGAGGCTGGCAGATGAGTGATGGGGTGAACAGACCACCATCCGGAGAATGGCAGCTGCACAGTGAGTAAGTACAGCAGGATCTTCAAACTCTGAAAGGACTAAATTCAGACCAATTCCCCTCTTCATAACTTCATGGCCTTGAGCCAGTTGCCTCAGCTCTGATACCCTCAGTCTTCTCTCCTGTACAGTGGGGATGAAAAGGCTTCCCCTCAGTTGTTTCGTGAGACCTCATAAAGCCTTGATCACACACCAAGTTGTGCACTAAATAAGGACTCAATGAAGGATGGCTTTTGATTCAACAGATGATTCCCTGCTCTCAATAAAACATTTGCCAGCCCTGTGTTTTGAGGCTTTGGCCTTTTGAAGTATCAGGTCAAGAGAGGTGGGTCAGAGGAAAACAAGCAAGCATTCTAGCTGAAATGAAAAGGAGAAAGTTGATAGCAATGAGCAAAACAAGGCTCCCCTAAGAAATTAGATCCTGGAGGTCAGGAGGGCCGAAGGAGGGGGCAGCAGCTGGAGGAGTGGAAACAAAATTAGCAAGGAAGCAGACCAGAATGTGTCTGCCCGATTCCCTGAGACAGTCAACTTGCCCTTTAAACCAACTCAGTGAAAATTGATCAAACTCGGTGAGAACAAAATAATTCATTAATAAAAGGAGGTTGCTCCCTTTCATGGAATATGAACCATATAATAATAAAAGTGCTTTACAATTTTCGAGACAGTTTTAAGGCACCCACTGTGAAATATACTTAACTGCCCATTTCACACACACTGTTTCATTCACTCCAGGCAGAAATGCACTCATTCATACATCCATTCAGCAGATACTGCAGCACACATTCTACCAGGCACAGTGCCAGAACGTGATGCAGTCAGCGGACAAAATATCACATTCCAAGATGCACTCCTTCAGTCTTACAGTGCTTACATGAATGTCCCCAGACACACTCTGTGTTAGTGATGGAGGCAAAATTCTTGGCTACAAGTTTTCTGGTTATGACAAGAAAAATTAGGAAATTTCCTTTGTGATCTCAGGGAGGTAAATATGAGGAAGACGCTGACTTCTAGCAGCCTGAGACGTGTTCCTTTACATTAAGCACGGTTGAAATTTTCAGGGAATGAAAGAGACATGGGTTCCAGTGGTTACTGCTAAGAATAAGCCAAAAAGGACAAATTATTTTCAGAGTCTATGACCTGGATCCTTTGGAGACAATATAATTAGGGATGACAAAAGATAAGCAAGAAGATTCCCAGCACTCTATTTTTCCATAACAGAAAATCAAAATCCAAATGGAAATCTTTTAAAAACTATTTTGATTGTTCTTAAATCATTCTGTAATAATTATTTTCCTGGTATCATTGTTGAGAGGGGAGAGGCTTTTACTTTCCCTGCATGTCCTAGCATGGCTTAATTAATACTTGATTGATTGAAAGATTGGCTCATTTGAACTTGA
Organism: Heterocephalus glaber; assembly: GCF_000247695.1. The sequence continues at coordinate 6,848,577 of NW_004624771.1, forward strand.
AGTAAAATTTTAATTTTTCCTGCTGAACCTGAAATAGAGCATATAGTAATTAGGAAAGGCTCCCTTGTTATCAGATAGTCCCAGCTACATAGGCTCTTTGTAACTGAGCAAAAGGAAGGTAAGTGATTACGAAGGAGTTAATAAAACACACACATCCCTCTCCCCACTGCTTTTAGTGACAGTGGGATTTTCCTGATCATTATTTCTCCCTTGATTGAGTTTTGTGGCTAGAGGACCTGACTGGATAGTTCACTAAATAGGTGAATAATTACTATCACAATCCAGCCACAGCTGGCTGTGCCCTTCACTCCTTCTGCTCTTTCTCTCCACAGACCTGGATTGGCTGACTAATGTTTATCCAAGATTTCACTTTTTGAGATAACAGGAAACTGGGAGGTAACCTTTGGAGGTGGGGAAGAGGATCAGAGGGAGGGAGGAGGAAAGGAAGAAGGGAGTTAAGGGATAGAAAAGGATCAAAATGTGTTAAATACATGTGCCAATTTACCAAATGAACCTCACCATTCTTATAACCAATGTGCCTAATAATAAAAAATTGAAAATTCTTTAAAATCTCATTTTTTCCTTCCCAACCCTTGAGTTAGCTTCATTTATTCATGCAACTACATGCCAGAACCTGGGCATCCAAAGAGAATAGAATAGTCAGGAGTGGCCTTGTTCTCATGGAGCTTGTATCCCAGTGGAGGAAGACAGGCTTTAGACATGTACACCACTGTCACCAAGGCATCATGAGTGAATGAGGACTTCCAGAGTAGGGAATACCACAAAGGTAATAAGATGGGATAGTGTGACAGAAGTGGATTGGATTAGGAAAAGCCTCTTGTTGAGGTAGCATTAGAGAAAATTTGAGTGGAAATGCATTTGAGTTGAGATCTGAATAATCTGAAGTTCTCCTGCCACAATCTGAGAACAAATGTACCAGGCAAAATGACAAACAAGATCTCAATCAGATGGACAGAACAAAAGTAGGTGTGGCCAGGGTACAGAAGAGAGTAGGGAGAGAGAGTCAGGGGTGAAGAAGGAGGCAGGGACCAGATGATGGAGGGACGTTTGGGATATAAGAAAGGATTGAGCCACGGAGAAAGAGGTTGACTTGCAGGGTGGTGCAGCTAGTGAGTGGCAGAGCCAGAATTCGGACCCAGGGGATTTGGCTTCAGAACCACCACCCAGAAGCACTGAGGTGAACCACTGGTGGGTCAAAGCTGTCCGATGGGTGAGTTGTTGATATCATCACAGCTTTGTTGTAAGCATTGCCAACATGAGCTTTTTTGTTAGGTGCATTAGTCAGGTAAGGCTAAATGCTATAGCAAAACCTCCCCAAACCTCAGGGGCTTCACCCAGAAAGGTTGATTTCTCACTCATTTTGCCATCCGCAGAGATCATCAAGGGAGCTCTCTCCACAGAGCACTTAGGGTCACCTTTCGTCACCGCTGTCCAGGGGCTCTTGGAGTCCTTCCCTGGGTCCTTTGTTGCTGGCCAGATGAGAAAGCAAAAACAGAAGATATGGAGCAGTCACAGGGCCACAGAGGATGGTCAGAGAGCTGAGAGGGGCGGTCTAGCTCGTGCTGAGGAAGAGGTGGTGGGTCTCTTGCAAAGCACTGCCGAGGTACTGGCCAGAAGGAGAACTGACAGTCAGAGGACCTGGGTTCCAGCCGCGACTCTACTGGTTCTTAGCTGGGTAACCTCCAGCAAGAGGCCCAGACGTCTCATTAATGAAGTAAGGAAATTCAGCCAGGTGGCCCACCTCAGGGTTCTTCTAATCAACAATGCCCATATAATCAAGCATCATTTTATTATTTTTAATAACCACAGTATTTTAATAATTTCTGAATCGATGACCTATTTATACTTTTGTTCAAAATTGCAACCATAGTTATAACATCGATCCTGAGAGAAAGTACTATCTATTTTCCTTTAATAATCCATATCTATTTACATATCATATATGCATGCTGTAGGGAATAAAATAGCCTCCAATTTTTATTAGGACTAGTTATTTGAAGCAATTAATTAAATTGAGGAAAACATAGTTATCTATTTTTAAATGCCTAGAGCTGGGTTTAAGTAATAAACATAATGTTCTACAAGCAGATTATTTGCCATGATCTGACAATTTTTGTACAACACAGTACTTACATCTATTAGAGGGCATCTAAGTGTGCCAGGTTAGCAAGGTGAGAACCGTCAAGAAAATATATATCCAGAGCTGCAGAGTTAATAACCATGGACTAACGTTCCGCTTGGTGCCCTCACAGCCAGAGAGCCTTGGTTTCTGATGTGTGTGATATTATCATGACCGTAGGGATGTTGCAAGGCAGGGGAGTTGAGAGGGCAAGGTTTGGATGGGCAGAATGGAGAGGGCTAGGGCTGAATAAGAAGCTTTAAACCCCCAGGAGAGATAGTAGGAATCAGAGCCTGTTTGATCGGATTATTTTGGAAAAAAAGAAAATTGTCTGTGTGTTTGTGTGTGTGTACCTAGATTTGGAGACCTCACAGCAGACTAAAGCCCAGGGATACTTGCTCAAGTCCCTCTGCCTGAGAGTTCTGTTCACAGCTGGGGAGGACCAGAGCCAGGCCATGTGTCTCACCATCCACCACTGCACCATTTTCCCCAAATTACTGAAATCATCTCCTCTCACTCTTGTCTTTCCATTCTGTGCTCACACTCCTCGAAGTGTTCTTTAGGAAACACACATCACTTGTGTCGCCTCCTTGCATGAAACTCCCTGGCTCTCACAGTTCACGCCAGCCTTTCCCATGGCTTCTGAGCCTCCTGCTTCCTGGCCCCATCTCCCGCTCTGGCTCCCACCTGCCACTGATGAGTTCAGCCACGCCGTCCTTTTGGATCCAGCTGTTCATCTGGTAAGAATCCCAGTAAATTATTCTTTCCCTGTGTTTCCAGACTTCTGGAAGACACTTGATAGTGTGTTAGTAATTGAAGTCACTGCTGTAATTTAGAGACACTCATGTGAAAACATACCTGAAGGTTGGAGAAAAACATGTCAAGTGTTTTCTTGGAAATGGTTTTAAATAAGTTTCTCCTGTGTCTCAAGACTTTTCAGACACCCTGACCGTGTGTTTGTTATTTTTGTAATTCAGGTGGTAACTCAGTCACACCCACTCAGAGCCTCCCTCCCTTCCCATGGGTCACTTTTGCCTGGTGCCCACATGCAGAGCATTGGGAGTTTCTTCCCATTGCACTTAGCATATTTATACTTTAACTTCTTTCTGTATGGTTCTCTGATGCATGTCTGCTCCCATACCAGACTTTTTCTTGTACATGCTTGCAGTATATAATGTTTACATCCTCGTGTGGAGTTGGTACATGTGCAGAACACATCCCAATCCCTATTTTCATCCCCTTCCCCTCCCCTCCTTCATCACTTGATCCCCTCCCCACTTGAAAAAGATCCATCGCTTTATTTCCTATTAGCTATCTTTTATTTTGCTCTTTATTTATATTTTAAGTTTCTCATATAAGAGAAACCATGCAATATTTAAGCGTGCGTGTCTGATTCATTTCATCCAACATTATGGTCTCAAGGTGCATCTGTTCTACAAATGAGTCAAGTTTATCTTTATGGCAGAGTAGTACTCCATTGTGTGTAATACCACATTTTCTCTATCCATTCATCTACTGATGGACATACAGGCTGCTTCCAAGATTTAACTATTATGAATTGTGCTGCTATAAACATGGTATGTGTGTATCACTGTAATATGATGTCTTTAACTCTTTCAGGAAGATCCCTAGAATCAGAATATGCTGGGTCAAATGGAACTTCTAGTTTTAGTTCAAACCCTAAAAGGACAAGGATCCAGTTGCTTGTTTCTAGAAGGGCCCAGTGCCATTTCCTATGTGTACTGAATGGTCCTAAATCACGGCACGGTGAAAGAACAGACATCTTGACTGTTGTTTCATTTTCATCCCTTCCCCCTCTGCTGCGCTGCTCCCATAGCTCTTTAGCCCTTTGCACAGGGCTTGGCCACAGGACTTATAGTGCACTGCTGCTATTTTCATTTCTCCTCCTTGCTAGACTGGAAAGGGATCAGGATTTGAAGCCACGGGGCCAGATACATTGTCAGTGCGCAGCAAATGTGTATAATGTGGAATTATTACCTCCAGGAAACCGGCTCTGGCCCGGATGCCCTGACCACACACAGCAAGAAAGAACCCCGAAGGAGGCGTCCCACACAGGCCTTCGTGCTGCTGTGTGAGGGAACGGCCTGTTCCCTGCCGCCCCGGCCACTAATTCATTCCCTCGTTCCTGTGCTCACAGATGGCCTGACTCACTTTTATCTTACTGCTCACACACCTGACAATTATCCAGAAGCCCTCGGGCTTCTCTAAGAGTGGAGCCCAGGAGTCAGTATGTTTTTGTTATTATTATTAAGTTTATTGGTACATTTTAGGTATACAATACAGTTACATTCATCATTGGGATCTTGTACCTTTACATGATGTATCTCGGTTCTTATTTTTTCCCCAACCCGCTACCCTCCACCTTTCCCTATTTACAAAGACTTTGTTTCCGTTTTTTCCT
>NW_004624771.1:6854516-7055993 GCF_000247695.1 Heterocephalus glaber
GCTGATGATATGATACTTTACATAGAAGACCAAAAAAACTCCGCTCAAAGACTTCTAGACTTAATTGACAGATTCAGCAGAGTAGCAGGATACAAGGTCAACATTTAAAAATCAATAGCCTTCTTGTACACAAATAACAGACTCACTGAGAGAGAAATTAGGGAAACAATCCCTTTCACAATAGCATCCAAAACACTGAAATACCTAGCAATCAATCTAATGAAGGAAGCAAAAGACCTCTACACTGAAAACTACAGCACTCTGAAAAAAGAGATCCAAGAGGATATAAGAAAATGGAAAGACATTCCTTGCTCCTGGGTAGGAAGAATCAACAGTGAAAATGGCCATACTTCCAAAACTGCTATACAGATTCAATGCAATTCCAATTGAAATTCCAACAGTATATTTCACAGAACTAGAGGAGTCTGTATCTTTTTTAATTTTTTTATTTTTTGGTACCAGGAATCAAACTCGGGACCTTGTGCTTGCGAGGCAGGTGGCGGAACCACTGAATTAAATCGCCGGCCCAGAGGAGTCTGTATCTTTAACCACCTGAGTGACTCTGCCTGGCCAGAAGTTCATCTGGCTGTCCTTTAAGGTCCTTGGGCAGAAGAGATAAACCAAGCACCAGGAAACTCCCAACTCAAGACAAAGCACAAAGGGATACTGGGGACCCCTGAAACATTACTGGAAACCTCTGCAGTAGGCTCCAATCTCCTGCCCAGTGTATGAACCAGGCCTGAGAGGAAAAAAAAAAAACTAAACGAATAAGAGAGACAGAAATCAGGGCACCAGGACAACCAATGCCAGTGCAACCAACAAAGGCACTGGCCAGTCCAAACACTGATTTTTATTGGTAATCAATTGGGGTAAAGGCATGCCATGTGCAAGGGCGGCACTACATGTGAAGATGCACAGTCGTGGGGTTTCTATGGAAATTAATGCAAGCAAGCCTTGTAAAGGACAAGACAAAGCCTTCTCAAATTAGGAACAGAATAGACAAAATATATGGTTGTAATTAAAACATTCCTTCTAGTTAGAAGGTTTTAGTTGTGGGAACAGAATTTGGGTGCAAGTTACTCTGACATCAGCATGTAGGCTTCAGCTAGACTCACTTCTATAAACAAGCCAGTTGTGGGGTTAACTCTTTACAGCCTGCTTTGGGCATAATCAATATTACAGTCTCCCACAAAGGAAGAATTTGAGGAGAGGTACAAGGGGAGGTCATTGACCCTTATTTTTAATTGTAAGGTAGTCCTCATGCCTTTTCTGGAGTCTGCAGCTACAGCAGAGGAATCTCACAGTTCTAATAGAGACCTGAACCTCTCACTCCTACAAGAAGGCTGAGGATTTGTACCATTCAGAGGTCACTTCTGGGTTGGTCTTGGGGATTTAACTGGGTGCCTTCATGGTCCCCATCCTGAACCTTGCTAGAACACATTTACTATTGGACAGGCACTGTAGAACTTTACATGTACCATTTTATCTAATAAGCATGGAGAATGAGAGGCTGATGCAAAGTAGAATCCCCTGCCTGAGTCTTGGAGAGCTCCAGCCCCCAGCCCCAGGCCAGCCCGGAACACAACACTGCAGCAGCTTTTGGCTCACAGAGCTTGGATCAGACTTCCCTGAGGAAGGGCTCACCCCTGTATACTTCCCAGGTTCCCAAAGCTTGGAAAGGAGGCTGGGGCCTATAGACAGCTGGTCACTCTCCTCAGGCCTCACCTATGAGTTCAACAATCCTCCAGACACCAGCAGATAATTCCCAGGTGACCCTTCTCCATATAGTCATGGATGCAAATCTAGAATTACAGCCACAAAGCAGGCAGGTCACTCATGCAGCCCTTTCCATTTGAATGAGATGGGGGCTTTGTAGTTCTTTGCCAGGACAACTGGGCTTACAGGTCAGGGGTGGGGAGGAAAAGCTCAAGGCTAGGATTAATCCATTGTTATTTGGAGATAACCCACTGTTTTATGGATTATGTTTGTATAGTATTTTACAGTTTACAAAATGCATGAAATAGATTAAGCCTTTTTAATCCCCACAACATCATTATGAGGAAAGCTTATTAACTTCTTGTAGCTGAGGTTCAAGAACTTGCCAAGGTCATTCAGGTTAACCCAGGGCTCAAACCCAAGTCAGTCTTCTGGTCCTGGTATCTTCTTCTCCATCAACACTTTACACACATGCAGATAGAGGCTAGAGGAAAAAAGAAGAAGGACTCTCTCCCTATCCCCCAGACATTACAGAGGACACAGAGATAATAATATTTGGTTTCCAGAGAATTGAAGGTAACTTTCCCCTCTTCTCTCTCTTCACACCCACCCCACAACCACAGTCAAACAGTGAAGGTTGATTGGCACCTATTGTTGGTTTTACAAGAACAGATGAATTATATTTCGAATAGTGTCAGTGACACTTGAAAGTCAACAAAAGGCTAAAGTCTCCAGAGTGCTTTCTAGAGCCCAGAGTGTGGCTTCTTTTGCGAACCATCCCACGAAAGCGCCAACTTTTAATTCATACCACCAAGGAGACATTTGATTGTTTCCTGGAAATGCTAATAATGCAAAGCTCATAAATACTAATGAAACACTATAGATTAGCAGAGCTCAGCAAGTAACCTAGGGGGGCCTAGAAGAGAATTCTTAGATTAAAAAAAATATAAAGAATACCTTTTAATCGAATTTTCCCCAGACTAGGTTCCCAAATGTTAATGAATACTCTCTTTGGCTGTGTGGAGAGCAGACTCAAATAAGTACCTTTAGGAATGCAGAAGTGAGTTATTGACTTAGCCTTAGTTTGAAAAGAAATCTATTTATTCAAAGGCTATTTTAGATGCCATGGGATGGGCAAGTTTAAGACAAAGGTGGGAGGGGTAGGAGGCCCTGGGACACAGAGAAAAACACATAATTCAAATGCATGCTTTTATTTCAGCCAACTAAGCAACCTGCGTTGGAGTTTGCTTATTATATTTGTCTTTTATGACATGATCCTTCAATAATAATAACTCCCCCAGAATATACTCAGCTCCATGATGTCAGAAACTATAACTGTCATTCATTGCTGAATCCACACCACCTAACAAAGAGCATGGCACATATTAGGTGTCCAATAAATGTTTGTTAAACAGATAAAGAGCTCTCCTAAAACATTTACCACCAGTGCCAGAGAACTATTCATCTCTTTATATGGCTAAGTATGTTTTTCTTTCTTTGAGAAGTGGGAACGACACACGAAAGCAAAATGTTTTTCTCCTTTTGCCATAAATTCCAGGTAATTCAGAACTTATTTTATTATGTATCTCATAAGATCTTTAGGTGACCTAATAAATTCTTTAAGGGGAAAAATGAAGACCATGTTCCAGAACTTTTTTTATCTTGTGATCTTTTCCTAAAGTGCAGCTCTGATCACAACTTCTGTTACAAAGCCCCCAAATGAATGCCCATAGCTGCTCTGTCCCTAAAATACCCATCTAGTTTATCTTCAGTCATCTCTGCTCCTACCCTGAGCCCCAGGCTCATCAGATGTTCTGTTCTCCCGCTCAGTCTCTAGAAATTTCTCTGCCTAGAATGTCTGAATATTCTTTTCACTTACATTTCTCTGTCAAAATCCTACTTATATTTCAAGGTCCTTCTTATGTGTCTCCACCTTCATGAAAACTTCCCTAATATTCTCATAAGGCTCACTGCCCTTCCTGTCTTCCATAGCTGACCCCAAAAGTGGGCCTTTGGTGCTCTTCTGTTCCCTACAGGGACCAACATCACCCTGATGCAGAATAACCAGTATTCTGATTATCAGTAATTGTGATGATGATGTCCTCTCACATGAATCACAGATTATACATGCAAGAAATGCTTGGTCCCAGGAAAGGTATGTGTAGGATCAAAGTAGAGAAAAGCACCCAAAGTCTTCCACAACAAATGAGCCAAAATTTCATGGGCCACACAAGGCTGAGGGAAAAGCAAAGGCCACAGCCTAGGAGAAGGAAAGCCCAGAAGAGAGGGAATGGTGTGAAAGGAGAGGGTTTATAGGACACCAGGGAGTGCTTTTCTCTACAAAGAGCCGGGGCCTGGTGATGTGTGGGCGAATCCATGTCATGGGCTGTTCCCAGGCCCCAAGAGGGGCTTTGGAAGAAGCTCCAGGGAGAGGAGGTGGCTTCTTTTCTGTAGTGCATGTTGAATTTAAATGTGGACAGCCATGTGCTTTCTATAACCCTGCACTTGGGCAGGACTCCGGTTTTATTTTATGTTTCTTTCAGCATTTGGCAAGTGCCTAACAATGGGAAGTAAATCTCTTTGCAGTATTTTCTACAATAGACTGGGATAAATGTTTAAGTCAGTCTGAGGAATAGCCAAGGATTGTAAGATTCTGCAAGGCCTGGGCTGTTTGCCAAAAATGGGTCAATTCCATACAAAGGAATAGGAGGCCCCAGAGCAACTCTGGGGAACAGCTCACCTCTTAGAGATCTGGAGCCAAACTCCCCAGGAGCAAGGCCAACTCAGCCACTTGTGACTCGTGTCTCCATCTCTTCAGCTGCAGAATAGGGGAATCGTGGTACCTATTTCATAAGACTGTAATGAATATGAATACTTAATAGGAGTAAAGTGCCTAGAACAATGCTCGCATAGAATAAGTGCTTAATAAAAGTTACCTAAAAATATTGTTGTGCTCTTACAGCATTGCGTCAGTCTCTGTAGGCAAAAGGGCACAGTATAAAGTGTCAATTTGTATAATTGCAAAAATTGTGCAAATTATCCAGTCAGGAGTAGGATACCATGCCACCTAACCAGAACTAATGTCAGGAGGGGCCTTCGTAGATCCTCAGGCACTGAGCATATGAGACATTTATAGAGCATGTTGCCTAAGAAATGAGACCTCAAGGACAACTCTTGAGGGCACTATGTATAACACACCACCCAAAAAGGCCATACCTTTATCCTCCAGTACAAGGAAATAAAAATAAGCTTGAGCTAACCTTGAATTCTGGACCTACGCCCCGTGGTGCATCTGTCCACAGTCACTGTACCATCCTATTCGCTTAAAAGACAAAATGCATGTGAAAGTGATTAGAAAAATATCAATGAAATACATCACAAAATAGTATTATCATCATTAGTTCTTCCACTTGCCCAGCCCCCTCGCAAGAGTGCTGGACTTGTTACACAGAAGTCTGGCAGCTCTATGTGGCCCCAGACACATCACCTCCCCACTCTGACTTTTATATTTGTCATCCTTAAGTGAGAATTGGTCAGGATGATTTCTAACCCTCCAGCCCAAAAATCAATGACTCTGATATTTAGGTCCAGGGCAATGTCTTGCACCAAAAATTGTCTTGAATTATATCTGTCCTCAAAGTCTTTTTTGGACCTAAGAACCCATGGATTCTAGATCCCAAGGAAGCCTCTGAGACCTTATACTTAACAGCTGAGCCCTAAGACACATGTAGAGAGGTGGAGAGGTGACAAAGGAAGAGGGGACTAATCCCTGCTGTACACTGAGGTCAGCGTAGGGGCAGAGAGGCATCCTGAAACCCCACTCCAGTTTCCAAGGAACTTCAAGGCCCCTTTCCCCCTGGAAGAAAGGGAACAGGTAGGAAGGAGACTTGAAGACAAAGAAACCAAAAGCAGAGATGAAGGTAAGGAGGGAGAAGAAACTAAGCAGACATAGAAGTCGGACATAAGGAGAGGAGGAGAAATGGAGCTGGGAAGACAGCAAGCAGACAGGAAGGCAGGAGTGAGGCAAGGTGAGGACTGATGACCTCTTAGCCTTAAGGAGGCCCAAGGTCTCCCACCACAGGCAGCAAGATGCAGCCATTTCATCTTGTGTTTATGCATTAACAGGCATCACAAATGGCAGCTTATGTACATAGAAGGTCAGATACCAAACTGTCCCATGGGGTGTGCATACTCAACACCTGTCAGGTGAGCTGCAGTGAAGAAATGGTCAAGAACTGCCATTGTGGAGGGTCTAGGGAGCCAGCCCCTAACCAGAACACTAGATATACACATTGATTCATTTATCCAACAATTCTTGATCATCTACTGTGCATCCGACCGGATATAATATTAATTCTTTTATCCTAAACTCAGTATCATGTGTCTACATAGCAGGAACTAGTTAGTGGTTATTGACTAAAATGCATGAATTTATCCTGTTTATTGAGTCTTAGTACAACTTCAGTGGACTCTTTGGAAATCTTCAATTTCTTCCCCTTTCTAAGCCTAAAATCTATGATGCTATTAAAATTATAGACCATTCCCATTGCATTTCTCTTGAACTGTCTGTTTTATTCTCTGCAGGATTTATCTGTGGCATGCTCAAACTCAAAGCTGAAAGAGGAATAAATTCCAAGTGTCAAAGGCTGTGTCTTCTTGAACCCAGGACTTGCTAGTGTGTTGCAAAGAACCTCTGTCCTCATACTAGCCAATCACCATGGAAAAAATCAGCTCCTTCTTCAGTTCTATCTGGGACACCATCCTGACCAAACACCAAGAGGGCCTCTTCAACACCATCTGCCTGGCTGTCCTCCTAGGTCTACCATTATTGATGATCCTCACCCTCCTCTTCGTCTGCTGCCATTGCTGCTGGAGCCGAGCAGCCAAGAACCAACAACAGCCAGAACGACACAAGAAAAAGAAGAAGAAGGATGAAGAAGACCTCTGGATCTCGGCTCAGCCCAAGCTCCTCCAGATGGAGAAGAGGCCGTCACTGCCTATCTATTAGCAGTCAGCACAGGTGTCCTTCCTCTGGGGCCAAACCTCCTTCCAACCACACAGAGACTAGGGAGAAGGACTCTCTGAAATGATGCACTCATGTCCACAGAGTAGCTACTCAACCAAGGCACAAATCTCAGACTGAGTGTCCCAATGGAACACACTCCCAGGAGAGCACATGAACAATTCTTGCACTGCCTTGGCAGCTATGTGTCCAATAGCAATGCTTTTTGCTACAGAACCAGACATGCATTCCACCTGTCTCCACCATTCCCCATAAATAAAAGCACAAGGAACATTCACCTATATGTGTTGACATGGCTTCCAAGTGTACATACACACACCAGTGACATGCAAATTCAGACAACAGGTACATGGGCAAATATATTCTGTTCATCAGATAGCCATTGAATGCATACTTCATGCAAGGCTGTACATTATCTACACATGTGGAAATGTTTCACAAAAAAGTGTGCCCAGGTTTAGGCACACATATACAACTATTTAGCCAGGCAAGACTCCTGCACACTGTCAATTCCATATACCACTCAGGTTGGAGTCATATGCTTTCCTATTCCTATATTTACATAGCCTTTTACTGGAATATTCACATTTGGAGATTCCAGCAACCTGGTACAGTCCTCTCCCAGTATATACTGATATGAACACACCAAGTTCCTGTACTTCTGGCCCCTTACCTGTACCTAAAAGTTTAAAGTATGATGGATAAAAATTCATTGAAAGCTCTTTTCTTGGAACTAATGTCAAGGTCCTCATTACCACTGATGGATATTTAATGTCCAAGACCTCTCTGGGATGCTACCCCTTAACCAAGGTGGACTTTTCCAAGTAAAAACAAACCACTCTTGGCAGTGACTGCTAGCAAGTTATGGAAAGCCACTGATTTACTTCAGTGGGCTGCAATTATGTACCTGTGCAATGCACGTTTTACAATGGAAAGGGTAATAAGATGCTGCACCTGAGCTTGGTATCTTCTTTGTATGCAAATGTTTTCAGTAGGGAAGGAATTAAAGACAGCCACCAGTACAGTCTCAAAGAAGGCACACTGGAAATGATTTCACAAGTGTGCAATGGGTGCATGGTATGTTGCAGGAATGCAGGAGTAACAGTTTAAGTGAAACTAGGCTGAATCTATAAAATGTTTATTAATATTTATCTTGAAGCTCAGGCAAGTAGGTACTCATAACTGTGGTTGCTGTTGGCTATGTGATAAGGGTAAACTTGTAATACCTCACCATTCCCCCAAGTGACCTTCTCTTCAACCAGAGTCCCCTAATTGCTGCAGTGGACCAGACTCAGTGTTGACTTGCAGGACACTATGTGCAGGACCAAAGGCTGAGCTGACACATGTGCCCTGAGGTACATAAGGACAGTAAACAAGATCTGCAGTGAGTTGCAAGTTTCTCCCCTGCCCCAGACTGAGATTTAGAAGCAGAGTTAATCCACCTCTAGGATGAGCTGGTTGTGTTTTGATTCTGATTGTGACAACATTACAAAGATAGATAATTCCCAACTTGGGAGTAGATTGTATTCTAACAGTTCATTTGCAAATCTGCCAGGGAGCTTTCTTGAAATATTTTCCCATGGAAGCTGTTCTAGACAGTGGCAAAATCACTGTCTAATTAATAAGATAGCTAAGCTATGACAGTTACAGTGGCAAAAAACCAAATCCAATAACTGTGTGAATGGAAAGATGTACTGTTTGCTCACTCAGGTTACCTGTCACTCACCTACCCTCCCAGTGTACCCTGGCCCTTGGACAGTGGGTAACTGCTAGTGACTCTGTTATCAGGATCTCCTAACAGATAACCACGTGAATCATAATTTAGGCCTGCATACATTTTAGAGCTAGCCACCCTGTCACTCTACATAGCCCTACATTCCCTTGGCATTCAGGCCTAGGCATTCTGATTATCCATCCCTTTGTCACAGGGACAGCTTGTACTGGAGCACCCAGCTGTCCCCTGCATATCACAGGATGGCAGTCATCTCCCACACCACATGCCTCCCATGTCTACTGCTGCCCACCAGGATGAGTTGGTCTTCCCATCTTCACCTCTCAATCCCATAAAGACGACTTGGGGGAGATGTGGGAGCTGACAGCCAAGACGGGGTGTCAGATGTGATCCAGGACAATGGATCACCAGGATCAGGGACCATGGTCTCCATGGCAACTGGCTGCCAGTTTGAGTTAAGACAGCAGTCAACTGTCATTCCTGAGATAAGTCCTCTGTCTCCCGGCACAGCATCCCTGCTGTCTCCTAACCCAATGGACTTGCTCCAGCTCCAGCCATGAAACACCCAGAAACTTCCTTCTCCATCGCTTCCATAGCATGGGACCCAGAACCCCCCAAAATGAATGGGATTTACCCCCACCCCAGCCTTATGGAGTACCCAGAATAGTGCTGGGCTCACAATGGGCCTCACATTCTTACTGGATCAATGGAAATGTGAAAGGAGCTAAGGCAGATGTCCTTTTCATTTTCTTCTCACTTTATTCTTACCTGACTTTCCCATTCCTTTCTTTTCTCTGCACCATGCCAGTTCTGTCCCTCTGTTCCTCTTCACTTTTACTGGCGACTGGTGGAACCTCAACCTGAGCCCATCTGGGGAGGGTACATTAATGAGGAACAGAAATGATTCATACAGAAGAGGCTTCCCAAGCCAGCACAAGCCCAAGAGGACCCTCATCCCCTCACTTTCTGAACAGCCTCACCCAGACTCAGGTGACATCAGGGGTCTTTTTTCCTTTGTCAATGGAATTGCTTTTTGTTTTTTTTTAATTTCTTGGGGAGAAAGAAAAAGCAGAGGAAAATGCATAAAAAGGCAGTCACCTTTAAAAGAAGAATTCAAGTGGCCAAAGCTGTATAGTAGGCCCGGGGATTTAGCTCAGTGGTTCTGCCGCCTGCCTTGTAGACACAAGGTCCTGAGTTCGATCCTTGGTACCAAAAAAAAAAAAAAAAGCAAAAACAAAAACAAAAAACAAAGTTGTATAGTATTTGTCAGTATTCTTTCTGTAAAATTCAGACACATAAAAAGAAAAATTTTATTTAAATAAATATTTTGAAAATTAAAAGCTGTGCCTCGCCTCCTTACTTGCTGCAGTCAGTTACCTCCTTAGGGATTACTCCTGCTTGGCCACTCAGAAATGGTGGATGCAGGGATTTCCCACAGGGACACAAAAGGCCCTGTCCTCCCTGGTCACTGCATTTCTCCAGTAGAGTCAGAGGTTGGAAAACTAGGAAGGTGGCTCCTTTACCCTCTGCAAAGCAGTCAGCCTCAGATGAATCCCTTCAGAGATGGCAACTGTGGGAAAACAGTGATGTTCTTTGGCAACATGTATTAGTTCTCTTCTCTGGGATACCCACAATTTAAAGGAGGAGAAGTTTATTTTTGGCTCATGGTTTCAGAGGTTTCAGTCCATGGTCATCTGACTCCAAGGCACAGAGACATTGTGCCAGAACAGCATGGCAGAGGAAAGCTGCTCACCTCAAGACAGCCTGGAAGCAGCGAACAGGGGAAGAACCAGGGAGGAAGTAGGCTGGGACCAGACATAGTCCCCGAGGTTACAGCCCTATGACCTACTTCCTTCAACTAGGCCTTACCTCCTAATAGCCAAGTTAGCTATGAACTCATAAATGGATTAATCCATTGATGAGCTCAGTGCTCTCACAATCCAGTCACCTCTCCAGGATTAAGCCAGTCAAGTTGACAGTCACAAATAAACAGCACTTAGGGAACTTTCCCTTCAATAGGATTAGTGTATTCTTACAGGGAAGGGAGAACCACAGCAAAGACCTAAGCAAAATTAGGTCTCTGGATTAATCTGGTGCTGGGACAGGAGGATCAAGAACCTCTACAGTAGGCACTAGGGATAGAAATACATGTGCATGTGTGTGTGTATGTGTGTATAAACGTATAGCGTGTTTTCAAGCTCACCACAGCTTCATGTTGGTTATGAAATGAAATGACTTAGATACTTCTGATCCCTCTCTTGATAATTAATGCAAAGCTTGCCATCAAAGCAGAAGCCACCTGAACCAGTACTGTCCAAGAGAACCAGGAATGATGGAAATGTCCTCTATACTGTCTAAATAACACAGTACCATTAGCCGTATGTAGCTGTTTAAAATCATTAAAATCAAATAAAATTAAAGATCCAGTAGCTCAATTATGATAGCCATATTTCAAGTGCTCAACAGCAAGCTGAGACTGGCAGCTCCCATCCTGGACACCATAGGCCTTTAATCTCATGGGAAGAGCAGTCAAATGTGTTGGCAAAAATGCTGTTGTGCTGACTGTATTTAGGGAGGGAGGGCTTAGGAAGGAAGGCTACAGCACACACTTGCATTTTTCCCCGTCTCCTACCAGGCAGGTGATTCGTGTAGTTCTAGTTGATTCCTGGGCTCCCTTCTCTGCCACTCAGACTCAGGACAACCAGGGAAGAGAAACTTCATTCACTTTCCTATTCATTTCTTCAGAACATTCCTGGACCTTCCAGTGCAGAGCAGGGATGTTGCCTGGAAATCACCTGGGGAGGGAGGAGTAGCTGCTGCACACTTGAGGGACACTAGAGCTAAGTGCTGTGAGCCCTACCTACCCAGCCACACTTTGGGGTGTAAATGTGGATTTATTTACACAATGCCATCATCCATCAGCATTCCCAACTCATGAGAGCACTTCTGCTCTGGCCTCTTGGCCTTTGACCTTAATATTATTTCCAAATTCAAAGTCACGGGATTATAAGACTAAACAAAGAATCATTTCAATCAGCTTTCTGCTTCCATCTTAGTTTCAAAGGATGTTTTCAAATGCCTCTGTGGGAAGCCCCACAAAAAGACACTTTATTCAGGAAGGGCTGTGTGTGCCTACATCTAGCCCCCTCCTTGGGCTATTTATTTCATAAACAATTTTGACTGCTTACTATGTGTCACGATTAATCTTGACTGTCAGTTTGATTGGCTTGAGAGACGCCGAGGTTAGATATGTCTGGCTGGGTGCTGGGCTTGTGACTCTACCTGGTCCCTTGCTCCTTCCCCTCTATCTCTTTCCCTATCTCTGCTTCCTTGATGCCCTGAGGTGAGCAGCTTTCCTCCATCATACCTTTCTGCCAGGATGCTTCCGCCTTGGAGCCAGCTAACCAGGAATGGAGCACTCTAACACAATAAGCCAAAAATAAATGTGTGGGTTTTGTATGTCAGATATTTGGTCAGGGCAACAAAAAGCTGATTAATACACTATGAACAGAGCACACGAGCTGCTAATGATATGAACTCGTCCTGGAGGGGCTCACAGCCCGCCTGAGGGGACAGACAAGTGGATAAACCAATGCAATATAGTGTGGTCCGCCTTCCTTAGTGGGGAAGCCCCATAGCCGATATCAGGACAGGCTGCTAGGAGGACACACAAGTACAGAGAGTTACACAGGAAGAAGTCGAGAGAGCAGGGCACTGTTTGCATGGTTGACAACGTGGAGGTACACCTGGAAGTGACCATGGAGGGGACAGCCTGACAAGGACCATACAGAAACCTTCCTAAGTGCTGTGGGCTAGGACTCAGGGCTAGAGTGGTCCCAAACCCAATGCCCACTCTCACTGGTTATGTAATTTAGGCTGGTGACTTAATCCCCGTTAAGACTTATCTACAAAGCTGAGCTAGTGATAGTCCTTATCTCATAGGAAGGAGAAGATGAAATGGGATGGCACATATAAAGTGTTAACACAGGGCCTGGCTTACACAAAGCCCTCAATAAATATTAGGTATTATTAATACGAGTAGAAGGACAATCATGAGAGTACTGTGTCCTGGGAGTCAAAGAGGAGAAACTTTCAAGAAGAAAGCAACAGCCCATACAATCAAATGATGCAGACAGGTCAAGCGAGAAAAGGGTTCTCCTTGACTTTTACCAACCTTTCTCTTTCTCACCTTTCCTTTGTCTTTCTTCTATTGTGAACCATATAATCCTGTTGGCTATTCATAGCCTTAGAGCTGGCTAGAGATACACCTCCATCAAGGAAAAAATGCCCTCAAAAGTTTTGAATGAAACTATAAAGACTTAAAGATCCAAACCTACTGTCTTACCACCTCAGAGGGCTTTATAATACATAAAGAGCACTTTCATTATCTTCTGTGAGTTCTACTTTTTTTTTTCTAAGACAGGGTCTCACAGTGTAGCTCAGGCTGGTCTTGAACCTACTATGCAGCCCAGATGGCCTCGAACTCGCACCAATCTTACTGCCTCAGCCTCCCAAGGGCTGGGATTACAGACATGCATTACCATGCCTGATGAGTTTCACTTCATAAATGAAGAAAATGAGGCCCATCCTACCCAGCCTGTAATGGAAACCAAAGCCTTCAGATTCCTGCCTCAGTGCTTCCATATACCAGGCACCTCAATCCAGGCTGGTCCGGTCATTGGGACCCCTCAAAGACTGCTGAACTAGCAGAACCTCCTTTGAGTCAGACTTACTAAACCTGATCAGAGTTCTAGCTATGAGCCTCTACAGTGCCCAAATGTCTCCAGAAATTTCACATAAATCCTCATCTGGCTCCTTAGCCTTCTCTGATTAAACCTAATTCTCTTTACTCACCAAAATTAAAAATGTTTTTCATTTCTTTCATTGAAATGAAAATACTACTGCAATACTATTGTTTTCTATTTCTATTCTTATATTATATTGCATTTCATCTATTTT
Source organism: Heterocephalus glaber (assembly GCF_000247695.1). The sequence continues at coordinate 6,867,947 of NW_004624771.1, forward strand.
ATAGTTAAACAGATTTTTATGAGATGACCTAACTTCTTTCTGGAACATGGGAATGGAAATTCAACGCATTTTCCCCATAGAAATGACGAACTAAAAGGAAGATTTTGAGGCCTGGGGGTTTAGCTCAGTGGTTTCGTCGCCTGCTGCGCAAGTGCAAGGACCCGAGTTCGATCCCCGGTACCAAAAAAAGAAAACTTTGGAAACACGAAAATTTAGAACTGCCTGAAATTCCTCCCAGGGTCCTTCTGTCACCTTTCTTCGTGCTGACAACCTCCTTCACCTGTCTCATCTCCCAGCCCCACACCGGGTCTGTGGACGCCATCTTTTCAAGGTAGTGCCCACTTACCTATACGTGCCTTAGGCCAGCCGCAGCACTGCCTGAGCAACCACCAAGCGCAAGGCGGGATGCTGAGCTGGACCCACCCACCGCTGGCTGACTTTCCAGATGATGCGACCCAAGAGAGGGGAGAAGTGGGGAAGCACAGCCTCAGAACTTTATGGGGTTCAGAAAGTGACAGTGGAGAGGCTCCTGACAGGACAACACCGCCATCTGCTGGCCAGACTGAGTATAGCATGCCTCTCGCACTGGACTGCCGGCCCAATCATATGGATCAGTTCCTACGGACCTGAACTCCCTCCGGACCCTCTCCACCACTCTGGTGAATAGTTTACGATACTGACCTGGACAAACTTTTGGCAGACCTTTTTCAGTAACTGAATTTCGCCAAGAACTTTTCACTGGTTCACTTGTTCTTCCTTTGACATGCTGTTGCTTTATCTGCTTTTCTACCTGCCCACCTTCTCTTTTCACACCTACACATGGTCCTTTTCCTTCCTTGATCACGATTCTTTGAGCCATTCGTTATCTTTCTCCCGGGCTCCTTCAGAATCTTCTGTCTGTAATACTACTCAAATCCCTGAGATCCTAAGTTATAAAGCAAAGTTCCTGACCTCATCTGACAAACAAACTCTGGGACCCATTCCCAGAGGAAGCTGCTACCAAGAACAACCAGTTCCAAACATCACTGAGGAAGGACCCATCCTCTTCTGACCCTGTCTATTCCTCTTCTTAAAGATCTCTTTCATCTATGCCCACCTCCCTTTCCCCACCATCCCTGCCACGGGCCAAAAAGGCTTTATCCCCTGCCTGGGCTACTGCAGCAGCCCTAGCTTGTCTGTGAATCTCTAAGCTTTGCAATCCCTCCCCCAGAGGATGGTTAGTGGGTACAGGGGTGCACTGGATAGCAGGAATAACTTCTGATGTTCCACGGCTCGGTAAGAAAACCATGGTTGACAAAAATTAATTGTGTATCTCAAAATAGCTAATAGAAAGGATTTTGAATGTTCCCAACACAAAGAAGTGATAAATGTCGGAGATGATGGATGTGCCAACTACCCTGATCTGATCATTAAACATTGTGTACATGTATTGAAATGTCACACCGTACCATATACATGTGCAATTATGTGTCAATTAAAAATAAAAATCTATTTTTCAAAAACACAACCAACCCCCATTCTCCATTCTACCACCAGACTGCTATTTCCAAAATACACGCTTGAGCACGTCACTCCACAGTTTAAAGTCTACACGAGTTCCTCACTGTCTGAATGCATGCACGTGAGCACTGGCTCTCACACCACTTGGGAACCCAGGGGAGCTGTGGAAAGCTCAGCGGCACAGGACTCACCTGAGACTCCCAGAAGTGGAATCTCTGGAAGGGAAGCGAGTGTCTGTACACACTAAAGCTCACACTGACTGACAGGACAGCGAGTGAGCTGAGAGCCACTCTACAGCAAGAATCCCTCCAGCCTGGCTCAACTCTCCTCATCCCTGACAAACCACTTCTCCTCCCCTAGACACAACATGCTCCATGCTCTCTCATTTCTGCCACCGAATCCTGTCCCTCATCCTTCCAGACCTAACGCCAACTCTGTGTCCTTAAGTTTTGTCCAGCACGCTGGGTAGGAGCAGTCACCCCCACTCTGCTCCCCATACCCACCACGATCCACTCTCTTGTGCTACCACCGAGCAGGTTCGTTCACACACTGTGTCCCCACCACCCTGTGAGCTGCTCAAGGGCAGTGACTTGTTTCGGTCATCACCGCCTTCCTTGTGTCTTCCTGGAGTGGGAAGTGCTCGAGGACCTTTAGCAAATGCTGTGTGACTTCTCTCCTGCTCCCAACCCCAGTGCTTCTACACAAACTTCTGCTTGCTTTGGTTTGTCCTAAAGGATAAGAATTGCTTCCTGTAAGCTGCAAAACCTCAATGGCTCATAACCTGGCTCTAAGAAAGGATTTGACCCTTTCTGAAAAGCAAATCTACCCAGAAACCCTTTCTATAGCCTATGTGCAGCAGCTACCAGTTGGAGCCTCCAGTGCTGATCAGGTTAAAATGAGGGTAAGCACAGAGAGGCCCATGTTTTCCACAGCCAGATAAACATCCTTTGCAAACAAGCTCCAAACTTCCTTTCCTGCCCCTGCCCCAGTAGAAATGTGGTCAGTTGAGGATTTTTCTGCCCCACCCTGCCTCAGGAGTAGCATAGGTCCTATAGGCAAAAGAACACAAGACCAACTCCAATTTCCCAGAAGTCCTCTTCATAGCTAGTGGTGGGGAAACCCTGGGCTCAAAGAACCTGGATCATGAGCTCTGTAAACTGTTGCTCTGGACCTACCAGAGATGAGCCCAAGGCTTCTGAGTCACTGAGGTGAGCACTCTTTGTACAAACAGGCACGGGACATAGCAGAAGGGAGTTCAAGGAGAGGACTTGGAACTAAGCTATTCAGAGGGTCTTCTAGGACAATGAATCAGCTCAGGGTCAGGTTCCTACAAAGCTGGATCAAGACTAAATGAAATCTGACAGGTCCCTGCAAATATCTCCCCCTCAGAGAGGCCTCCATAGACCCCCAGCCCCTGGTAGAACATCACTATTATGGTTTATATCTAGATGTTCTCTCCAAAATCTCTTGTGCTCATAAGTGGGGTTTGGGGGAGCTGATTGGATCGTGGGGGTGTGATTAGTCCACTGATGAGTTTGTATTAAATACGATGTTGGGAGGTGGAGCCTGGATGGAGGAGGAGGTCACTGGGGCTGTGTCCTGGAAGGGTCTATCTCCCTCCTCCTCCCTTGATGGCTCTCTGCCTCCCGTTGCCATGTTAGGAGCGGCTCTCCTCTGCCATGCTGCCCCGCCTTAGAGCCAGCTGACTGTGGACTGCAACTGTTAGAAACTGTGAGCCAAAATAAACCTCTCCTTCTTTCAGCTGTGGGTGTCAGGTATTGTGTCTCAGAGACAAGTAAAGTAACTGAAACAACCCATCTCTGGGTTTCATCACCAATCACCACCTCCAACTCTTAAGCCTACTTTATTTTTCTCCTGCTGCATCTATCACTTCTTGCAATTATATATTTACTCATCATTTACTGTCAGCCTCTACCACTGGACTATAAGCATAATTTATTTGTTGTTCATCGTCAGTCTTCACCTCTAGAATACAAGGACTAGACTACATAAACAAAATATATACGTGAATGTTTTATTTACTTGCATAAGTCCAGTGCTTAGAACAGAACCTGGCACTCAATAGGATTTAATCGATATTTATTGAATGAATGAAGGCACAGCAGCTCCATTAGCACGAGAACTGGATCTGGCTAACCCACCTCTGTTTCCTCAGTGCCTCATCCAAAGCAGGCCAGCACTTAATAGATTCTCGATCAATGAGCAATGTGCAAACACATTTTTAATGAGTGGCCCTAACATCAACACTGGACTTCATTCAGGCCACACATTATCGGATCCAGCAGTTGCAGTGGCACTGCTCATTACGTCCATCTGGGGACAGTTGAGAAACGGACAGAGAGAGAGAGGCACACTGAAAAAACAAAAAGTTGGCAAAAATGGTTGCAGGAATATAGCTTGGCATTTTCCCAGAGGCTAAGCCCTAGAGAAATCTAGACAATAGTAGGGCTTCCAGAACATTTGCCTTCCTTCCCATTCACGCAATTCTTCTGCATTCCAAATATCACTATTCGCCATCACACAGGAGGGAGACCGCAGCCAGCCGAAGTCCAACAGAGCACACCAACTGTACCTTCACTTGTGCTTAGCTTAAATTTAGAATGGAAGTGCACTTATGCAGGGAGAATAACACAAGACAAAAGGTTTTTTTTAATCAAGTGGTTTATTTTCTGGAATAAGAATTTAAGTTACTTCAATGGTCATTGACTTGGCTACAGAAAACCTTCCAAAATGATAGGAAACCAGCAAAAAAGGATCTGACATGCTGAGCATGCAGTCAAAGACAGCCTCTCAGTGCCCTGCTGCCTGGAAACTCAGGGAGGGAGGCTGAGGGCCTGGTGGGAGTGAAAGGCAGTCAGGGAAGAGTCTTGGAAGGAACTAGTGTTTAAGAGAGTCAAATTATTTAAGTTGAAATGAGTGAGAATTTATTTACAACATATGCAGATCTATGAAAATGATTATGCAAATAGCTGGAAAGGGGGCAGTTAAAAATAGCAGTAAAATGGCAGCTTTGGTTTCCAGAATACTGGAGACCAGTCAGAAACTAGCTAAATGTGAATGCATCTTGGCCCCTTTTTATTCTCTTCATTTTTCCTCACAACACCAGCAATTAAAAAGGAGTGGGATTTACACTTTTTCCCTCAAAACCCACAGGAAATAGGAGGCAACAATCATCAGGTTACCCCAGCCCTGACTCCTGTGCAATCGGAAGCTCTCTTTGGTGCAACTTTCTAGAAAGAAGATTTGTATTAGCAGAGATTTAAATATATATGTGTGTACACCAGTTCCTAGAGATTGCCAGTGAAGTGCTGGAAGATTCATTTTTTTCCACCCTAATCCAGTATATTTGGCTGAAAAAAACTTGCAGTTCCAAAACCCTCGTTTTCACCCATACAGACTGCAACCAGGATAGTGCTGATGATCAGGTCCCCTAGCGTAGATGGGCAAAACTGCAGGTGACTGGGAAGGAACCTCTAGGATTCCAAGCATGCTGCCTTCATTTGTTCTGTGGGTTTTCCAGCAATCTCAGAAACCAGAGGCCGGGAGCATCCTCCAACTTTCCACTTCCCAGCCACAGCCACCCACCGGCCCCAAACTCTCAGCCCCGACCCCAGCTGGTTTTGTCTCCTGCGAACACCGCCGGACGGGCCATCAGAACATTCTCGTCTTTCCTCCCAAAGTCCGCTTCTTTCTGCCATGGAAACGCTCTCTGCTGTAGCCATTTGGGCGAATTTTCAACTCCACGTAAGGGATGGAGAATTCATGTCCTTTCCACGGCTTCCAGTTCACCCCCTACGCGAAAAGTCAACATCAAGAAGTCGCACTTTGGAAGAAGGAAGAGTGGCTTTTGGAACCTAGGAATCATTCTTTGGTAGTCAGTCCATTCCCGCTGTGCTGAGCGCAGAGAAAGGAGGCGCAAGCGTCCCCGGTTCGCTGATCCGGGAGGTGAGGTCAGAACTAAGAGCTGCGCCCTCTGCTGGGCAGCTGGGTTAGACAGGCGGAGGCGACAGAAGCCAGGGCGCAGCGGGAAAACGAGGGGTTTGGTCCAGGACATGGGGGAGGCCAGGACAGACAGCTAACCTGAGGGTCAGCCCGGTCAGACATGAGCAAATTAGGTTTGGCTCACTCTTCTCCTTTCCCAAAAATTAGAGGCAAAAATAAACATATTAATTGGCAATTGTGTGAAATCATTTTCAATTTAGACTATTTTGGTGTTAGCTCTGGGGTAACAAATAGCCTGCTGAAAACTAAATTTTATTTTATATCTTTTGACTGGTGAGCACAATGGTATTTAATTCACTTGATAACCTTGCAACCTGGCCAATAAAGAGCCCAAGTGACCAATTTTATGTATTTTAATTTGTGAGGTAAATAATAAACAAGAAGCTAAATGCCTTGCAGACTGTGAAAAGCACATTAACCAGATGAATGTCTTGTATTAGCAAATATGGGGATGGTTTAGGGCATGCTGGCTGCTCATTTCAAATATTTGATCTCTGATCGCAGGCCTCTCTGAGTCGGCCCACATACTGCCACCATGATTCATGGGCCATCTTCCTTGGCTTCCTGGGAGGCAAATTTCTTTTCCATTTGAAAAATCACATAAGCAGCTGACTAGGACCAAAGTAATAAAAATGTACCTGTACTTTCCATGTGCCAATATTGACAGCAGTATCGGTGTGGGGTAAGTTCTGGGAAGAGGGGCTTCCTGAAGGATAAGATCAGGATGTAGGACAGGAGGTAGAAACCCAGAATCAGGAGTTCGAGGGTTTGGGAGTGTAGGGAATAAGGATAATGAGGAGCAAAGATGCAATTCTCAAAAAACTGTGAGGAAGCAGGCAGGAGATGCACAGCAGACGGCAAAGAGTTAAGATGATAAGAAAGGGTTGTGGAGGTTCAAGAAACTGCAATAGCTTCAAAGGCTTCCAAGCAAGAGAGGGGAGGGGGACCTGCATGGGCTCCCAGCCCTGCACACTCCTCATAGAGCTAGCACGATGCTCTAGGAAGACTCTGGGTGGCTTTGGGTACAGTGGATCTAAGGAAGATTCTGACCTAAAGAAGAGGACTTTGCTTTCCTGGTGAACAAAGCACTTGAAAAAAATGCTCTGGTTTAATGAGTATGATGAAGTGTCTGTTACAGACTGAATACTTGTGTTCTCTCAAAATTCACAGGGCAAAGCCCTAACCCCCAATGTGATAGTATAAGGAGGTAGACTTTGGGGAGGTAGTTGAGATGAGATCGTGAGGATAGAGCACTTAATGATGAGATCTATGTCCTTATTAGAAACGGATAAGGTCAGGACCCCTCTCTCTTTCTCTCTGCCATATGAGGATGTAGTAACAAAGCAGCTGTCTACAAGCCAGGAAGCAACCCCTACTGCCCACCCCGGCAAGAATCAAATTTGCTGTCAGTCAGATCTTGGACTGCCCAGCCCCTAGAACTTATTCAAGCTACTCAATCTGCAATATTTTGTTACAGCAGCCCATGCCATGACAGTGTCCATGTGTGAACTTGTAAAATGAGATGGTGTATGACTCACATCATCAGTCTACACACAGTGGGCAGCCCAAACTTCCCACCCACCTGCCACTAAGAAAGTGTGCAATACTGGAAAGTAGAGTGGGCAGGGCCCTTACTGGGAGCCTTGGAGAGAGAGGCGCCACCAGCCCAGCCTGGAGGGTGTCCCTTTGGGAGCTGACTGTGGGCAGAGCCTGGGACAGAGTCAATCTTTGCCTGTCACCTACCTCACTATGCTTAGTCTCCCCGTATTTGCCATTAGGGTTGGCCAAGTGGCAGTTCTTATACCACCAGCCGCCATGATGCGTCAGAGCACAGTTGCTGAGGGCGATATCATTGTCTCTGTCAAAAGTTGTAAACTTCCATCCATTGTGGTATGTAAGAGCATCCCCTGCAGGAGAGAAGAGGGAAGATGAGAGCCCTTGTTTAGCCACTGAGGGCATGACCACAGTCTGCCCCAAAAGAGGACCCAACAGGAAACATCTAGGCATGAAAATGTCAAGGAATCAGCCAATTACATGTCACAGATGGTCACCACTCTCAAAATGGCCCAAATGAGAACATGACACACATGAACAGGTTCTCTGGCCTGTCACCCAAACTCCAGGCCTGTTTCTCCAGTGGCTGGAACAGCTTTTTTGCTTGTAAGCTCCACAGTCTCCATAGTCACATAACGTCAAAAGTTTGACTGCCTCTCACAAGAAATACCCACTCTGTCTTCCTATCTCTGCTATGGTGACCCTTCTCCCCGCCACCTAGACCTGAAACCCCAGTGCTATGCTTGACAAGCCCTCTGCATCTTTTATCCGACCTTTCTTTCTCAGATGTCTCACACACCCACTGCTCTGCGCCCATGGCTGCCAGCCTAGGTCTCTTCTCACCTCTGTGGGCCCTCGCGAACCCAACAGCTTTCTCCCCAACTTCCTGCCTGCCAATCCCCATGAAGCTCAAACTCCCGTTTTTAGCCTGTCAGGTCTAATGTCCTCCTTCTGACCACAGAGAGGTGATGGCTCCTCATTGCTTTGCAAGCTTGTCCCTTGCTGTCCCCTCTGCGCAGGCCTGGATCCCACTGTTCTCATCAGGCACCTTCCGCTTGAGAAAGGAAAGGTCCACCTCCAATAGGGCTTCTCTCTGCCTCTCACTGGCGAAATCCTAACCATCCCTCAAGGCCTAACTCCACTCCATACCCGAGGAAGATTCTCACTGGTCTTCCCACCACCCTAAGACAAATGCACGCACGCACGTGTGCACATATACATGCACACACACATACCTGAACTTCTAGAGCCTTCCCAGGATGTATGTACAGTTCAGTGCTTCACTACATCCTGTCTAGGATCTACCTTACTTTACTTGCGTTACACCTATTTCCCTATCATATTTGCCATCCTGTTACAAATTTACTTTCTTTTTCAGCTCATAAAAGGCAATAAGGGCTCTTACCAATCACAAGCTTAAGCAAGTTCTGTTCCTGCTATAGTGATACTTTCATTATAGCCAACCCCTGGCTCCCTGGATCATCTTCTCACACATGTTCTCGTCTGATTCCGTGAAGTAGGCAGAGCAGCTCTTGGTCTCATGAAGAAATAAATTCCCAGGGAATAGACTTTAGGACTTGTCAAGGTCCCCTAGTCCACAGATTGGAGCCCGGACTCAACTCTCAGCCCTCAGATTCCAAGACCAAGGTTCTTTCTGCATCACCAAGTAATCTATGGCTCCCTTATTCCAACAGAGGGCTTGCATCATGCTAGGAAAAGAAAGCCATCTCTAACAACCAACAATGGTCCTCCGAGTGAGGCCCCCAGCATCACGTGGGAACTTGTTAGAAATGCACATTCTCAGGCTCACCCCACACCTACAGAACCAGAAACTACACGTAGAGTAGGCCCCTGCGATCTGGGCATGGGCAAGCTCTTCAGGTGATTCTGATATGAGCTATAACATCATTCACTTTCTTATGCGGAGCAGCGCATTAGGCTCTAGGAACACAAACAATGAGGAAGTTCTTGCTCTCAAAAACACAGTTGGGCTGTGTGGGGCAGATCATAAGGAGTTGCTAAGGGAAGGAGACATAGCTCAGAGGTTCACTGCATGCTCAGCAAGGGCACAGCCCAGGAGCAATCCCCAGCACGGTGACAGAGTGGCGAGTACCACGTGTCCCAGTTTGCCCCTCCAGTTCTACAGGTTCAAACAACAGCTCCTTTCTGCTTCACCCAGCAAAGGTAGGAGGAGCAAAAACAGAGCCAGAGAGGCTGCTTCAGTCAGACAGCAAAACGGCTCTGTCCCATCTGTCCCAGTCCCAACTGAAGAAAGGCACGCTGTCACTTTGTCCATGCACGTTTCCTCCTCCCTCTAGATTTGGTGCACACAGTTAACTACAGCTTGAAGTAACACACAAGGGCTTCCCCAGTAACATCCTTTTAATGAGCTCCGGTTACCTAACTTGCACACAAAGTCCCCAGGCCTGTTTTTGAAGCATCTGGCCAGAGGTGTTCTGCAGGTTTTTGTTATCTAACCCTGGGCACTGGGCCAAAGATGGGTGGCGCAGGTTTAAGCCTAAAAAGAACTTTTTTTCTGCCAATGGATTTTCTGCCTTCTAGAAACTGAAGTCACTGTAATGTTCAGAAGTAGATAGCAAGTAATTTTATCCTGGTCACCAGGCCCGAGCTAAGACAGCATCCTGATTTATTAAGGTTATTTCCCTAAGTAAGAGAAAGTGAAATGAAATAGCCAAAACCACGGTGCTGAGACTCGCTCCCTCCTCAGAGTTTCAGGAAAAAGCACTGCATTAGAGATAAAGGCCCCAACTCCAGTACAATGTCTTTGGCGAGAAGCTGGAGCTTCTCAGGTGCAGCCTGGAGAGGCTGATGGCGGGCTTAGAAGGGCTGAACCCAAGCTCAAGATAGGGCCACTAAGCTGGTCATCAACCATCTCACCCGGATGTCACTCTGAGACCGACTCTCCTCCTTTAGCATTTCATGGGACAGAGAAGGTGAGCCAGGAAGCTACCATCTCAGACCAGGAAAAGCCATTACCACCATGTCTCCAAAAGTTACATACACCCCAGGACCATATGCCTGGACCTCAAATGTCTTTTATCTTGGGATTAGGAGTAAGCAAGCAAAAGAATGATAAGTGACATTCTGGCTTTCCCTTTTATACTCATATCCATTAAGGTTTTGGGGGGGTTTCTTTTTTGGGGGGGGGTTGTTTCGTTTTGTTTTTTGTCTTTCTCAAGTCCCAGAGTTTTAAAACCCACTTCAAAACAAGGAATGTTCTGGCAGTTGAGATATCTGGCTTCCCTGGCCCCAGCCCACTCCATGCTGGTACAGATTGCCAGAGCCTGGACCCATCCCCAAACCTGGACACAACTGAGCCCCATACAGCTGGAACTTGAAATCAGCTGTAAACAACTGGTCAGCCCAAAGAAATCCTTCAGCACTATTCTGAATGTCTATTTTGGTTTCCATTTTCATCTCTAAATAGATGAATTGTATCTTGAAGGTAGAGAGCATCAGACAGCCTCCTTGCTTCACTCCAAGTCTTAAAATAAGAAACTAAATTTACACCGTATTGCCCCTGTAGTGCTTCCTTCACAAAGGAATAATGGATTTTTGGGTGACTTCAGTGGGACTCAAGGGTCAAGGCCCCACCTGGACACCCTGAGGAGGGGACAAGCCTTGAACCTCACATTCACTCTGGGGCTGCATATCTCAGAGCTATTAGCAGAGCTCCAACTAAGTCAGAAGTGGAGAGAGCCACCACATGAGCAGAGAAATCAAAGTGCACACCTCCCTTTCCTCTAAATAGGGCCTCATCATTTAGGACATGAGAAGCCAGAAGCTTCCTAAAATTTTAAAGCCCTCCTCATGGACCCATCACCATATATAAGGGAAACTAAAACTCCACTGATCCCCCAATGTAATCCGGACTTTAAAGGTAGGAATGATCAGGCATAGGAAGACCAGATTGCTGCCTAAGTGCTGTGTGATTTGAAAGTCTCCAAGGCTTTCTGTTAAAAAACATATCCTCCACTGACTGGCACTGTTGCCCTGAACAACCTTATGATGGAATTATCACCTAATCACAGGTAAAATGCAAATACAGTACCTGGGAGGAAAATCACATTTATCCCCAAATATGCTGACTTCCTTTCACTCACTTTCCCATTAGCATCACTTCGTTTGCTAGATTATGTTAAACAGGCCCAGAAAAGGCAAATTTTAATGTTCTAGGAAAGGAGAAGGGACAGCCTGGGAGGACAGGCCTGAATCAAGTCCCCAACCAGGAAGCCAGCGAGGGGTGCTGTATCTCAAGGAGAGAAGTGGGGAACAGGGGCCAAAGGGAAACACCCAACTTCATACGTTGTCCAGGTATCAATCAGCCCACAGATGTGAAGACAGGGACTCTAGCCTGGGAAAAAGGCTAAAGCTGATGCTTATGATGGGAACAGAGAAGAGGCTTTTGGAAGTAATGGGGATAACCAGGTAGGCTCTGTGTGGACTGAGACCAGAGCAGGAGGCCCAAAGGGTGTAAGAGAGACTGGCTGTGGGTCCCTTTTTACACCAAAGGGTTGGGGACCCTTCGGGAAGCTATCAGCAATGAAGTCCAATCTTATTTAGAGATGGGGTGGGGATGAGGAACCATGGGCTTAGTCCTACAAGACATAAACAATTCTTTGCACACTTATTTCCACCCAAGCCCTGCTTGGAATGCTTGGACAGTTCTATGTAGCCTAAACTCCTGGTACTCTAGTAAGCCCTACCTTACCCTTTCACCAAACTCACTGACCCCTGTGGAACCTACTGGGTCTTGGGAAGATATTAAACGTCTGTGAGATTATATCAAAAAGCCCTGCTGGCAATTTCAGTTTTTAAACTCATATTCTCCCTGCCAGGCTCTGTGCTGGACACAGGGAAATAAGAGCAAAATTCATGTGATGGGGTTTTTGGATGAGATTATAGATCTCACAGAAATTCACAGTTGTCTGCCTTCGGGAAACTCTTGAGTAGACAGTTCTGAGAAGTCCTATAGGACTACATTCCGATACCCTTGACTCAGCTCAGTCCTGGCTCTCACTAAGGGCCCCTTCCTTCCTTCTACCTACGCTCAACTCTTCTTTCCGACGAGCTTCAGCCCCTGGCCTGCAGGAAGCTTCCTCCATCCACTCCAACCCTCAGGGCACCCACTCTCTCCACTCCTTAGTTCTTCATGGTCCTTACCGCTTGGTTGACTCTCTGCAAAAGTTACCTTACAGTTTTCTTCTTCTATTTACTTGTGAGCCTGAGGACAGAGACTGTGTCCGTTTGGCTGGTAACACCTTCCTACATAGTTATACCAAAGCAGGAAACACACAAAAGTCAAATAGGCTTACTTAACTTAAAAACCATAAATAAGATTTTAAATATTAGTATTAAAGCAATAACCACACCTCCCCTTTGGAATATTTATTGGAATCATTTCAGCATTTCCATTACATTGCTTAATTTTGTTCCTTTCCCTCACAAATGAACACATCATCAACCAGCTAAACTCCAATGAGCAGCTAATCGAGGCTGAAGATTCCGCACTTTGAGCTGAACTGCTCATTTCTGGGTTGTCACAGTTGTATTAAGTTAATGAGACCTATCCTTCGTATTATTTAAATCAGCACTTTCATTTTTCTGTCTTTATTTATAGCAAAGTACCACAAAATGCTCAAGTAATAACATACACACGCACAGCTGTGCCGACAAATACGACAGCCACAGTGCTGAGGTCTAATGAAAGGTTAAAAGCAACAGAAAATCACCAGAAAGGCTAATTTCATCAGCCAATTCCAACAGACTGAACTGGGGGAGTAGAAGAGGAGGGCTGCGTGAAGGTCAGGGACTGTCTTAACATCCTTGGTCACCCCCGGCCCAATTCATCTCACAGAACAATATTCCACCCCCACCCAGACCCACGGCACCTGGCAAAACAATCCTCAGACAACAGAGAGCGAGAGACTGTAAGAGTAAGGAAAGACTTTCTTACCTGCTGTGCCTCTGTATTTCCCAACTGTCAGCTTATACCGCTCCTTGGGGGAGGCCACTTGGAATAAATCATATACGGCGTAGGCAGATTCATTGGAGGTCTGTAAATCCACTCTGACTTCATACCGGGTAGGGGTGCCACTAGTAAGATTGTGTAGCTTATCAAGTCCTAAAAATACAGAATGAATTCTAATGACCAGTTAGGGTTTCTATCTAGATGTCCCCCGAGGCCTCATGTGCTCACCGGTGTGGGTGTGTGATATTCATCAGTGGATGAGTCCACCAATGAGTTTACAGCTAAATGTGATGTTGGGAGTAAAGCCTGGTCTGAGAGGCGGGTCACTGGGGCTACGTCCTGGAAGGGTCTATCTCCCTCCTCCTCCCTTGGTGGCTCTGCCTCCTGCTGACACGCCACGAGCTGCTCTCCTCTGCCAGGCCCCTCTGGCACACAGTCCGGCATTGGAGCCAGCCAACTATGGACTGAAACCTCTGCAAACTGTGAACCATAATAAACCTTCTGCATTTAATCTATCGGTGTCAGGTATCGCATCCCAGAGATAAGTAAAGTGACTAAGACCCCAACCAACCCGTGTACCTGTGAGCACTCTCCATTTGCATCTAAGACTTTCAAAGGCAAAAGTCATCCTAGCTTTTATGTTTTCTGCCAATAAAGGGCCTTTCCAACACTTTCTCTTTGGGGGAAGGGACCAATTTTCTAACCCTATTATTTTTCTGGCACTGTCACACTAATGACTTGTATGGAGAGGCACAGTTGGAGGGTGGAGAATCATGGGATGAATCTGCCCATGAGCTCCATGTCTCTAAAACAAAAGCAATTCTTATTGTCCACACATCTCATAAGTAGACAACAGATCAATATTCGTTCTCAGATCCCTGAAGAGATTTTGTACTAAGCAAACCACAAACATCTTCTACTCCGTTAGACACGGAGTATTCAGGTTATGATTTTTTAAATTTTGCATTTCCCAACTGATGCTTTTGGCTGTTTCTCTCTCTGTGAACATCTGCTCCAGAGGAGAAAAGAGGGAAAAGGGGAAAAAGTATAATGCCGATAATGCCTGGCATTACCATCAGAATTTCAGGGACTACTACAATATCCTTCCAATAAGAGCCCAGAATTCCCACTAGACAACTGCTTTTCTAACATGATTTGTGAGAATTTCGGGCTCCAGGCAGCTTTGCAGCGCTTACATACAGCATAAAAACCACCGGGGGCAGCCCAAGTCTGGAGTGCACGAGAACCTTCCCATTGGCTTGGGATCACCAACACAGTGTCCCTGCCACTTGGACCTCTCACTGAGCTGCCTGACCAGCTTGTGAAGGGGAAAATTACCCACAACCCCAGCCCTTGGATTCTCAGAAATCATACCAAGCCAGAACTCCTGCATAGGGTCCCCGAAGCCTTCCACATAGCTCCGCCAGCGCTTGAAGAAATCCAACTGCCCAGTGTTCCGTCTCTGGAAGACCTGAAAGGGGACATGGCTGGTTCACTATGACATACTGAACAGAGAAAACCGAGTGAAAAGAGGACAGTATCTGTATTTCCCAAGGTGATATCAGGGGTCAGGAAGGGACTAGGAAGCTGCCCATAAAGCAATTTCCTCCAGCAGCACCACATCTTTATTTTCAGAAAGGATTTTTATTCCTATATATGTAGATTCACTGTATTTGTCTATGATATTAGTAAGAATTCCTTAGGTACAAAGAAGCATGCTAAGTACTAAAATGTGTAATTACTAACAGAGAAGATTTCTTCCCTCAAGAAATTTCAATTACAGAGCACAGAAAAACTTGGGGAACTGGTGATATAGTTGCCATTGGTAGACTATGGAAGACAAAACATTCCAGACCTTTGCTGGCTCTGACCCATAACCTTCAACATCTATTCAACTCAGTTGGGGCACATTATATTTATATGTTGTTTCTTCCCTCTTCCACCCTATATAGTTTGAAAGTAGGAATTATCTTTTAGTTCACTTAATTCCTATTGTAGCAAGTATATAAAATTTATGGAGAACAAAGTTCATCCAATAAATATTTATTGAGCATCCAGTATGTAGTAGGCACTACGAAGATGATGTGCAAAACTAATAAACCAAAAATGGTCCCTCGCCTCACAGAGCTAACTGTCTAGTAAATGAAACAAACATGAATTAAACAATCAAACATGCAATTAAAACAATAAGTGCTATGAAGGAAAGATGCAATAGGACTTTGAGAGAATTAAATAGGGGAACCTAGCAATAGCTCCCCTGAGGAAGTGACTGAGAGCTACAGGCTAAGTAAGAGTATCAGGCATGCTCAAGTCCCTCTAACTGCAGTGCAGAGCCTGGCCAGGGCAAGAGCGGAAGAGGGATGGTCAGCCAGGAAGTCACTGCAGTGGACTGTGAGAGACGACAGTCACTTGGACTAGAGGCCGCCCTGAGGATAGACAAAAGTGGACACAAGGTAAAACTGACAGACATGGCAACAGACAGAATGTGGAACTGAAGGAGGGGAAAGTCAAGAATAATTCTTATGATTTTGGCTTGCAGAATTGAATGACTATCACTAAGCTGTTCACCTAGAGGGGAGGTTCTGAGAGGTCAGGTTTTGTGAGCGCACCACGAGCTCCTTTGGAAATGTAGTGTGAGATGCTTCTGAGGTATGATGATGCCACATAAGCAGCTGAGTGTAAGAGTTAGAGTCCTAAAGAGAAGTCTAAGCTATATATATATTTTTTTTTGTACTGGGGATCGATAAGCTATGCTTTTAAAGTGGGCATGTGTCTAAGAAAACGCTAGTAGTTACCAAGTCCCATTTCACTTTTCTCTTCCCAGGAATACAGAAAGATTTCCTTTTCAAGTCTCCTGCACTTAAGGTAGAGCCAAGTAATTTCTAGCCAAAGGGCTATAAATGGGAGTACAGGAAAGTGGGTGGGATTCTCCATGTTCTCTTCTACTGTTCCACACCATGGCACCATGTTGAAGGCCATGTGTTGAAACTGCAGACCACAAGATGGAATCAGCCTGAATCCCTGAGTCACCACTTAGAAGTGGCAGCCAAACCTCCAGAGAACATTGCACACATGAGCAAAAAAGCTTGCTGTCAGATCACTGAATCTGGGGATGGTTTGCTACTGCAACATATCCATTCCATCCTAATGACTACAGACAGCCACTGGGAAACAGGGGAAAGTGAAGTCAAGGGAACAAACAAGGCCATGAGGGAAGAAAATAGGAACTAAAAGGAGAAAATGCCCTAGGATCGAGCCACAAGGACTTGTAATGTGTAACAGCCACATGGGGAAAAATTATTTCATTAAGGAGAGAGAAAAAGTAACTGGAAATATGGGAGAAAAAACTAGGAAAATGTGGAATCACAAACCCAGAGAGAAATAATGGTTAATAGCATCAAGTGCTCATGACACAGGGAGAAACAGGAGATCAAAACTGTCCCTAGAACTCAGTGATATGGGGTCACCAGTGATTTTGTCAAGGGTTGTGTTGGTGAGATACAGGGACTGAAAAGTGAGCGTGGAATAAGATAGAGTTGGATACTATGCAAAAACAGCTACTTTCTTCACAAAAATTCCTCTATTTGGAAGAGGGCAGTTCCTATCAGAGTAAGTTGGATTCTTTTATATGAAGTAAACTTTAAAAGTAACTAAAACTTAAATACACCTTTGTGCACTACTGGACTTGATAATACATAATTCTACTTGACCTTGAAAGCCAAGCTAAAAGCCACCCTAGCTAACCCCAGCAATGACTGCCACTAACCAAAGCTGAAATTGCTTCTTTCTACCAATTTTCCTCCATTTTAATTCAAATGAAAAAGCCCCAACACAAAATCTAATATCCCTGCTTTCCACCAGGCTTCAGAGCAGCTGCCTTGAAGTAAAATGCATCATCTTGAATCTGGTAAGGTAAACCTCCTCCTAATACTTGTGCATTCTTTGTTTTTGCCTGGGAAGAGCCAGAGAGAGCAGCAAAGGACAGGTTATCCTGCAGGAGTGCTGATTCTCCATGCGGGCACTCACATTTAACTCCTCCTGAAGCACTGGGGCAGGCTCACTGGCCCAGGAGAAGCTGAACTAAGGCACCTAGTCAGCTAGAGCCTGTCCCTGCCAGAGGGGTAGTGAGTCAGGCATTTCTGTTCCTGACCCTCTGCCAACTCATTATCAAACTAGGACAGAAGTGGGAAAGAAGGGTCTACCACACAGAGTTGCTGGAAGGGCTAAATGACATGGCACATGCCCTATGAATGTGGACGTCCGGGATGTGAAACTCACGTTTGCTTCCACATCCATTGTGTCAAATCTTGTTCCTACTGCAAGGTCAAGTTCAAAACTAATCCTGCCCTTCTAAGGACAGATGTATTATAAAGGCATGTGGTCTCTATCTCCAATCAATAAACATAATGCCCAAGCTTGATAAGAGCTTTCCAGCTTATTCTGTTAAATAATACTCAGCCTGGTCAGGCAAGCAGACTCTGGTACTCTTCCCTCATTGCTTAGACCAGATTCATGCTTCTAGCTGTGTCCTTGGACAAGTTAGTTAACCTTGAGAAGCTTTACTTTTCAAAATTATCAGATCAAGATGACAACTGCTCCTCTGTTGTGAGCTAAAACTGAGGCTTTAGCAAGATCGTTAATCAAAATAAATCACAAAATACTTAGCCCAGAGTCCAGCAATATAGATAAGTTATTATTATATCTCAATAAATGTTACTTTGCAATTGATTACATCAAATTCAAATGAGCTGGCCCATAGGGATCATTTTTACATTGTGATCAGGCAGCCTTCACTCAGAATCTAGTTCATTCCCATTCTGAGTGAAAACACTATAAGGAACTTCTGTATTCAGGAATAACAAAAGCTCCTTAGCAAATAAGTCTCAAAGGGGGAAAAAACTCCTTATGTCTGGTCAAATACTCCAGAGTTGTCATTACACTCAAGAACTTAATGTTCTGAATGACTCAATCAGGAAGAAAAAAATCAAAATTGCATGTAAAAGCCTGTGGAAAGAGCCTCTAAGTGCAGTCTTTAAGACTTCCAAGATGGAAAACAAAGCTGGAAATATTTGAGACATTTAAGTGTTCCCTGATGTTCTTTCCAGCTTCCCACCAGCAGCCTCTGTTACCTCCTAGGGGCAGAGCTTGTCTGTCGGTTCACCAACCAGGATTCCTGCTGCCTGCTGTGGAGAATTTCCTTAAAAGGATTTTAAAAGTTCAAAAGAAGCAGGGTACTATAGGTTGTCATTCAGTGACAGAAAATGCAAAAAACATGAAAATTGTCAGTAAAATATGTGGTGGTGAAGTTTTCAGGACTCCATATGATTTTTGGAGCTTGGAGAACCCTGTAGACTCTCATGGATTATTTCTAGGAATCGGGGTCAGAAAACAAGACGTGGGGTGGGGTGGGGTGGGGTGGGGGATTGGAGTTGGTTAGATCACAGAGTGGCTTCTTATTTCTGGGACAGACTGTGTGTGGAGCGAAGGTTATTTTCATGGGCAGGATAAAGAGCGCAGGCTCCTTAAGTGCAGAGATTTTAGTCTGATTCTTTCACTGCTGGATTTTAAGTTCATAAAACAGTACCTGATGCATAGTAGGAGCTCAATATTTGTACAATAATTCATGGACTTCCCAGGCAGACAGACTGACAGATCTCTTTCCTAAAGGTTATGCTAGACATACATCTCTTTCTCTATGCGAGCTTGGGTTTCAGAAAGGTCATATTAGACAGTACAAACATCCTGCCAATGGTCAATTACAGACACAATGGCAGGAAATTGGGCTTCAGGCCTGAAGGGACCAAATGCTTTGAGTTACAATGGTGCTGATGAAAAGCAGCAGGTACAACCCTATGGGCCTGGCCAGCTGGAAGACTTCCCACATTATATTCTGTTCAGTTATTTTACAAATCAATCAAGAATTTCCCCATCCAATCCATTTACTGCCTTTCAGGCGTCAGATGCCACTGTGCAGATAATAACTTTTCTTCATCACTGCTCATCAGATGGTATCATTTTACCCATGGCTGCTCAAGTGTCTTTGGTTTCCCAGACCCCTGAGCAAATGTGTAAGTGAATATAGTTCTGAGCACTATGATATCATACTTTCTCTTTCCCACAATGAGTTGCAGATACACAGCAGGTGAAGGTTGCATGCTGGTTTGAGGTATCGAGAGCTTCTGTCAGTTTGGGCACAGAGAGAAGTGGAGAGTGGGAGATGGAAGAATCAGATTGCAAACTTCAAAGGCAGCTCATCATATAATTGGATCAGCATGCAATCAAAGAAGATGCCATGTGGTTTAAGTAGACAATGACCCAAGCGAATAAAAGGTCCACACAGAACAGGAGCCATTAGGACACTGCCCATGCCTCCCTTTTTCAGGTCTTAAGTCTTTCAAATCAAAGCCCAAAAGGCCTCGTTTCTGTCCTGTTGGAAACAAGGCACAGAACCTGGACAACAGGCTTCAATTCAGAGAACCAAGCCCCCAAAGAGGCTGTGAATATTCCTCTTGGATGACCCATTGGGAAGACCAATGAATTAGGAGGCTGGAGGCCTAAAATCTAGACCTAGCTTTGTTGTTAAATTGTATGACTTAGACAAGGTGCTTTTCTCTATGGGCCTCACTTTCTCTGTCTGTAAAACAGGAATAAGAATCCTTTCTCACTTACTCTAAAGCTATCTTACGATAGTTATGTTTTTCAAAGTGCTTTAAAGTAGGTAAAATTTAGGTAATGATCACATATAGGGCATTATTGGATGACAATAAACCCACAAGCCTACATAGTCTTCAGTCCTGTTAACCAAGCCTATTCTATGACAGATGTTAAGTACTAGGCTCTAACCTTACACTCTCAAAACAGCTGCAAGTCATCAAAGATCCTCTCTCCTATGGCTAAAGAAGTAGACCCCCCTCCAAATGCTCCACAGGGCAGCTGTGACCAGCTCTCTGGGCAAAGAAACAAGTGCTTCATGGAGCTCCCCAGGGCTCTGCAGGACTCACAATCCAGCCGCCTCCGTCTGTGTCCATGTCACAGTAAACCTTCAGGGGCCGGTTGACATCACCATTCAGGTAGATGGTGTAGAGGCCACTGGCGGCATCGCTGTTCTGCTGAATCTGACTGCAGTCCGAGGGGTGTGGAAAACGAGCATCAACTGGGAGCCAAGCAGAAAGGCAGTATTGTTAGAAGAAAGGCAAGGAAAAAACAAATTCTTTAAGGCCTCTTCTTTTTTAAGGCAATTTATTTTGTTTGGAAATTAATTCATAACCCTGATTATCTTTCCTCTTCCAAATCTTCACTCATGACTTTTTTTTCTCCCTCCCTCTGCTCTCATCAAACTCTGCAAATGCACCAGAATCAAGGTCAAATTCTTATCACTTCTTTCCCTAAATCAGTACCCCCACAAAGCAATGCTCTATTTCACTCCCTTCTGTAGCCTCTCACTGTGAGTAGGTTTCTTTTGAATCCATAACTCCATTTTCATTTCCCAGAGGAGAGATCCATAGCTCTATAAGCGCTTGCTCCTCCCTGGCCTCGCCCCTGCTCAGCTGCTATTGCACTACCACTCCTAAGGCAGATTCCACGTTACCTGTGGAGAGGGAGGTGGATACACTCCTGCTCCTGTGATCACCCTTAAAAGCAACCAAGGAGGCAGGGTAGGTGATGCCCTGCTCAAGGCCTTGCAACTCGAACCTCTGCTCGCCTCTTCCAAGCCGCACCTCCTACCAAACAAAGGAGATAGTAAGTAGAGAGACAGTGATTCTGTGCATGATCCTCTAGCAGCCTAGGGATCAAGAGCATTCCGGGGGGCTACCACAGAAGCTCTCCAAGGGCCCAGTGGCAGCCCAGAAACCCCATGGGCCCCGTCACTTCTCTGGAGGGCTGTGCCACCGAGATCCAATCCTACTAGGAGCACTAGTTGAAACATCACACCATGTACTGCCACTTGAGCACAGCCTATTCTTTCCAGGGGTGTCCACCTTCAGATACACACTGTGCACTGACTATAGCCACTGCTATCGGCAATGAGGAGGCAATGCTGGCCTAAAGAAATGCTAAAAGGGCATGAAACAAGCCACTGATATCTGCGATACACAGAAATAGTTGGTATTTCAACACATCTGTCTGAATCTGTCTTACTTGCTCTATAAGCACAGGACTGACTTTATTAGCAGACTGTCAGAAGCATTAAATGCAATCACAAATTAGTCAAAGTGCCCTTCCTTTTTTCCTCCCTCTTCCCTCTTCCTTACCAAGGAGAAAGAATGACAATTTGCCATCTGGACAAGTGTTGCACATTTGCTGCCTTCAGATTCAAGGGGGAGGTATACCATTGAAATAAGCACCTACCATGTGTTAATCACAATCCTAAGAAGTTTAGATACAACAATAAACAAAACAGCCAAAAATTTCCTGCTCATGGAGCTTGTATTAGGGAAGACTAACAATAATAATAATTTTTTAAAAGGGCAGATATGTGGCCAGCAAATATACAGAGGTCAGTAGGAGGAGCAGGCACAAATGTCAGGCCTTAATGAGACCACAGTGTTCACAAATGACTCTGCCTAGCACCATCCCTTACATATACCAGGTGATCAATAAGGATCAACTGGTTGATCAGCAGGTTACCATCTGACCAGCAATCAAGCTGACTTTCCCAAGTCAGTCGCTTCACAGAGAGGCTGCTCAGAGAAGGCAGCAAGAGAAAAGAAAGGTCCAGTACCTTTACGGTGCCATTGGGGAACTGGTAGGTCAGAATGTACCCATCAATCTGAGCAGAGGGGGGCATCCAGGTCAATGCCCCACCAGAATGTGTCACACCGAATGGACGAAAGTTTTTGGGAGGATCTATTTCTATAAATTAAAAAATTAGGTGATTATTATTACTAAAATACAACCAGACAAGGTAATTCTTGAGCTATTAATTTATACTTTCTTCATTCATATTCCCATTTCTCTTCTTCCCTCCAAGCACTTAATGAGTCTGTTCTTCCTTGCTATGGAGCTTTCCTGATCCTCCTGACCTTTATTTCCAAAAATAAAGATCCATTGAGGACAAGAAGATTAAGGACTAGGACACTGTGCAGGCTGACAGGGAGGGGATCTGGGCCCACTTCCCAGCAGAATATCCCAGGAGATATTAGCTTTGTGCAATCTAGACTTGCAGATGGGTTCTCCAAGGAGGCAGGGCTTCCGAGGTATCATAGGAAGATGAGAGAACCACAGACCTACAAGAAAACTGCACACAGAAACCAGGGCTGACTCAGCAAACATCTCCTTAGAGAAATGACAAAATGCCTTGCACTGGGAAACTCTCCAGGACTTACACAGCCCTGATGAAGGGCATGATTCTTAATGTCCTTAGATTTCTGACCATCAAACAGAATGGGGCTTATAATGGAAGTTAGCACAGAAATACAAAGTTGTGTTTTTTAAATATTCAAGTATTTGGCCTTAGATGCACACCTAGTACAAAGAAAAAGGCAGATAGGAGAGTGCTTATAACAAAGAATGAAGGTGGGCAGAAAGAGCAGAGAGCTTTTCCTGTATGTATTTCTCCACCCAAACACTGAGCGTACATGGCAGACCAGGAAAACTAAAGCTCAGCAAAAACACTAGTCACCACTGTAACAACTGGTCAGACAGCTCACTTTTTAAATTAAATAAGATATGAATGGAAATTTCCATTTTGAAGAAACATCGCAGAAGGCAATTTTAATTTAGAAGCTCCCAAAGAGTTGTCTCCAGGCTATTTTCTACCCAACAGCATTTCAGCTGAGAACTGAATCGCAATATTTTAATAGAAATCAGACAGCTGCTGCTTTGAATTACGTTGTTTTGACAAATCTTAAGTTTCTATTATATCAGCTTGGTTTGATTTTCTAAAGCATAACATCTGGCATGGATCTTATTCTGTCTATCACATAGAAAAACTGGATTTTCTTTCAAAATGAACGCAAAATTGTAACTGTTTAAATATTTTCAAATTCACTTCTGCCACCTCTTTGAGTGCCCATCCATTTCCCTGGCCCTGGACTTGAGATGTCTGTCTTGGTTACATTCACATTTCTATGGAGTAGAAATAAGGCTATTTCATTACTGTCATTTAAAATGGGAAAGTGAAACAAAGAAAGACAAAGAAGGAAGAGATGATAACAGGAACAAGGGAAAGGCAGCAAAAGAGAGGAGGAAGGAGGGAGGGAGACACTGGTTACCTGTTGACTCTGGAGAGCCACACAGGGAACTAGAGTGTCTGTGGTAGGAAAATGAGATTTTTTCTCAAACATTCTTGTGTAGTTTGAAACTTTTTGTAATAATAACATACTAATCTTGAGATTTAAAATGATGGATAATTTTAACTAATAAAATTATGATGAAATGTAAGGTACTCCTAAATGCAGTGGCCCCAGTTGGTGCACTTGACCATGGCGGGGAATGAAGAGACCTTCCCCAGATTCTCTGAAGGGCCCCATAGACCTTCCAGGGCCCTCTAAGCCTGATTCCGTGATGTTAAGCCAAGGCTGGAGGCCACATCATGCACCAAAATATATGCAGCCCAGGCATCTCTGACCACCCTCTGGAAGCCACATGGAGGAGGGCGTTCCACCCTGGGCCCCACCGTGGAAGAGGGAAACAGAAACTCCCACCTCTCTCTTCTCTCCACTGGACCTGAGGCCCAACCAGGTTCTGGGCTTGACAGCTGGGTAAGTGGATGGGGCTGAGGGAAGCCACCTTGTACACAACTACTGAACCATGTGCTCTACACTGTCATCTTATCTGAACTGTTATGCCACATTATCTCCTTGAAATGTAATTGCAAACACTTGAGAAATGTCTTCAGATGAAGCAACAACCCCTCCTGTTCTGCTCCCTGGCCCAGTCATAGAGGAGGAGGATTCACTCCTGAGCAGTGTGAAGGGTTCCCCTGGACTGGTCCCAACAGTACCTGTCAGGGCCTTGGTGCTGACCTTCTTGCTCTCGCGAGCCCCTTTCACGGCCCACACTTGAACTGTGTATGCCACACCAGGCTTCAGGCCTGTCAGGATGGTGCTGCTTTGCTCCTTTGACACTGGAATCTCCTTTGTCTCTCCATCCGCAGATGTGTAGCGCACCATGTACCTGTCAATGGCGGCTCTCACTGGGTCCCAGGAGATGGTGGCTGTAGTTTCTGTCACCCGGTTGGTCACCAGGTTTTTGGGGCTGTCAATTTCTTTTTTAAGAGAGAGAGAAAAGGCTGCATTTAGAACCAAGGGAGCTCTCTACTCTGGTTATCAATAATAATGGTATAATTCCATTGAAAACAGGGGTAAGAGGCCCCCAGGTTCCATTTTCCAGGGAAACAAGCCACTGGATATTAAAACTGGAAGGAATCATACCTTCTCTGTTTATCAATATGGAAATTTTTTGTCCCTGTAGTTCTCCAAATTACCATAAAAACCTTAGCAACAAAACAAGCCATTGAAACTACTGTTGAAACAACCTCTGTTGTAAACTCTACAGTATCTACCGGTAGTTGTTTTGTTTAAATGAATTTGAGAGCTAAGTAACATCTTCTCTTCCACTTGACTTATAAAAGCACAGGAAAATGGAAGCCCAAGTTCTTGCTGTTTTCTTGTGTTCAAACCAAGACCAGACCTCTTTGCTCTGAATTTTGAGCCTTCTCACCTTCTCAAGGACTTCACTCCTTTTCATGTGCCCCCTCACTCCTGCACCAGTCCCTTCTCTACCATCAGTTCCTGACAAGCCACCTCGAAGATCCCATCCCTCCCTACGTTGTTTCATTTCTCTACACCTCAGAACCGACAAACTCAAGAGGAGGGTCTGCATAGCTCAATCTCACTCCCCACCCATTCACTCCCCAACTCAATCATGTTTCTATACCAGCCCTAAATCTGCTGCTGTAGGTCACCAATGTTCTGGGTGGACATCTGTCTACTGGACACCTGGCATGCACACGTTACTCAAATTTGAGTGGTATTTAGCAGAGTTAACACACTTTCTCCTTCTGGGAACATTCTCAGCTCTTGATTTCCATGTCTACACACTACCCTGATTTTCCTCCTAATTCATTGACTCCTCTGCCTCCTCCTTGGTCCTTTGTTAGCAACTTTCATATATCAGTGCACCCAAAGCTCCCTCTTTTCCTGTTTCTCTACATTTCTCCCCATATCTACAGTTTGAAATTTTAGAAACTCAATATTCCATAAGAGTATCAGTTCTCAGCTCCAGGCTTATATCTACTATTGCATTATCCATCACAGAGTCTGGCCTGTATTAGACACTCAATAAGTATTTGTGGAATTAATAAACAAATCACTCAGTTAACCAAGGAATCTAACAAGTATCTCAAACTTAAATATTTAAAGTCTTGACACTCCCCTAATAGTCTCCCTCCTCAAAAATGATAGCAGAATCCTCTATGTTGCTCAAATCATACTTTGTTCCCCGTTTTCTTTGTACCCATATCTCATAGGTCAACAGTTGCTGTCATTTATACCTCTAAAGTACATTCACAGACCTCTTCTCTTCTCTATCCCTACCACCATCACACTTGCTCAAGTCACCATCTCTCACCAAGATTTTTATAATAGCTCCTTTACTAATTTTCCCACTTCTACTCTTTTGTCACTCTCATTTATTCTCCTCACTCTGACCTGAAAAATAGTTTTAAATGACTACTGTACCACGTCACTCTTCTAATAAATATAGCACACTTCCTCTTTTAGGCACCATGTGCTTCTATATGACCTAACCTTGGTCCTTCTGCCTCATTTTCAGATACTTGCTCCCTCATCTTCTATACTTCAATGATACCAGCCTCTTTGCAGTTCCTCAACTATCTCATGTCTGTTCCAGCTTAGGACCATCACATGTGCTCTTACCTTCTCCCAGAAATGGCTATTCCCCAGTATCCATCCTCCCCTTCTTCCACAAGCACACTGCCTAGTAGATCTATCTGCAATGCCACAAATATTCCACAATCTACACTGTCCAACATGGTAGCCATTAGTCACATGTGGCTACTGACCATGTGAAATGTGGCTAGTCCAACTAAGGAAATAAATTTTTATTTTAATTATTTTAATTAATTAAAACTCAAAGAGTCACACTAGCTACACATGGCTATTTAATTTCATACGACAGTGAAACAGAAGTTGAACCTGGCCTCATGGCCAACCGGCTGAAGATCTCATTTCCAGCCTCTTTGTAAGGAAGTCTGGCATCATGTCTTAGATTAGACAGTGAAGTGTGAGAAGAAGGGGTGTCTGCAATATTCCAGTCATGTCCTGCCCTTTCCCGTGCCCCTGCCCACCAGCTAGAATGCAGATGGGCTGTTACCATGTAAATAAAGGCAACTTCTAGGGATGAGTGAGAGGGAAAAACAAAACAAAACAAGGAGACTGGGTCTCTTGTACAGAGGAGCTACCCTGTCAACCCTGGCTCACTCATCCTCTATCATTCTACGGGGATGAATAAATTCCTTTCTTGTTTAAATCATTCTCATCTGGGTGTCTCTTTCAATGTGTATCCTATTACTATTCACTGCATTTCAGAACGATCCTTACCTGTCATTCTCTATGCCTATACCACTGTTATCTCTTTCATATAACTTATCAGAATTGATACTTATAAATATGTTTTCATATATCTCTCCCACTGGACTTTAAGAGACTAGAGATCGCATTTGTTTTGTTTACCACTGTATCCCCAGGCCTAGCACTTAGCAGATGTTTATTAAACGTTAGCAGCATGCTGAACACAGGGCTCCAGCTTCACAGGTTAATATTTGAAACTTTATATCACACAGTATCTATTGAGTCAAGCCCACCTAAAATAACCTGCCACAAAACAGTTCTTTCATTTTGTAGTTTAAGGAATTTTATATGGGTTTCACATTATTCAGTATAATTTTCTATTGCCGAGAGGCACAAAGCTTAAGAAAGAGTTTCAAGACATTAGTAGGACCACTCAGCAGAGTCTACTACTATGCTTTGTTCTTTTTTTAGGTAAAAGAAAGGGTTTTATTATAGTAAACTGTCAGCTATGAGTTGAGTGTCTGACTTCAAAACTCATGATGAAATTTTGTTTTTGTTTTGTTTTGTTTTTTGTGCCGGGGATTGAACTTGGGACCTTGCACTTGCGAGGCAGGTGCCGGAACCACTGAGCTAAATCCCCGGCCCCCCATGATGAAATTTAATTGCCGCTGGAACAGTAATCAGAAGTGAGATCTTTGAGAGATCACTGAGACTTGAGGGCTCTGCCCTCTTGGATGCATTAATGCCATTATCACAAGAATGGGCTACTTATCATGGGAATGGATTTAACATCAGTACCCTCT
Organism: Heterocephalus glaber; assembly: GCF_000247695.1. The sequence goes on from NW_004624771.1 coordinate 6,895,354, forward strand.
TGCCCTCTCTCTCTGTCTCATGTGCCTTCACTGGCCCTTCTTCCACCTTATAAGCAGCATGAAGGCCCTCACCGGAAGCAGCACTGTGCCCCTGAACTTCTCAGCCTGCAAAAGTGTGAGCTAAACTTGTGCTGTTTATCATTTACATAATCTGTGGTATTCGGTTATAGCATAAAATGGACACTCTCCTAAAGCAGCCCACAGTCCCTGAGATCACAGATCCCAAAAGCAGCTGCGCCATCATTCAGCAGCAATGGATCGATCTGCATTAATTACTCCAGCTTCTCTCCCCTCCTGTTACCTGATAAATTAAGAAAAGAAAAACAAAACCTGACTTCCCATAGATTTAGCATGGCAGGCATCACATTCCCAAAGAACATCCATTACCTGTGGGGGCCTTGGTGTTGGCCTTCTTGCTCTCCCGGGTGCCCTTCTGGGCCCACACATGGATGGTGTAGTCAACCCCGGGCCTCAGGCCAGTCAGGACGGTGCTGGTCTTCCCCTTCCTCACAGGAATCTCCCTGGTTTCTCCATCGGCAGAGGTGTAGCGCACCACATACCTGTCAATGTCAGCCTGCACCGGGTCCCAGGAGACAGTGGCTGTGTTCTCTGTCACCTGGTTGGTTACCAGGTTTTTGGGGCTGTCAATGTCTAAAAGGAAAAGTACTAATTAATATGTGCTACAGACAGGCCCAGCGGTGCAGAAACTGGTAGCCATGTTGCCCAGGATGAGAGTCTTCATGTTTTGGGGGTTTTCCATTTCATATGCTCTTTTCTTGTTTTTTAGCTGTTTCATGGAAATAAACCTCTCCCCAGACATACTTGTCTCAAGTATAAAACACAATTGACCAGAATTTGAAGATCTGGGCTATTACCTTTGCCAAAATTTTAACGAAATAAATCTCTTTATTTGTTTAGTAAGGTATATAGAGCCCTCACTCTGTATAAGGCATGCTCTAGACAGCATAAAGCTTTCAGAGTTGAAGAAGACCTGGGCTCTGCTTACAGGGAGGTAACAATTTTCTATCTATTCTCATGGCAGTGAAGACCTCCCATTTCATTTTTTAAAATTCTAAAACAAATCCAAATATAAGCTCTCGGAAGAATAGGGTTGCATCCCACTACCCTCTGTGCTCCCAGAACATAGAAGAGGATGGGACTTATGAAACGTGTATATTACGTAGTGTTAAGTAAATCAGCAAAAATTAAAATCCTTTTTTAATAGTCTTCAGCATACATGGATTCACTTGCCATGCTGGTTTGCTGATTAAAACAATGTACAAAATATGGTCATACATCTCTTTCACAATAAGAAGATATGAATGTAATACAAACATTATCCTAACCCTTAGAACTCTGGTCCACTTATACTGTGCCATTCTACAGAGAAGAATAAATGTCTCTCTTGCTGCAATTTGAGTGTTTCTGTCAATTACTACTTACCCCATACAATCTAAGGAACATCCCTGCTTCGTTATTCCCTACACCAATACCATGTGGGTATTATCTGTAGAACTTATCATTATTTAGAGTCACAAATAAGTTTTGTAAATTATGATTAATTCATACTAAAGCAAATCACATACATCTACTTGCTATAGATGTCAAATCTATATTTTAAAGTCAAATCACTAAGATACCATTACTAATAATAATTTTCAGCTTTTGTTCCCACTCCCAAATGCACTAAGAGACCATCAACATTGTCTCCAGCAAAGGATCCAAACACTTAAAAGAGGATTTGATAACTACAACTATCCAAAAGCAGTTTAGAGAGTGTATGAGGCTCTGACTATGCACTAAGGAAACCAGGTAAAGGGAAGAGAGGAATGCTATGTTTAATTGATAATGAAGGAATACCATCCTGCTGGTACATATACCATAGACGTCTGCCCATGTCACGGGAGGAAAACAGGTTTTGACCTCCCTTAGGCTTAGTATGACAGGTGTCACATTCCCACAGAACAACATCCATTACCTGTGGGGGCCTTGGTGTTGGCCTTCCTGCTCTCCCGGGCCCCCTTCTGGGCCCACACGTCCACCTTGTACTCCACACCTGGCCTCAGGCCTGTCAGGACGGTGCTGCTCTGGTCCTTCCCCAACAGAAACTCCTTGGTCTCTCCGTCAGCAGAGGTGTAGCGCACCACATACCTGTCAATGTCGGCCTTCACTGGGTCCCAGGACACAGTGGCAGTGTTCTCTGTCACCTGGTCAGTCACCAGGTTTTTGGGGCTGTCAATGTCTAAAAGGAAAAGTGCTGATCAGTATAAACCACCACCAAGTACCAACCACTGAAACCATTAAGCTTGAGCCAAGATAGTTTTTTACATCTCGTATATTGGTTCTCATTTATTTCATGGACATAGACCTTATCTCCACAGTGGATTCCTGTATCTTCAAAGAGGGAGCACAGGACCACATCCTGGATGAGCATCACATCCACAGTCAGAGAGGCTGAGGTCTAGGCTCAGGCCCAGAGGCAGATCTTGGGAGCAAGAAGCCCCCTAGTTTGGAGCAAGCAGACCAGAGATCTTATCCCAGATCTGCCATTAGCGACCTGTGACCTTGAACGACTCAGCTGCCTCTGACTATACCTTATTTTTCCCATCTATGAATGTGGTCCTTAGACTTAGGTAATGTTAAGGTGACAAATTATTCCATGAATATTTCATGGACCCAACATCATGAAACGTCAGCTAAATGTGCGACTTGTAGAAATCATGCACCTCACTGTATTGCAGGATTCTTAATTGCAAAATGGAGATACTGATTCCTGCTCTACTGATTCAACAAGTTTATCTAGGAGCCAAGTAAGTAAAGAGAACAATCCTCATTCACTGCTAGTAGGCACGTAAAATGGTATAACCAGAATGAAAACAATCTGGCAATTCCTCAGAGATTAAAGATCAAGGGCCGGGGCTGAGGATGTAGCTCAGCAGTGCTTCGCCTGCCTGGCAAGCCAGCTCAAGGTCCTGCGTTTGATTCCTGTTACCGGCAAAAAAAAAAAGAACGAACCATCACATGATCTAGTAATTCCACTCATAAGCAAATATGTCCACACAAAAACTGGTATAAAAATGTTCACAGCATAATTTCTAATAAGAGCAAAAGAGTGGAAACAACTCAACTGTCCAAAAACTGATGAACTGATAAATAAAATGTGGCACATCCATACACTGAAATATTAATTTTCAATAAAATTAAGTACTGATATAAGTTACAACATGGATGAACCTGGAAAATATTACACTTCTTGAAAGAAGCCAGGCACAAGGTTGATACATGGTATAAATCTCTATATATTAAATATCCAGAACAGGAAAATATATAGAAACAGACAGCAGCTGTTACCTAAAGCTGGAGGGAGCAAGGATGAGCTATTCATCTGGTATTGAACAGGATGTTTCTTATGGTGATAAAATGTCCTGAAATTGATAGTGGTAATAATTGTACACCTCTGTGATTATACCAAAGCTGCTGATGTAAACTGTAAAAGGGTGGATTATTGAGATGTATGTAGATAACATACAGATAAGCCTGTCCCTAACAAAGGAGGAAAGAAAAATGAAAAATTTAAAACTATAAACTGTTACTGTATATCATTGCAACCATAAGATTCTCAGAACGAAACAGACTAAGAAAGCAACAACCCCTTTTTTTCCCAAACAGATTATTGTAAAAGACATTTTCCTAAAGTACATCATAGTTCGTAGATCCCAACATGAATATGGTTCGTTTTTTGGGTTATTTTTGGTACCGAGGATCAAACTCGGGTTCTTGTGCTTACGGGGCAGGCAACGGAACCACTGAGCTAAATCCCCAGCCCTTTCCTTTGTGTCTCTTCCATTTAAAGGGAAATATTTTGAGACTGAACACAAAGGAAATACAAAATTGGAGACACTGGAAGGGTGTGACCAATCACCATTAATCTTAGGAGACTAAAGAGTGAGGCTGATATCCTTATTTCATATTGAAGGTGTTGAGGAACGGTGTGAGTGGTATGATAATGCTTTACTGTAGGCTCAGCCAGACCAAAAACAATGCCCATTACCTGTGGGGGCCTTGGTGTTGGCCTTCCTGCTCTCCTGGGTCCCCTTCCGGGCCCACACGTCCACCTTGTACTCCACACCTGGCCTCAGGCCTGTCAGGACGGTGCTCCTCTGCTCTTTCCTCACAGGAATCTCCCTGGTCTCTCCATCAGCAGAGGTGTAGCGCACCACATACCTATCAATCTCAGCCTCCACTGGGTCCCAGGAGACAGTGGCAGTGTTCTCTGTTACTTGGTCTGTCACCAGGTTTTGGGGGCTGTCAATATCTAAAAGGAAAAGTGCTTATAAATACAAACCATCAACAGGCACCAAAGAGTAAGACCATTTTGCTTGAGCTGAGACATTTTCTTTCTGCTTGTAGTTTTCTCATCTCAAATTTTGGCTTTTTGTAGTTTAATGGAAATAGACCTTGTCTCTCCAGGTGGGCTCTTGGGTCTTCAAGGAGCCAGCCCAGGGCCACATTCTGGATGAGCATCAGGTTCACAGCTAGAGGAGCTGAGTTGTAGGCCCAACCAAGAGCCAGAGCTGCGAGACAGGAACCTCCTTGGGCTACAGTCAGCAGATTATAGATCTTATCCGAACTCTGCCATCAGCCAGCTATGGCCTGGAACAACTTGTGCCTCTGACTGGACCTCAGCTTTCCATCCGTGAATGTGGCCTTAGACTAGATAGATTTTAAAGCACCATAATATTTCACAAAGACTTCATGACTCAAACCCCAAGAATCATCGCCTACATCAGTAACTTGTAGAAATTATACACTTCATTGTATTTGAAGATTCTCTACTGCAAAATGGGGATACTGATTCCTGCTCTACTGATTCAACAAATTTATCAGGAGACCAAGTAATGGAAGAAAACAGTCCTCATTCATTGCTGGTAGGTATGTGGTATTACCACAATGGATACATTCTGGCAATTCCTCCTAAGTTAAAGTTAATTAACAAATGAATCAATAACTCTACTTTTAGGTATATATCTTAGAGAAATGAAGATGTATATGCATCCAAAAACTTGTACATATTAGGGGTGAGAGTACAGCTCTGTGGTAGAGCACTTGTGTGGCATGTGCCAGGTGCTGAGTTCCATCCTCCATACAGCAAAACAAAACGAAACCCACAAATGCCCCAGCATCATCATTCACAATAGCTAATAAATAAGTAAATAAATAAAAAGTGCAACAACTGATAAGTTGCTAAAGAAAATATGATATAGCCATGCAATGGAATATTCATATACAATAAAATTAAGTATTGACATCAGCTTCAACATGGATGACCCGGAAATATTATATTTTTTGAAAGAAGCCAGTTACAAAGGCATCTTTAAATCTCTATATGTTAAATTTCCAGGATGGGGGAATCTATAGTGACAGACAGCAGTTGTTACTTTGGGCTAGAAGGAGCATGGGTGAGGAATGACTGGTAATTGAACTGTACACCTCTGTGACTAATCTAAAACCAATGAACTGCAAACTTTAAGAGGATAGATTTTACAGTTTTTTTTATTTTATAGATAGATACATCTTGATGAGGCTTTTTCCTAACAAAGGAGGAAAGAAAAATGAAAACCTTTAAAACTGTGAACTGTTACTATCTATCAGGGCAACCATAGGATCCTCAGAGTAAACACATAGGACTCAAAAGAAGATTATTCACGAAGACAGCAACAACCCCTTCTTGTTCCAAACAGATCCCAGTAAAAGGCATCTCCCTAAATTATATAGTTCACAGATCCCAACATGAATATCTCTTCCATTTAAAGGGAAATATTTTGAGACTGACCACAAAGAAAACAAAATTGGAGAAACACTGGGTGGGTGTCGCCAATCACCATTAATCAGAGGAGACTAAATAGTGAGGCTGATATAAGGGCCTTATTACATAGTAAAGGTACCAAAGGACAGTGAGAGAAGTATGACAGCCTGGTCTTCTACTAATCACTGATTTCTGCCAATCTCAGAAAAGGAACACCAAACTCAGTCTTCCACAGACTTAGCAAGACAGGTGTCACATTCCCACAGAACAATGTCCATTACCTGTGGGGGCCTTGGAGTTGGCCTTCCTGCTCTCCCGGGCCCCCTTCTGGGCCCACACGTCCACCTCGTACTCCACACCTGGCCTCAGGCCTGTCAGGACGGTGCTGCTCTGGTCCTTCCCCACCAGAAATTCCCTGGTCTCTCCGTCGGCAGAGGTGTAGCGCACCACATACCTGTCAATGTCGGCCTCTACTGGGTCCCAGGAGACAGTGGCAGTGTTCTCTGTCACCTGGTCAGTCACCAGGTTTTTGGGGCTGTCAATGTCTAAAAGAAAAAGTGTTGATCAATAAACACTATTAACAGGCTCCAAGAGTGGGGCTATTTTGCTGTCACTGAGACAGTTTCCTGCACATATAGTTTTTGCCTCTCACATGTTGGTTTTCGGTTGCTTTTTAGACACAGACTTTGTCTTCAAAGCAGATGCTTCGATCCTCCAGGAGGCAGGCCAGGATCACATTCTGGCTAAGCATCACATCCACAGTTAGACAGGCTGAGCTCTAAGCCCAGGCCAACTGGCTTACAGCTAGCAGACCAGAGATCTTATCCCAACTCTGCCACCAGCCGCCTTCAGCCTTAGACAACTTGGCTGGCTCTGATGGAACCTGTCTTCCCAGCTATGTACATGGGCCTTAGACTGAATAGAATTAGATATACCATAATATTTCATGAATCAAACTCCATTAATCATCAGCTAACTATGTGATTTTGGGAAATCATACACTTCACCATATTTGAGGATTCTCAACTGCAAAATGGTGATATTCATTCCTGTTCCACCAATTCAACAAATTCTTCTGATGACCAAGCAAATGAAGAAGATAACCCTTGCTCATTTCTGGTGGAAATGTAAAATGATACAACCACTTTAAAAATTGTTAGTGCTTCAAAAATTAGAGATTGAATTACTAAATGATCTAATAATTCTACTCATAGGCATATACTTAAGAGAAATGAGATGCATGTGCACACAACTGCTCATAGTGTCTTTATTAACAATAGCCAAAAATTAGAAACACTTCAAATGTCCAATAAGTGTTGAATGGATGTAAATATCCATACAATAAAATATTAATTCACAACAAAATTAAAAACTGGTATGTGCTAAAACGTGGATGAACCTAGGAAATATTATGCTTCACGAAAGAAACAAAAGGCCACATCTTGTATGAATCCATACATGTGAAATGTTCTGAATAGAGAAATCTATAGAGATGGAGAACAGTCGTTACATAGGGCTGGAGGGCATGCAGGTGATGAATGACTGGTAATGGATATGAGATTCCTCTGGATGATGAAAATGCTCTGAAATCTACACTGTTAATAGTTGTAGAACTCAACACCTGCACCGCAAGCGCAGGGACCGGAGTTCGATCCTCGGTACAAAAAAAAAAAAAGTAGTTGTAGAACTAGGAGAATATACACTGAATTTTACATTAAAGAGGGTGAATTTTAAGTGTGTAAAACATCTTAAGGTTGTTTTCAACAGCTGAGGAACAGAAATGAAAAAGCTTTAAAACTGCAAGCTGTTACTGAGTATCACTGCAACCATAGGATCCTCAGAGAGAAATCCATGGAACTCAGAAGAGGACTCGCTCCTTCAGAGAGCAATCACTCTTCTTTTTCCAAAGAAATCACAGCAAAAGCCATTTCCCCAGAGGAGTTAGGTCACAAATCCTTACATATGTGGTTTCTTTTCATATGTTCCTTTTCAAAAAGAAATGTTTTAGGGCTGGGGATTTAGCTCAGTGGTTTCACCGCCTGCCGTGCAAGCACAAGGACCCAAGCTCAATCCTCAGTACCAAAAAAAAATTTTTTTTGAGGTTGACCACAAAGGAAATACACAATTGGAGGATCAGGGAATAGATCACTGATAATTTTATAAGACTTAAGTATGAAGTCCACATTTTGGGATAATGTGTTAAAGGATATTGAGGGATAGTGTGAGTAGTATGACAAAGGTCTACCATCCTGGTATTGTAACCCATTGATTTCTACCAATGTCACAGAAGAAATACCAAACTTGAGCTATTATAGCCTTAGCATAAAAGGTGTCACATTCCCACAGAACAACATCCATTACCTGTGGGGGCCTTGGTGTTGGCCTTCCTGCTCTCCCGGGCCCCCTTCTGGGCCCACACGTCCACCTTGTACTCCACACCTGGCCTCAGGCCTCTCAGGATGGTGCTCCTCTGGTCCTTCCTCACTGGAACCTCCTTGGTCTCTCCATCAGCAGAGGTGTAGCGCACCATATACCTGTCAATGTCGGCCTCTACTGGGTCCCAAGAGACAGTGGCAGTATTTTCTGTCACCTGGTCAGTCACCAGGTTTTTGGGGCTGTCAATGTCTAAAAGAAAAAGTGCTGATCAGTATAAACCATCAACAGGCACCGAAGAGTAAGACCATTTTTCTTGAAGTGAGACATGTTCTTGCACTTGTATTCATCTCATCTCCTTAGTTTTTAGTTGTTTCATAGATACAGACCTTATCTCCCCAGCTAGGTTCTTGGATCCCAAGGAAGCACCACAGGGCAGTGGAGTGAGTATTACATCTACAGTTAGGGTAGTTGGGTTCTAGGTCTATGCCAAGAGGCAGATCTTGGGGGCAGGAAGCCCCTCGAGCTGCAGCCACCAGACAAAGGGTCTTATCCCAGCTCTGCCATCAGCCAGCTATGGCCTTGGACCATATGGCTGCCTGTGTCTGTGTCTCAGCTTCTTCCTTTCTTTTTCTGTACCAGGGATCGAACTCGGGACCTTGTACTTGCAAGGCAGGTGGCAGAACCACTGAGCTAAATCCCTGGCTGCTTCTTCCTTTCTAAAATCTGCAGTTAAATAGACTTTTAGGTTGATTCTAATATTCCAAGCATGTATCTACTTTCACAAATTACTAACTTGTTTTATGACCTAGTGCAAATTGCTTCAGTTTACTTCTATATTTGTAAAATGGATTGTTTAATAGTTATGGTATATAGTTCTCTAGTTAGCTCCAGAAATCAAGATTTTAAAATGTCACACAGAAAAGGGGCTTTGAAAATGTTAAAGTCTAACAGCATTCACAGTTCTAAAGCCATGGAATATTCACTCCATAATTCAAACTGTAATCAAGCATAAACTAGCCTCTTTGCATCAATTTCCTCCACAGGGAAAAATAAAAATAAAGGGTGTAGGATGAGATATTATTCCTTCATATCTTGTAGTATTATTGTACTATATAAGCTAATAGTGTGTCTCTTATGACTGTTCTTAGCACTGACTAGTAACTGTGAACTATCATTATTAGTGATATCAATTTGTCAATACTTTATAAATGCATGGCATTAGGCCCCTACCTACCACACACAAGGAAGATTGCTCAAAAATGTATTTTACCAAGAAAACAGTACCATTCTTTTTTCTAAATAGTTCATTGCAAAAGTCATTTTCCTAAAGTCATTTGCTCATAGGTCCTATTACAAATATTGGTTTAGGCTGTGACTTCAAGAAAATAGATATCCAATTACAATCTGAGGGTCCCAGCCAAGGCAGGGCCAACAGTCTCATAACCCTGACTGAGCAACTACCTCCAGCCCACAAAAGAGGGTGGAGAGGCCAATAAGGTCAGCATGAAGAATTACCTGGAAAGAGTTACATGGTTGGTCCCATAAGCAGGATCCAAACCCTACATACACAGTTTCAATGTGGTCCCTCATGGAGATTATCATAGTTTGTAGAGCAAGAGATCTCAATAGGTGTGATTAGCAATGTCTGAAGACATTTTTGTTGTCAAAGTTCAGTATAAGATGGGGAGACTATTGGTATTTAATAGCTAGACACCAGGGATGCTGTTAAACATCCTACAATGCAGAATAAAACTCCATGCAAACAGAAAATTATCCAGTTTAAAGTGTCAATAGGGCCAAGGTTGAAAATTCCTTTCTAAAGCTTGGGGAACACCTGAGCCAGTGTCCATTTTAGGGTGATACATCCCTAAAATATCTACGGTTTGAGAGAACTGCGGGCTGTTTTGATGCAGAAAAAAAAGAAAAGGAGGTGGTTGCATGGCAAAAGACCTATATATTCAGTTGAATAAGTAAAGGTACATATGTGTTCCACATGGACCATTTTGGCCAAGCAGAGGAGGGCTTGCTTGGGGTTGTGCTAGAAGCTGTCCCAGGGGGGCATCTAGAGAAGCAAGATGACTCCATCAAAAGTGTTGGGGTAGATGCCCTCCCCATGTATGCATGGAAGAAGGGGAACAAGAGACCAGAGGAGACAAGACTTTGTCCACAGCATCATTACAGTGACAGACCCCCAGAGAAAGGCAAGCACAAAAGTGCTCCATGAGAGTTAGCTTTAATACTTATAAGACCCCACAGCAGGCCCAAAGCAGCCGTCATTATTATTTGGCTTCCATGATCTTCCTCAAACCCTGGCCTCTCTTCCCTCATAATCCCTGTTATGGTCTAAACCTAAAATGATTCCCAAAACCTCATGGGTTCAGAGGTGGGGTCTGGTCAGAAGGAGCCTGTGGGAATGACCTGGAAAGGTATATTCTTATTCCTGGGTTCCTAGCTCCCTTCTTTTCTCTTCCTCTTCCTCCTTCCCCTTCTCTCTCCTCTCTCCTTATTCCTTCTCCTCTTCCTCTTCTTCTTCTTCTTCTTTCTCTCCCTCTCCCCTCCCTCCCCTCCTGGCTGCCATGAGGTGAGCAGCTCTCCTCTATTAGCCTCAGAGCCAACTGACCATGGACTGAAACCTGTAGAACTATGAGCCAAAATAAACCCTCTTCCTTTAAGTTGTGGGTGTCAAGTATTTTGTCCCTGTGATGGAAAAGTAACTAAGATAGAAAACTACTACTAGGAGTCAGGTCAGTGTTGTACATGGTACCTGACCATGTGGCTTACAAGCCTATTGAACTGATCTGCAGGAGTTTGGTAAGCTTTGCAGATGCAGGCTAAAGAAGCCCTAGAATGATGTAAGTAGAGCCTAATGGATGATTCTGGTCAGATCTCAGAAGACCAAAATGCTCATAGGAATGTAGACAGCAAAGGCCAGGATCAGGAGGTTTCAGTTGGAAACAAGGATTCCACTGTTATCCTCTGGAAAAAAACTGTACCTTAATTTTCCCCATGTTTTAACACTTCAAGGAAGACTGAGATTAAGGGCAGTGGACTAACTGATCTAGCAGAGAAAATGTCAAGGCAGCTCAACATTCAAGATTATGGCATGGGTACTGACAGCTCCTTTTAGCAAGATTTATAGTAAGAATCAAACAAAAAGCAGAGCTCAATGATTTGAAAATTTTGCAGATTCATCAGAAAGGAAGCACCTGCAAAGTTTGGGTCAAGGAGAGTATGGTTGGTGAGAAGATCAGCATTAAAAAGAAGCCAAGTACTTTCTATTAGGACCATAGGAAAGATGGCTTAAAGGCATCTCAGTAATTGGCCAGACCTCATCATTCAAACGCTCAACAATGTAAAAGGGCAAGCTCCTTTCAAAGTCCTTGCTTTGAGAAGAAAGTCCCAGGATGCTCTGCTCATTCATGGATGCCTAAAGAAGTGCATCCCTGCATTCACCTATCTAAGCACTCAGGCCGCTGCAGCCATGGTCACAGGGGGCCAGATTACTTCTTGAGCTCCCAGCAGACTTTGGTATCATCCATGTGCTGTTGGTTTTCTGGTCATGCAGAATGCAAGGATTGTGGGGTCATGGAAGTTTCCACCCAGATTTCAAAGGAAGGTTTGAGAGGCTAGCCATTGTGTCCCTGAAAGCTATGAGAGTGACACTGAAGGTGCAATAGTGACCGCAAGATGTTGGAAATGCCAGGAACATGAATCATCTGCTGAGGAAAGCTGCATGCAGTGAACAGAGCCAGACCAAGGGAGAGGCTATGTGGGCTGCAAACAGCAAGGCCTTGGGACAGGGCTGCCCTAGCCCTTTGAAGCTCACCTCACCATAACTTGTCTCAGTTGATGACCATGGAGCTAGAGGATTTAATGTTTGCCCTGCTGGGTTTATTTTGGTTTGATTCTACTTTATTCCCCCTATTCCTCATCTTTGGAATGGGAATGTCTACTTTGTGCCACTGTATCTTAGAAGTGTTTTTCTTTTTTATCTCTTAATGGGAATCACAGCTAAGAGTTTGCCTTGAGTCTCAGAGGAGACTTAAGACTTTTCAGCAATGCTGAAACTGTGAAGACTTTGTTAACTTTTAGAGATGGGATAAATGTATTTTACATAATGAGATAGACATGAGCTTTTGGGGAGGCCAGGGTGGAATGTTAAGATTTATATAGAAAATGACCCCCCAAAAGTCTCATGTTTAGAGGTCAGAATGGACAGATCCCTGGGGGATGACCTGGAAAGATGTATTCTTGTCCCTGGCCCTTCCTGTCCTCTCTGCTTCCTGGCTGCCATGGGTAAGCAGCTTTCCTCCTCCATCCACCATGCTGTTTCTACCTCAGAAGTGGCCAACTATGGATTTAAATCTCCGAAACTGTAAGCAAAAATAAACCTTTATTCCTTCAAGTTACAAGTGTCAGGTAGTTTATTCCAGCAACAGGAAAGTTGACTAATACGATCGTTCAACTCTCTCCTCCTGACCTGTGGCTTCTCCTCCTCTTCCTCATGTTCACATCTATTCTTCCTGACCTTTGACCTCTCCTCAGCTTACGTCTCCCAGCTGTGCCAAACACAAATGGGTCAGAAATTGTATTTTGCAAACTGGAAGAATAGTGCTCGAAGTACAAGCAGGAAAACATAAGACAAGCTGCACCATCCCTCCTCTCACAGTAGGTAGTCAGCAGGCAAATGGCCAACTGTAAATAAAGGATGGACTGTTACATGGAAATAGACATCACTAAAAAGTAGACATTTGGGGGGACCCTATATTTGCTTTCCTTTAGCTAACAAAAAACACTAAAGTGATTTTTGCCTAAAACATTCATCCAAAAGGTAAAAACATCGTGGAAAGGGTTTAAACAGATGAAAGGTTTAAAAAGTTGGTTTTGGATCATAATCCTCAAGCCTGGCTTTCTCAGCATGACATTTGCTTATGCTTTCTTCATATTTATTCTTTTCCAAGGTAAAGAATTTATTATTTTAATAGCAAAGAGCCAAAGAATAAAAGGCCAAAAGCAAAAACCATCAATCTTTAAAATCAAGGCTTGGAGACCACAGCATGAGGCATACTCTAGGAAAAGTCATAAAGGAAGTGAGAGGTACCAACCTCTAATCCATGAAATCTCCCTGTCTGACAAGAAGGAAAATCAACTTAGACCATGGGTTTAGCAATGATACACTGATAACACATGCTCCATTACCTGTAGGGGCCTTGGTGTCAGCCTTCCTGCTTTCCTGGGTCCCCTTCTGGGCCCACACATGAAATTTATACTCCATCCCTGGCTTCAGACCTGTCAGAACAGTGCTCCTCTGATCCTTCCCTACTGGAATCTCCTTGGTCACTCCATCAGCAGAGGTATAGCTCACCACATACCTATCGATGGGGGCCTGCACAGGGTCCCAGGAGACAGTGACCATATTTTCTGTCACCTTGTCAGTCACCAGATTTTTAGGACTGTCAATGTCTGAAAGAAATATGTTGGGAAAAGTCTTAGCTCAGAAGCTATGGAATGCACACCCACCACCTTATTATCCTCATTTTCATCTTTCAGAGTTCTCAGAACAAAGCAAAGGGATTCCCACCCTGGGTCTCTTGTAGAAGTCAAGGGAAAAAGTAGCCCCTGGTTCTCAATTTCAAAGGAGGAATTGTTACAAACTTGGAACCCTTTCTTGGCTTTTAGCTCCCTAAAATGTGGGAGGAACAATGTCTTCTTAGTAGCATATGGGTTATCAAGACTGCTCATTAAAAATCTGACATGACATTGGGATACCTAATTTATCATTTTATCAAGGGCTACTTCACTGTTGAGTACTTTAAAAGTATTATCACAAACACTTCAATAACCAGAACCCATACATGTCTTGGATGTATATGCTAAAAACATTTCTACTATACAACTCTACTTCTCCCTTCTGGTGGCCAAGTCGTTTCATGAACCTAATCACTATCAGACCAGAGCGGCACACAGACAACATATCTCAAGCTCACTGCCAGCCTTGCATCTCTGAGATTCTAATGGTAGAATCTCTCATCTCAGGCCAAATCTTTGGTATTATGTACATTTCAATCCACATGTTCAAACTTCAATTCCAATTGACTATCTCTCTCTAGTTACCTGTAGGGGCCTGGGTGTTGGCCTTCTTGCTCTCCCTGTCCCCCTTCTGGGCCCACACGTAGACTTTGTACTCCACACCTGGGCTCAGGCCGATGAGGTCAGTGCTGGTCTGCTCCTTAGCCACTGGAATCTCCCTGGTCTCTCCATCAGCAGAGGTGTAGCTTACCACATACCTGTCAATTTCAGCCTCCACTGGGTCCCAGGAGACAGTGAGTGTATTTTCTGTTACCCGATCAGTTACCAGGTTTGCTGGGCTATCAATTTCTTTAAGAAAGATACAAAAGAGGAAGGTAGCTTTTACCAACCTTGAGTTTCTAAAAAGCCAGCACAGAGACAGCCAAAATGATGACCTCGATAAATTTCAGTCTGCTATATGCCAATGATTGAGACAAATTATAGGTTTAATTAAGCAAAGGTCAGAAATTCTAAGAATGGTCTATTAGCATTTAATGAGAAGTAGTTTTTAGATCAAGCTAACACACAGAAACTCTATAAACTTTTCCTACAAGTTGCTTTTGGATAAAAAAACAATTGATCTTCACATAAAAATTTCTCCTTTACCCACCATTTACATAACATTCTTTCATTCGCGTCCTAACTCCTTGGACCTCAAAACAATTATTTTTCAATAAATCTCTGCATTTGCTCTAATTTGAGGTGTGATTTTTTAAAAAGTAAAAACACTGTTTAGTGCCATCCAACCAAAAGACAGGGATCTTCAATATGAGAAGTAGCACTTCAAACTTTAGTGGGTGACAAGCTTCCACTTGTTCATTACAGTCAATCAGCTGTGAGCTACAGTTGAAAGAAGGTATGTTTTAAAGTTTGCCATAAATCATGAATTACAAGCAAAGCATTATCATGAAATTTTGTCAATTTCATTGAGTTTGCACCATTCTGCCACTTCAGATTCCAGTTTTTTAAGAAATGTCATCATGGGAAATGAAACTTGTCTGTACGATTATGATCCTGAGCCCAAGATTCAGAGTTCCTAATGAAACTCATCCAGTTCCTGTGTGAAAAAAGCTCATCAATCAAGATCCAACTTCAAGGTGATGCTGATTGTTTTCTGGCCATGATGGAATTGTGTGAGCTGAGTTTGTACCCAGTGACAATACAGTAAACTCTGAATATTATAAGGGGTTATTAGAGTATATAAGAAACAATGTGTATAGAAAAACAGCCTGAGAAATGGACAAATGGTTTCATCCTCCATCACAACAATACTCGATATCACATTTCACTTCCAGTATGGCAAAAAAAATTACAGTATGTCCTTATCCACCTCATTCACTGGATCTGGCACTAGGTGACTTCCAGCCCTTCTCCAAATGACCATGAAAAGTAAATGTTTTAAACAAATTCAGGACACTGAGGCAGCCACAAGAGTACAACTAAAAGCCTCAAGAAAGAAGACTTCCATAGCTGCTTAACAAAGTGGCAAGAATGATAGGATAAGTATGTTTGGGGGGGGTATCAATGGCAATGGTCTTTTACTATAATAATTTTGTTTCTAAAGTTAAATGTATGTTGGTTAGTGTATGTTTTGGACACAACTCATATTTCTTCTGTGAGGAAAATACCCTGTGAGTAGGAGCTGTCAGGTCTTTCCATATAAAACATTATGTCTGTGGCTAGAGATCCAGGAAGAGTTTTAAATTGATGTTATCTGAGATCTGGACTGAGTAAAATAGTCCTACTTGTGAACTCTAGGTTTCTATGTGACTTAACTAGGTTAGAACCTGCTCTCTACCATTTATTGGTTGCTCACATGGGGCAAGTTATGTAATTTAATTCTCTTTCCTCACTTCTACAAAGAAGGAAGTATTTCTCCCTATCATAGGCTATGATGAATACTAAAGGAGATAGTGCATTGTAAATGTTTATACTAGTTGTTAGTATAATGGCATCTGACATATGTAATGACACTTTATTCTCAATGCATAAACCCTTTGAGAGAGTAAAAAAATCCAACTCATTTAGTATATGGTTAGAAAATGATATGTCTTTATTGCCCTGTTTCAAAGACCAACTCCTCAAAAAACTGTGCTTTCTGGGAAAGCAACTGCACTTCAGACCTTCACACCATCGTCTGCCAAGCACGGTGGGCCAGCTTGGTGGAGTACACAGCCAAGTGAGACAAACGCCCTAAGGGATCAGAGTGCAGACTGCACTGTAGACATCTCCGATGCAGGGGCGAAAGACTTGGCTCCTGAGGCTGAGTTGGCTTTAATGCTCCAGTCCCATCCTTCTTGAGCCACCTCACAGACATCCCCACCACAAAAAGCACTTGCAATTATCTCACTTGCCATGTTCTCACACCTGAGGCCTCTGCACACACTGCTTCCACTGTTAACTCCCACCCTGCCTTCCAGGCTCTGTTCGGAATCCTTCTCCCACTGCCTGCCATGAACCCCCTCACACCTCAGGCTTTTGTTGCCACCATTTTCTCCCCTTGGGTTCCCATAGCTGCAGGAATATTTGTTTCCTTTAGAATATAACTCCGTACACTTTGTATTTTTTCACTAGTCCTCTCTACCCAGAGGATTGAGAACACTATAATAACACAGGCATGAACTACGTTTCTTATCTTTGTTCCCCCAGAGGCCAGCTCCATGCCAAACCCCTCCCCCAGCAGCAACAGCACACCCCTAATGGGTGGATAGGGGACCTGCAAGAAGGAAGATTCTTCTCTTTCTCTAATACAATCTTCATTGTCTTAGAGATTCTGATCCACATGCTCTTTCTTTGCACAATGCTAAAAAATCCTAATAAACAGAGAATTGCATATAATGCATACCAGGAGGTGGCACTCTGTAGTCCACTGGCCAAACCTGAATCACAGTGGATCATTCATTCACTGACGGAGACAAGACCTTGCTTAGTCTGTTACCCAACGCTCTGAGTCTCTATAAATAAAGTTTTATTGGAATCTACTCATGACAGTTCATTTACATGTCATTTACTGTCTGTGGCTATTCTCATGCCTCCTTGGCAGAGCTGAGTAGCTGCAACCAAAGCTTTGTGATCCCCAGAGCTAAAACTGTTTACTCTCTAATCGTTTATAGGATTTTTTTTTTTTTTTTGGTACTGGGGATCGAATTCTGGACCTTACACTTGCGAGGCAGGCGGCAAAAAAAAATTTTTCAACAAATTTAGGTCTCATCATTCTCACTGTCAAGTTCTCTTCTTGCCTGGAGAAGAGATCAACTCTCTGAAGCCCACTGCAACCCAGGAGGCTGCGCACAAAATACTCCAAGGGCCAAATGCAGATTGCCATCTAAGAAATAATCACTGCTCTCACACTTGCTGTGTGTCAAGGACTTTATACCAATCAACTCATGTAACTCTCCCCAAAGCCCTGTGATGTAGAGACACTTGTGTACTACTTTACAGATAAGAAACAAGAATGGAGGTGAAGTAACTTGCCCAAAGCTACTCAGCTAGCAAATGGCAGAACTGGGATTAAAATGTGGACAGCCGAGCTTCTGAAACCATATTCTTCACTATTCTCACCCTGCTTCTCTACGTATTCGGTGTCCCAATAATAAATGAATCCTTTCCCTGTGATTTCCTGTCAAGTGTTTTGGAACCTCAAGTGGGCATCAAGAACAGGCCACCCTGAATTCAAGGAAGCACCATGGGAAGTTTAAGCAGAAAGAATGGCTGCGCTGTGATCCCTGCAGACCCAAGCTGAGCAGAATGAATGGAGGGAATAAATTTCTGAAAATGTAAAGGAAAAATCAGTACATTTGGGGACTGTTGACTCAGAGGATGCAAACTATTTCCACAGTCTGAAAAAGAGCTCCAGATCATATGAAAAGTGCCCATACAGCCACTACAAACTTCGATACATATTCAACTTCACTGCCAGTCTGATGTTTTGAGTTTTCATGTTCTAAAAATGAAAATGAGAAAGCGTTGCTCTACTCTGAAAGAGTTGCATATGGAATTCCAGTCCAAACAAGAATGACCTTCTGTTTCAAATAAAAAGTCTAGTCTCTTCAGTTTTAGGTGAGAAAAAGGGAAAAAAATCATTGAAACTGAAGATTGCCTTTGCAAATTTCCCCCATCCCTACAAACACAAGAGCTGATGTCAAGTGCAATGACTTCCTGATTCAATTCCCCTGTCATGCTCCCATTCTTCCATTACCTGTGAGGGCCTTGGTGTCGGCTTTCTTGCTTCCTTGGTTGCCCCTCTCAGCCCACACATAGACTTTATACGTCTCTCCTGGCTTCAGGCCAGTCAGGGTGGTGCTGCTCTGGTCCCTGGGTACTGCTCTCTCTTTAGTCTCTCCATCAGGGGAGATGTAGCGCACCACATATTTGTCTATGTCAGCCTTCACTGGGTTCCAGGAGACTACTGCTGTGTCTTCTGTCACTTGATTAGTGACCACATTGGTTGGACCATCAATTTCTTCACAAAAACACATGAGAAAAAAATTAGGCAAACCATTTGGCTGATCAAGATCACAGATGCTTTAAGATCTAGTTCATCTGGGTAGCCTCATTCAGTAATCTGCACAATTCAAGGGGGTCTCTCCATCATCCACCGACAGTTGGACATCTGGCCTCTGAGAAAGGGCTCCCTGATGAACAAAACAATCTATTCCATTTTCATATCACTGAACACATTAGTGAAAATTCCTTCAGGTTAGCCCCTTAAAGTGTACCAACTTCAAATGAGTCTATCTGAGACAAACAGAATCTATTTAATTCCTCTTCCAGGAGACCACCCAGCAAGTTTTCAAGAGTATGTATCATTCCCCTTCCAAATTTTCCTCAAATCGAAACAACTCACCTCTCCTATCTATGCCTTCTAAATTTTAGTTTCCAGGCTTAACAGTTAGATGTATACAATGGTCTTTCCTTTCCTTTTACAAATAAATATCTCCAAAGCAACGATTCATTGCACATCCATTATGTGGCAGGGAACATAATGGCACTCAGTCAGAAATCCCTGCCAATGTGGAGTTTATAGTCATAAAAAACTAACCCAGAGTAATATGCTGGCCATATCCTAGACATGTATGTGCTTTCCAGCAACATATCCATGGCCCTAACAAATCCTTAATCTTTTTTATATATGTTCCTACTAACCCAGAAGTTCTAAACTTTTGTCAGTATGTGCTAAGTACCACCAGAAGACAGTCCACTTCAGAAAGTCTTGGATACATTCTGGCATCTCTATTTTAAAAATTAACTTTCAAAACTCTCAAGGAACTCTGATGCACATCAAAGGTTAGGAACCTCCATGTTAAAACGCATTATCCTAAGTTTTTGCATGTATAATACATTTCCTGGACCCAACATTTATTCTTGTTATATTTTTATTTTATAATTTATAGTTTAGTCCTTTTCCAATACCAGTAGGCCCATCTTCCTGTCCAACTTCGTATTGCTGGAAAGGTTTATAAGTAAGCCATCTGAGCACATCCTTCCAAGTTGCTGATAAATATGCTACACAGAACAAAGCTGAGGCATTCCACCCAATCCTCCCAACATTCAGATCAGCACCCTCTTGACAAAAGACACAACAGCTTCTTACTCTCAGACACCTAAACATTTTCCTTCCTCCCTATGCTGCGCTTGGTCTCTTGGTCAAAGGCTCTCCAGGGAGAAGGTACAACTTCACATGGTCCCATACTGTAATATCAGTTTCAGTGCACCTTTTTCACACACACCTTGCTCCAGCACAGTGTTTTATTCATATGTGAAGATGAACTATCTTCCATCACCAGAGGCAGTGAACAGTTCATTTAGTAAATCAACTGCCATATACTGAGAATACATTAAGTGTCTGGTGCTTTTTATATTTTATCAAATTCCATACAAAATACAAGGCATTTATCCGATTTCCTATATACTAGTGTAGAAAATCAATTAAGGATACCACTTTTAGACCAGTAGCTACATGCCAGATTGAGAATCATTAATAATCTGCTTAAGATCACTCAGCTAGTAATTAGGAGTCACTGTCTTGCTCCACAGTCACTCAATGCCTACCTAGTCTGGGGATTCAGTAGTGTCATGAGTTGAATTGTGTTCCCCACAAAAAAAAAAAAAGCCATGTTGAGTGCTATTCCCCAATACCTCAGAATATGACCTTATTTAGAAACAGTCTCTACAGAGATAATAAAGTTAAAATGAGGTCATTAGAGTGGACCAATCCAACATGACTGCCATCCTTGTAAAAGGAAGAAATTTGGACCTAGAGACAAACATGCACAGCAGGACAAAGATATAAAGACACAAAAGGAGAGGATGGCCTTGTGGCTTGATGCATCCATGTTGAATTAAGAAACACCAAAGTTGCTAGAAGATGCAAGAAGGGATTATCCCCTCTTGCCATCAGAGGAAGCCCTGGGGACACCTTGATAACAGAATTTTAATCTCCACAGCCGTGAACAAAATGTCTGTTGTCTGAAGCCACGAAGGTTTTGGTACATTGTTAGCACATTCTTTGGGAACTAATATAACCAATAACAAAGACTCTCTTATGGAGCTTACATTCTTTTGGGAGGAGACAAACACTAAACAAGCAGTACAGTATTATGAGGACAGATATGTCAAGGTAGAGACGACACAGTGATCAACAAGGACTAGAGGTGTAACTCAGTGATGGAGCATGTGCTTAGCATTCCCTGGATTCAATCCCTAGCACCAACAAGACAAAGAAAGGAAATGATGAGCAAACAATATGCATGACTTTAGGCAAGGAATTCAGGAAAGAGCTCTCTCATTGAAGGAGTAACATTTGAACAAAGACCCAAATGAAATGAAGCTGCTGGCCATGTGCAATTTCAAGGAAATTCATTCCAGGTAAAAGGAGCAGCAAGTCCATAGGCCCAGCATCGTGTATTCAGAGAACAGCAGGAGGCCAGTGCATCTGCACAGAGCAGGTCAAGTGGCTAGAGGTGAGGCCATGAGCTGAGGGCACAGTGGATGCAGATGGCCTTATGGTGATGACTTTGGCTTTTACACTGAAGGAGATGAGAAGTCTCTGGGGCTTTGCAAAGAAGAGTGACATGATCTGTCTTGTGTGGTAAAAAGAGCCCTCTAGCTGGTGGACAGACCATGGCAGGTCAAGAGGGGAGGTCACCCTAGAAGGTTACCTAATAGTTTATGTGCAAGGTGCCAGGCAAGCAGACAACTGCAGCAGGGATGAAGGTCATGGGAAAGTTGGGTTTGGGGATTTTCAAAGGCAATGCTGTCAAAATCTGCTGACGGACTTGATGTGGGTTATAAAAAATGGTTTGTTGGTTTGGGGCCTGAGTGATTTGAAGAATGGAGTGACCACTTGTAGAAATGGGGATATCTGAGGGAGGAGAGTTTGCAGTAGTGGGTAGGGACAGAAAGGGACCAAGAATTTGTTTTGAGACTTATTAAGTGGTACAACCAAGAGTTAGAGCCATTCCCATCTATTACACATTTCTACTTTACGCCACTGAATCCTGAGCAGGGCTATCATTAGTCTGTATGGAATCACTACTAATAATAAGTCATAATTAAAGAATGACTTGCAATCTGAATTCCAGCAGCCACTAAATTAGAATTTGGAGAAACAACTAAGGAAAGGAAATGATCTTGACCTATTAGTTCTGGGAGACAGATCCTGGGTACAACCCACTGGCAGAGTAAGCGTCAAGGGAAAAAAGAGTGGACAAGCAGGATGCAGACACCCACAGGGCCCCATCCAGGGCTGCAGGAGGCTCAAGCAGGCTCTAAGAGGATGCCCGAGAGAGAGCATGCACAACAGGGAAGACTCTGTCCCTACACTCTTACCCTCTGTTCAAGAAATGATGCTGCATGTGATAGGGAAGGGATGACGAGAGCCCTCCAAAGGCAGTGTCTCAGTCTGGGGAAACTAATGATGAACTGGGAATGGGAAAGTAAGAGTGAGAGAAGAAGAGTGCAAGAACACCCTCACAGGCCTGCTCCTGAAGTCCCCGGCCCTCACCCTTTCCAGAGTGACCCACACCCACATCTCTACAACCCAGGGTGCCTCCCACCTCCTCTCCATGCCCCAGATCAGGGCTTCCCCCAGCAACTCCCCGGCCCACAGCAGGCTCACAGCTTGGCAGGGTGGAAGCTGCCTGTGTGTGCTGAGAGTCCATCATACCCACACAGGCAGACCGGGCAAACAGCAATATGCCCTGGACCACCTCACTCCCAGCAGGCCCAGAGCACTTGAGAGATGGAGCAAATCCAGGAAAATAATTTTTGGCTATGAAAACAGGAAGAGAAAACAGAATCATACCTTGCCATCCATGTAGGAGATGTGAAGTTCAACTCAGAGAGGAAACATGACTTCTCCAAGCTCACAGAGCTAGCTAGAGACAGAGCCAGCCTTGAACTCAGGCTCTCCAAACCCTCCCACTTTCCTTCCTCTTAATTCCCTACGCCAGCAATTTAAACCAGAAGGCAGCTGCGCAGACAGCTGGTCTCCTTGACCTTTCAAGTTAGTAATCAAATGCTGAGAAACAAGAATGGGGAAAGGCCTCAGAGATGTGAACCCCCACAATATACCAGCTCTATGACACCAAAACCTCATTCTGCAGCAAAAAAGGATATGGAGATCATTAAAGTTTTTCCATAGCAAAAGTCTTCCAGTAGCTGCAGAAGTTGGCCAAATCATAGATGAGTCACAGCTGTACCTTTAACTATAAGATAAGCTCTCTCCACCTCGGCCTGATCTCCTCATCTGGCTGCAACTTCCTACCTGCTGACATTAGCAGCTCTGCTAGATCTTTCTTGGAGTCATTCAAGATCAGAGGGGTCAGAGAAATTTAAGGCAAGATCTATAAGACTTATTTTTTTTTTTTATAGCGAGGGTTAAATGCTGCATCTCCACCTCTTTTTCTTGAGACAGGGTCTCATTAAGTCATCAAGTAGCCCAGGCTGGGCTCAAACTTGTGATCCTCCTGCTTCAGCCTCCCAAAGTGCTGAGATCACAGGTGTGCAGCACCCAGGTTTTAAAACTTGCAAGACTTGATAGGTGACTTACCTTTGAGTACATATGTTAGTTAGAAAAAGGTGAGCCCCAACTCAAAGAGATTGAAATTGTAAAACATGAATGTGTAGAAGAGGCTGATCAGAAGCTCTGTCCGCATGAAGAAAGTTTGTTCCACTTTATGACAAGATTCACTATAGGGTTGGTAAGGAATGGCTGTCTTCAGCCTACACAGTAATGCTCAACAGCTCATGTTGACACTCCAATACACAGCCACTAGCATTAGGGACCAGTTCCTACATTCACAGTGGCTACCTCTGAAACACCCAGTGGGTAGCAGAAAACAGCCCAACCAGGACATAAAATCTATGATAGGAGCTTGGGGACAAAGATGGGGGGATAGGTCGTATTCTTCTGATTTGAAGGTGAGTTCATGGAAAAGATGCCTAAAACTATGGTACCTATGCCTTCCTTTGGCTTGTTTTACACAGATTCCTGTGACTGTCTTTCCATGGTAGCAACAAAATTATTCAAAAGGCACCATTTGTAGAGAATGTGCTTAGAGAGGCCAACCCTTCTTCCTCTCTACTCTAGCTCTTCTTTTGGAAAGGTTAGCAACTGTGGTCTCAAGGGAATTTGGGTTCAACTGGCAGCTCAGCTATTCCCTAGTTCACCCTGAGTCTCTTAAATTTTATAGGCTTCAATTCTCTTATGTGTAAAATGAAGTAATACACAAATACTATTATAAGGACCACAGATATTATTTATGAAGCTTCACAATATACAGAAGCCCACTAGAATACAATGGTCACTCAAATGATTATCGCTTCTCAGCCTTTTGGCTAAGATCATGTGTGGTCACTCAAATGATAAAGATTGTTTCTATTTGTCAGCCTTTCTCTTTGTGTTGGGTGGCCACAGTATGTGTGTGGGAGACAGGAGTTCTGAATGTTGACCTGAGCTCATTTTGGAACAGAAGGAGTTTGGGAAAGAAAGAATTAGAGACTAGTCCATTTCAAATGGAACACTGTTTGGAAATCAGTTAAAAGTGCAAAAGACAGAGAAGTAAAATTTCTATTTCATAGCATATGTATGCTTTATATCTAACGTCCCCCCCAAAGCCTCATGTGCTCATAGGTGCTTTGCGGAGGTGATTGAATCCTGGCTGTCATTTGATACTTATCAATGCTTTAGTCCACTAGTGAGTTTAAAGGTAAATGCGATGCTGGGAGGTAAAACCTGATTGGAGGGGGTGGGTCACTGGGGGCGTGGCCTAAAAGGATCTATCTCCCTCCCTCCTCCTTTGATCCTTCTCCCTGCTTTTTGCTTTTCACTGCCATGTCATGAACTCTTTCTCATCTGTGATGTCCCTCTGCCATGACACCCTGCCTTGGAGCCAGCTGCCTGCGAACCAAAACCTCCACAAACTATCAGCTACAATAAATTTTCCTTCTTTAACTTTGGGTGTTGAGTATTTTGTCGCAGCAATGAGAAAAGTAACAAAGACAGCATAGTCTGAGGGGAAAAAGTTCTGGGAAAATTGTTGACAACTGAATGTGTTAGCCCACAGGTTGTGTTGTGCTTGAGGACTTGTGAAATTATAACAAAGCAACTGTTTTATATTCACTATCTACAGCAGTGGTGGTGAGCAGTTGTTTTTTCTAAACTAAAACCTCAGTATTCAGTTTTAATTGCAGTGTTGGCATTTTGTGATAAGTAAGTGGGTTTGGGGTTCAGTGGGGGCACTTGGTCTCTAAGAGGTTCGCCATCACTGATCTAGAGATATTTTTAAAATAACCATAATCAAAGAGGAAAAAGCAAAATGGAGAGGGAGCGAGAGAGAGAGAGAGAGAGTGGGATTTTCATTCTCTGGATGGAGAAACTGAGGACACAGCCATCTGCCTTTCTTGTCACTGCTTGTGAGCGGAGGCTGTTAGGCAGGTGGGGACATCGGGGATTTTTCTCTGAAGCCCGCCCCCCTTGAGGCTGAGCCACTTCTGAAGCTGTGCCTTGCTGGAAGGTCTCTGTGCACTGAGTGTGTTCACAGGGTGGGAATTTTGTCACCCTGTCCCCTTTGTAATATTAGTGTGATAAAAAAAATTCTGAGATCTGAAATAAACTGAATTTAATTACAAAGGTGAGGGGGCACGGGAAGTTAATCAGTTAACAGTGGTAGATGGGTGAAACTCCCAGTAAGACTTTTTCATATTTATAATATATATTGAAACCTTAAGTCTCATCACTGACCTGGGCCACCAAGCCCTGTTTTCTCATAAACTTCTGGAACTGTAAACCCCAACCAATCGAGAAGCAACAAGTACTCCTCCTTATGGGCCTCCCTCCTATTCCAAAGCTTTGTCCAGCTTCACATAACCCCACCCTTCTTAGCTACAGTCAGTGTAAGCTGGAAGTAAATGATGTATGCTTTCCTTCCCCAAATTTAAAAAATTACTCTTGGCTCTGGGTCCTGCAGACACAGCTCCAGCTGCTACCTGGCTTTGCTGCTGATGCTTGCAGGGCCTTGTCCATGGATCTGGACCTTTTTTTCTGTCGAGCAGCTATAACAGCTCAATAAACTCTTGGTTTCAGGAGGTTTGGTTTAACAAACTCCAAGGGTAATTTTTTAAATAGAAAATATCAGAGCTGTGACCTTTCCTCCCTGCACATCTTTATGCTATCCTTACATTCCAATGTCTTTTCCTATCTTCTGAGATACAAAATGTTTGCAAGAAATGGATTATTTTCCCCTTAAATTAATTAACAGTCTAGCCAGGTTTGAAAGTATTTACTGCTCTTAGAAACTATAGTGTCTTTTTCTTTTATATGTTAATAGAATACATGACACAGATTTATTTGTAATCCAGTAAAATACCCATCCTGCTTTGGGATATAATTGGCAATGAAAACACTTCTTGGGCACTAAAATTCTAGTTGGGAAAATATACTTGAAAGGTTAGCTAGCAATTCAAGGCCACATGCAATTAAATATTCTAGGAACTCAGAGACAGGGATTGCTGACATTTAATGTGGCCACAGAGGCTCCAGTGGAGAAGCTGAGGTTTGAGCAGAGCCTATAAGGATCAGTGGTTTTCTGCTGTGAACCCTGAAGGGCAGGCACCATAATGTATCATCTTCGTTAATTTCTAAAGAGACCATGTCTCTTTTGCTCAACCGTACCTGGCAATAAATATTTGTTGAATTAACTGATAGTTAGAGATAACAGCAGAAGGTTTTCTAGGCTGAAGTAACAATATAAACAGGTCCATAATGTACAGAGAGGCTTTCTGCACTAGGAAACTCCAACAGCAGTCTGGCTACAGGAAAGCTTCCTATTAGGGAGCAGTGAGAATAACAAAGACCTAGGTTGGGCAGGCCCACTGAGGCCAAGAAGAGTTAGGCCTTCTCCCAAGGCAATGAAGAGTCTCAGACTTTTTTCCGTTAAGGAGTAAGCAGTGTGAAAATTAACTGGCTGTAATGGACAAGGAGGAGAGGAGTGATATTGCATACCATGAAATGCATATATGGCCTTTGTCCCCACACATCTCCTAAAACCTTTATCATTTCCAATGTCAGTAGTGTCTTTTTTGTTTCTGTACACTAAAGAGATGACTAATGGCTGAGGACTCCTGGGTACCTTCAGGAAAGGAGCCATTATAAGGGAACAAGCCATGTGATTAGAAATTTGGAACTTTCAGCCTCACTCCCTTCATCCTTCAAGAAGGGTGGCGAGGAGTGCTGAAGGGTTACTCCCTAGGGGCCAATGCTTCAACTAGTCATCCCTACAGGACGGGGGTCCCAGAGCTTCCGGCTGCTGAAGATGTGCAGATACCTGGAGAGTGGCGTGGCGGGCTCAGAGGGGGATAGAAGGTCCATGCCCTTTCTCCCACGCCTTGTCCTACACACATTTTCATCTTATCCCTTGTAATATCCTCTGTAATGCATGAGTTACTGTAAGCAGAGCATTTCCCTAAGTTCTGTGAGCTGCTCTAGCAAATTAATTGAGCCCAAGGAGGGAGTCCTATTTACTGACCCTCAATCATAAATTCATTGTTGGTTGGTCAGAAATACAGGTAACAGTGTGGGATGTGACTGGCATCCAAAGGAAGAGGAGTCTTTGGGACTGAGCCTTCAGTCTCTCTTGTTAGACAGTGTCACCACTGAACTGAACTGAACTGTCAGACATCCAGTTGGTGTCTGATGGAGAATTACTTGGTATATGGGGAAAAATCCTCACACACATTTTGGGGATCAGAGGTGAGTTGTTGTCTTTTATTGACTACACTAGAGAAGAAAAAGTATTTATCTCTTCCAGAAGAGTAAAATTGAGAAGAACTTTACCTTTGTGGCTAAACCCAAAGGCTCAGACTTGTACACCATGCATTCACATCCAAGCTCTGTCATTTCCTAGTTGGGGATCCTGAGCTTAACTTCTCAAAGCCTTACTTTTCTTATGCATATAAAGTATAATACCTACTCCACAGAATTCCCGTGAAAACCAAATGAGATAATTCATGAAAAGTGCTTAGGGAGTGTGATGCCTGGTACATAGTAAACTCTCAGTTCACAGCTATGGAGAAAACCACCGAAAGCAAAGAAGTACTTGCCATTTTCCAACTCTCTGAAACTTTTCATTAGTCCACTACTCACAGGCCACACAATCTATATTGCCTAGTTTGTAAATTACATTACATCTTATCCTTCAAAGGTACCCAACTGTAACTTCCACACTCCAGATAGGCAAGCTGTTAAGTAGGCAAAATACTGAACTCAACCCTCACACTTTCTCTCTCTGATTGTCACCACCTCAACTAGCCACTTCCAGGACTGAACTGAAGAGAACTGAAACTCTTTTCAAGCAAGACTCAAAACTCAAAGATCCCTTCACGGCTTGGAGGATTTTCCTTCACCAGTTTTCCTTACATTCTAGACTACAGGTTCCCACCCTGGGGTGGGCAGGAGCAGAGTTATTATAGGAGGCTCACAACTCAATATGGGCTCAAGCAATGTTAAAAAATTAAGTTACCCAGATATCTTGTCTATGTGTCTGCAACATTTTAAAATTCTGCTCTGATTAATAAATTACAAATTATGATTTACAACATTCTGTCATTATCTATTTTCTCAATATATAAATGCTAACTAACCCATCACTCCCAAGTCAGCCTTCAATATCTTTTGATGTTTCAAAGCAGACTGTCCAAGTGTGGACATCAGGAAAAACACAGTGCATCAAGAAAAAAAAATTAGAGACCACCTCTCCTTAGGTAATACAAAGCTATGTGCCCAGGCCCAAGATAATAAACACCTTAAAATCAGTGATTGAAACAACTGAAATAAGTTTTTTAAAAAAGATATCAGAAATCATATTTTCTCTTGACACCGAGCTTCTGGGGGAGATTTTCTATAGTTAGAAAAATCTGAGGTAGGAGAAGTTTGCCTCTCCCCGCCCCTAAAATAGATGTCCATACATAACGGAGTAAAACCTCTCTACCTGTAAATCCCAGAACTTTTATTCAGAAAGGAGTCATCCAAGAAACACGTGAGAACAAAAATATAAGTAAACATTCATAGTGCTTCCAAAGAGCTTACCTGTCCTGCCATTCAGGAGAATGGGCTTGCCTTCCAAGTCTCCTCTTATGGGGACAACTGTGATCTTATAGTCCGTCCCAGGCTGCAGACCTGGAAACAAGCAGGCAGCACCGGATGTGAGGACAGGACCTCGAACCCCTCACAGCACTGCTCTTCCCCTGGATTTCTCTTGTGAGGGGCACATGAGGGGTTCCTCTCCCGTGATCAGCAGGATGTGAGGCCCCACCAAGGGGGCTTATAATTGAGGGAGGAGCAGAACAGATGAGGCAAGGTTGATGGAGCATGTTTTTCAGTTGGGTCATCTAGAAGTTACTTTTCTATTTTTGTTTTCGTTTTTTGGTTTTTTTTGGTACTGGGGATAGAACTCGGGACCTTGAGCTTGCGAGGTAGGTAGCGGAATCACTGAGCTAAATCCCTGGCCCTAATTTTTATTTTATTTACAGTCCCAGTGTTTTCCTGCTCCCCAAAATCTTCTCTTAAAAGTTCTTTGTCTTTTCATTATAATAACTAGCCTAGATTTTTTTCCCCTTTTCTTTTTCCTTTTCTTTTAAAGTTACTTCTCTGTAGAAGCAACCTGAATGGTTCTTCCTTATGGCACAGTCTTCAGACTCCAGTGGTTAAAGGCAGGCAAACAGCACTGTGTGGGGGGCTCCCACTCAGCCACTCCATAAACATCAAGAACTCTAAAAGAGGTTTTCTCAAGAAGGAACTGGGGGAGTAGATGGCAGAATAAGGATTCAAAGAGGATTTAATGTGTGGCAAATAAGCCTCAGGACTCTCAGTTTCATGGACATCTTCCAAAGCGCTGTACCTAACTAGGTAATCATGATTGTGTATGATTTTTCTTGAAGAGGGCCCTGAAAATTGCATCAATTTCAAGCACTGAAAACTTGCCCTACCCTTGTGTCTCCAATTCCTGACTTCTAACTCTCAGCAGAATTAGTTCCGTCAGAGTCACCACTCCAGGCCGAGCACACCCTTCCAGGCATCATGCTTAACAAAGCAATCTCACCCCCTCCCTACACACACACACACACACACACACACACACACACACACACACTCCTCCAAAAGGAAGGTCCATCCCAATACACCAACAGGGTCTCACTTGGGAGGACACTTCAGAAATGTGCTGTTAACAAGATGCACTGGAAGTCCAGCTCTGGGATGCCAGAACAGAGTCTGCAGGGCTCTGAAACAGGCCCATGTGGCTGTTTCACAGGTCAGGGCTTGAGTGCGATTCCAAAGGTCCCAGGACCCTCTGTGTGCACTGTGTCCACCTCAGCATCCACAGTGTCACTTCGCACCCCCCTTGCTGGCTCTCACCAGTGATGTCATATCGGCTCTTGGGTTCACGGCTCCTAGGTACAGTGACCTCAGCCACCTCGTGCCCTGTCAATGGGCCATACCGCAGCTTGTAGTAGTCTACCTCAGTTGGGGGATTCTCCCACTCCACATCGAGGGAGTTCTCAGTCTCTTCTGTCACCCAGGCAGTGCCAACCACAGCAAGATCTAGAGCAGGGGTCAGAGAGGGCAAGAGAAAGTGATGAGCAGAGGAATGAAGGTATGAAACAGATCATCAGCTACTGAGTCAGCTCCCTCCCTGACCCACTGAGAACTGGCTGCAGCCCCAGGACAAAGAGCTTCAGGGGGCTCTTAGAGCCACCCAAGTAGCAACTCAGCTGTTCTTTTCACATTTTCCATCAAAAGAAACTGTGTTCTGCTCCCCTATGCCAGGCAGCGCTTCCTGTCCAAGCTGACTCTGGCCAAGCCTGACCCTTAGCCCTCAGGCCGACCATCCACACCCCCCAGCCAGGGCCCACACTGCTCTAACCAATGCTTGTCCTTAGGTTACTGAGTCCCTGTCCTCAGAGACCACCTCAGGATGAGATACACAGGCCCCTCCAGGTAAAGTTGGGGAAATGTATCTCAAGTTTTCTATACCAGCTCCTTCTTCCACCTCCCAAATCATAGCCTTTCCCTAAAATTCTCCACCAAAGATTGACCTAAGGCAAAAACAAGAAAGTAGGTGACTTTTAATTTGGTTCTATGTATCCTCCCTGCC
Organism: Heterocephalus glaber; assembly: GCF_000247695.1. The sequence continues at coordinate 6,926,257 of NW_004624771.1, forward strand.
CCTTCCACCAGACTTTGGTACTCCCACCAGGTCTCTAATCTCCTTGTGCTGCCTCACCTATCTGTCTTATGAATAACAACAGTTATCACACATCTGTATTCATAGTAACGTACTTAGGGCTAAATGTTTGCACTTCCACTTGGAAAAAAACATGAAATCATAATAATTAATACAAAGAAATGGGCTGCTGGAAAGAACGTGGCTCTAGGAAAGAACGTTCAGAAGGGCAGTCCTGGCATCTTTGAAGAGCACTTCAAATTCTAACAGTTGTATGATGGAGCTTGGCCTTGAAATTTCAAGCAGGGTGACTTAAGTCTCCTAGATTCCCAGGCCTGTCCCCTCTGCTGTCCCATCTCCATCTTAACTGCCTGGAAGCATTTCTGCCCAGGCTGGCTGACCACATGTCAAGGAGTGGAACAGGAAACCAGTCCATCAGGCAGAGTGTGAACTCACTGACCTCAAGGTCCCTTAGCCCTGAGTGGCCCTAATTTCCTATTATGGATAAAGAACCTCACTGCACCCTTCCTCTGCAGCATTTCCTCTCACTACCAGCTCCTGCCTGTGAATTCTCCTTCCCTATTCTGTTTTCAGACTTCCTTCAAAGATGGAATTCCCTGAGGGTCAAGTGAAGAGAGTAATGAAGGTGATGAAGGGTTGGAGAAGCATCCTACACGGCTTAAGAGAATTGGGAAGGATTCACAAATGAAAACAAAGGGATTTAATGAGAATGTTCAAGATCATGATGGGGATAAGTACTGCTCAGTCTGAGCTTCCCCTGAGGAGCAAAAAAAAAGACTGGGTTTAACCTGAACCAGATTAGACAGAAAGACAAACTCCACAGTAGCAGGATTTTACAAGTCCCAGGGGAGCTGCTAAGCCTTTCAGAACACATGTCCCTGTCTTTCCCTGGGAGGCTGGATGCTGTCCTGCTGTAGGCAGACAGAGACACAAACAAAAAGGGAGGGAGGGGCAAAGCAGCCCCTGCTGGCCAGGAGCTGGCCTGGCTCTAGCAGCTTGGTGTTCTCCCCGTGGATATCAACCATTTCAGCATCAGCATCAGACAAAGCCACTCTGTGACCACATTAGACCAAGACAAAACAAGCCTCTCCTGTGGCTGAACACAGACAAAAACATGGCTATCGTTCCCACAAAAGCCCAATGGGAATGACAGCCACTTCTTTCCCATTAAAGTTTCAGCCTGCCTCTAAATGAGATTCATTAAGATACCAAACCCCGAATTACCCCCACATCTTGACAGCATCCAATTCAAAGCAAATCCCTGCTTTCTTAAATCCTCCCCCAAATTAGCTAACCCAACCCAAATTTTATAATCAATCCATTCTTGCACCCTCTTACTGGGATGCTCCCGCGATTTTCCAGTGTACATTCTGTCATGCTAAAACAATCAATCCAACTCGTTCAATTACAGGGGTGTTTCTAGGGGTCTCCAGCTGCAGGACTGACACAGGCCATCACAAACCATGCCCTCAAGCTTCCGAGTCTCTCTCTCCTGGCTTTTTCCAACACTGTCCATCCTCACTCCTCCCTATTCCTGCCACCAAAATAGGACATGAAGCCTGATGTTTCTGCAAAGACAAATGCAGTACCATCCTTCTGGGCCTCTCCCCAGGATTTTAGGGTAGGATGGAGGCAGTGAATTTTTATTAGCACCTAGAACTGTGCCTGGCACATGGTAGGTACTCAATACAAATGTGCTGAGTGAAGAGCTAAGCTACATGAAGAACTTTCATGAGGAAACAAGAATTTCTAAAGAGGATAGCTGCTAGGCAGACACTTAGGGCAAGCTCCTGTACTTACAAGCGGAAAGCTCCTGGCCTTAAAGATTGTTAACTAAAACAACAAACAAACAAAAAGACTGTTAACTACCTTCAGAGTTGTTAAAGCTAAAGGCCTTGAGAGAGATGGACAAGGAATCAGACAAAATGGCCAAGTCACTCTTTTTTTTTTTTTCATGATAATACTAAATTCTCTACACAGAGGCATTCAAGTCCGCCATTTTTTTTTTCAGCATGAAATATATGACCCCAAACTGAGGATGCTCAGGAATGGGTCCATTTCCACATGTGATAAGGAGTATTTCCTACATGAATTTCAATAAAAGCTCCTTGCTTTCTTTGTTCAAAGGAGAACACTGCTTTTAATGTTACTTTTGGGCCTCTCCTTACTTGCTGCAAGTAATAAGCCTCCCTCCGCTATTTTATCTCTTGGTTGTTTCTCGGCTTTGCACTAACCAAGAGGCAAACCTACTGCATTGGTGTGGCAGTTAGGGTGAAGCATCCACTTGATTGGCTTTAGAACCCACCCAGGGATTGATGGAGCCCACTTCTGGGTGTGACTGAGTGGGTCATGGAGGTGTGGCCTTGGGTCCATGTCTGGTCCCTCTTCCTTACTCTCTGGCACTGTTGCTCTGTTCTGTTTTCCTACAGTCATGAACTAAGCAGCATCACTCCACCACACCCTTCCACCATGATGTTTCTGCCTTGGAGCCAACCAGCTACGGACTGAATCCCCCAAAACCATGAGTCAAATTAAACCTCTCATCTTTCAAGTTAGGGGTGTCAGGTATTGTGTCCAATGATAGAGAAACTGACTAAAACAACTGAGTTACATAGGCAGTGATGCTTCTCCTTCCAAACATGTTGGTGATACTAGATGGTGCCCTGGAGACTATGTCCTTCCAAGCCAGCCTCCACCAGTCCTTGATCTTGCTGTTTTTCAGGTTATGACCTCTAGGAATTAAGTTAACCAAGGCCTTTGCCCTTTGGCCTCTGCGTTCAGCCAGTGGGGGTCACCAGCAGAACAGAGCGAAAGAGAAAGTTCAGGTGACTGATCTTCACTTCCTCCCTCCAGAACACAATGGAAAGCTGCAAGCCTCTACCAAATGCACCTACACTTTCCCACAGCTTTTTTGAGTCCAAATACTAACACCCACTTTTTGCCCCACTCAGGATGAGAGGGATCCCACTGATGCTAGACCTAGAGTGTCAAATTATCCAAATCCTACCCACACCTCTGTAAACAGCCCCTTCCTTAAACCACCATATTTGTGCCCTCTTTCCTGCTGAGATGGATCTAACTGACACAGGCAGCTTCAGTAGCTTCAAACCTATCTGAATTTAAATTTGATAAGTAGCCTTGGAGGCCAAGGGAGGGGACAGGGATGTAAGTGAATTCTTTGGCTCTTGGTGGGGCTGGGACAGGGTGCAGAGCAATCAGACTTTACTCATCTCAGGAACAAGGGACTCTTGTACCGCACTTGGGCAGGCCACCATTACTGACTTGGAGGACCTGATAATGGGGGGTGGGGGGTCAGAGAACTGGAACTCTTCTCCAAAATCTAGGACTGCAGCAGCTCTAGTTTTCCAACCTGAAATTAGAGCAATGGCCTGACCAACAGAAGAGTACTGTATCTTCAAAGAAAGCAGGAGGAGACATTTAACACGGGGTCTTCCTGAAAGATCAGAGGCATCTGGTTGCTTCCTCACCTGTGGTGGCAACCAGGTGCTGCGGGCTGCTGTGAATGTCTTTCTTCACATTGCGCAGGGTGACTACGTACTTGGTTCCAGGCAGCAATCCAGGAATCTCATAGGTGTGCTGCTCCTTGGGCACCTGGATCTGCTTGGAAGAGCGCTCCTTGCCCATGGGATAGTAGCTGAGGAGGTAGTGGTCCACGTCGCTGGAGGGCTCCCAGCCCACCAGCAGGGAATTCTCGGTGCTCTTCAGCAGCTGCAGGCCCTGAGGGGGGATGACTGGTGCAGAACAGGACAGGTGAGAAAGGGCGGGAACTGAGGGACAGAAATTCCTGCCAACGAGCAGCCAGTGAGGACTGCTGCCTGCTCAGCACTGTGATGGGAGGCCGGGAGGGTGCCACACACACCCAGGAAGCTGTGGTCTGGCTAGGAGGCAATGCGGACTCCCTGCCCCTGACCCGCACCTGTGGCCATTAGATCACCAGTAAGACTAAGTGTACTCAAAGCTCAAGTCCCAAACTAGCATCTGCATCACCTACGACCTTGTAGAAATGCAAATTCTCAAGCCCCTTGCTAGACTTGCTGAATCACGACCTGAGGGGTCAGGGGGATTGGCAATTTGTTGTTTTGCTGTTTGTTTATTCTGTAATAAGGGATTAAACTCAGGGCCTTCTCACTAAGCTATACCCAACCTTTCTTTTTTTAAAAGACAGGGTCCAACTAAGTTTCTGAGTTGCCCGGGCTGGGATCAAACTTTTGATCCTCCTGCCTCAGCCTCCTAGAGTGCTAGAATTACATACAGGCCTGCGCCACCACCCAGCAGTCTGTTTTAATGAACTCTCGAGAGGATTCTGCTGTAAGCTAAAGCCTGAGACCCCTCAACAAGACAATGTGTAACTGGTGGTTAAAGGTTCAGGGGAGACCTCGGGTGGAAGGTAAAGTGACCGCAAGGACGCATCTCGGCTCTCACCCTGGGAGCAGTCGGGACCCGTGAAGCCCAACTCGCAGTAACACTCGCCCGTGTCGCAGAAGCCGTGGCCGCTGCAGTCGCCGGGACAGCGCTGCTCGCTGCAGTCCTCCGACGTGAAGTCTTCCTGGCACTGGCAGACGCCGCGCACGCACACGCCGTGGCCGCTGCAGTCCTGCGGACAGGCGGGGTAGGCGCAGTCGGGGCCCACGTAGGGCGCGTCGCACACGCAGCGCCCATCCACGCAGCGCCCGTGGCCGCTGCACGCCCCGGGGCAGCTGGGCAGCTCGCAGTCCGCGCCCTCCCAGCCCTGCTCGCAGTGGCAGCTGCAGGTGTCAGGGGAGAAGGTGCCGTGGCCGCTGCAGTGGCGGCTCAGATCTGGGACGAAGAGGAGAAGCAGACAGGTGGGTGGAGAGTGGGTGGAGGGCAGGCCCTGACCCTTGGGCTGGGGGAGAGAAGGTGTTGGTTTCCGGCCTGAGGAGCAGGACTGCTCCCTAGGGGAGACTGGGCCGGCCCTTTCCAGCTGCATGCTTCTCCTTTGCCTGAGGAGATGCATGACCCTTCCCCTGCCCTGGTTCCTTCCCTCTGAATGAAGGGTATTATTCAAGGCCTTTCTAGGAAAGGGACTTATATGCTCCTTTGGTGGCTGGCTGGTCGCTGGCCCAGGGAGGTGGCCTGAGATCCAGACAGGTGGGAGTCTGTCTTCTCCTGGTGGGTGGGGCTGGACTTACCAAGGCTCCCTTGTCTAATAAGCCACGGTGAAGGCTGAAAAGATGGACTTGCAAATGCTACAAACCAGGCCAGTCTCAATTCTGGGCCCGCGGCGTGGATGTGGGGATTAACCAAGTTCCCCTCTCCCGCCCTGCATGCAATGAGCAGCTGGAGGGCAGGCAGTGCGAGCCCTTCTCCAGGGAATTCCCTTCTCCAGCTTCTTGGAATACCCCTGTCCCTTCCTAAAGACACTCCTAGAGTGGAGGCTCTCAGAGCAGGTCCACACTGTTTTGTTCATGGCCATGTCCCTAGCACCTAATTCTGTATCTGACATTCAACATGGGCTGATAATCATAGCAGTTCCTTTGGATATAAAAATGTATGCCGAAGTACCACTCACTGTCATCCACTTTAGTCTGGGCAGCTTATGTTTGAAAAGGGTGGGCCAGAGGAAACTTTACTATGTAAAAATCAAATTGTCACATTTTGTAGCTAATAGTTCAGCTTCCTGGATAGCTACCCTAGGCCAGCAATCTGATAGAAACCCTCTCTAGTTTTCAGAGCGATGCTAGATGATACAATTGGGCACTGAGGCAGATGAGGGGAGAGAAGTTTGCCCAAAGTCGCGCTGGGCAAAGCCACATCTTTCCTCCATAGCCATTCCTTCCCCTTTGAGAAGAGTCGGGTCACAGGTGAGAGGGCCCCTGGAAGCGTTTGAATTCAGAAGCATTAACCCAGGAGTCTACTCAAGAGCTGCCGGTCCCTGTTCAGGCCTCCAGATGCCCCTGAACCTAGCACCCATGAATGAAGAACAGGGAGGAGGGCCCCCAAGAACTCAGAATGAGAGGTGAGGGGCCAGGGATTTAGCTCAGTGGTTTCGATGCCTGCTGCGCAAGCACAAGGACCCGAGTTCGATCTCCAGTACCAAAAAAAAAAAAAAATTACAAAAAAAAAATTACAGAATGAGAGGTGAGAACGTACCAGACTCAGAGTGTTCATGAGGCTCATGGAGCAACTGGCACATAGTAGGTGCTTGGTAAGTGTTTGTTGAATGAATACCAGGTGGTAAACTCACCAGCAGCGCCTTGGCAGCAGCGCTGGACATTACACTGCTCCTTCAGCTCTGCCATCTCTTCCTCTAGTTTCTTCACCCGGGCCAGGAGGTCCTGGACACTATCTGACAAGTCGCAGCCCTTCTGCGGTGTCTGGAGGCGAATGTTGTGCCTGAAGATGAGATTCTGCTCCTCTCCCTCCTCCGCCATGGCCAAGAGTGAAGTCCCATCATCACTGAGGGACTGCGGATCGGCCTCCACCTGCACCAGGGTAGACTTGGGCACCTCAATCTTGTAGGTGTGGCTGACAGTCACCTGTTGGTCCTTGTTGCTGCAGCCAGGAGGCTCCGGAGTGGCTGGGGCCGAAGTCACCAGGAGCACAGAGCCCAGCAGGAGCCCCAAGGGGAAGCCGAAAGTGCCCTGGAGACCCATCCTCGGAGAGATGGAGCAGACCCTCCGGGATGTCCTGGAAGGTGCAGAAGAGACCGTGAGATTTGCTGAGGGGAACTGCGTTTTTAAGACTCTGAGGGGCCACTGGAAGCTGACAAACGAGCAGAGAGAATTCATCCATCTCTCCTGAGGCTCTGAAGCAGACATCTTCCTTTCCTTCCTCACCCATTGCCCATTCTTGCCTCCTCTGGAAGTTTCCACTGGTCACGCCCCCGGAAAGCCCTTCTGAGCACTCACGGTCTCACAGGCCCTGGCCCGAACCCTCTACAGATGGAATGGAATGGGCAGCAGCACACTGTCCAAGTCACTGCCTTGGACTGGGACAGTGGAAGGCAGGGGTGAAGTCAGAATGAGCAGGGGGTGGCAGGACAAAGACCAGTGCCTGACTGGCCAGGAGGAACTTAGAGGTGGGAGCTTGGCTGGAATGAGCTGCATGGCAGACAAGAAGGAGGCCTCGGCGGGGAGAGACCTGCGCCTCAGATTTGGGGAGGCCAAGTCTGTGGCACCCAACAAGGCACGTTCAAGAGCCTCCAAGAGGGCAGCTGGTTCTGTGGCATGGATGGGCTGCCCCTGGGCAACCGTGGGAGGAGATGATGCTGGCAGGTAGAAAGAGGAATCTCCGAAGAACCCACATGGAGTACTGGAGCAGCACTGGGGCATTTGGTACTACAAACATTTCAATCCCAGGCCTCAACTGGGAGAGAAGAAAAGATGTGGCCCGGAGCAGACTGAGGCTCTGATATTGAAATGGATTTGCCTTCACAAAAGTGATTCTCTTCCAAGACCAAAAGCAGCCCGGAAAGCTCAGGCATCAGCTTGCGATTTCTATGAGCGGATGGGGGCACTGGAAGGCAGGTGTAGGGTAGAAATAATGATGTTTTATAATTGCCTTCTTAAAAGGTTCAGCCAAGTAATAATTCTCCACTTAATGCTCAGGATGAGAACTGAGACTTAGCGCAACATCCCACTGATCTGCTGCTGAGTGCAGACCACAGAGCCAAACGCAGGCGCAGAGTGTCCTTGTGGAGCTGTTAGTAGGTGCTAAAGCGCCTACTGTGTTCAACGCAGCACATGAGTTTCTGCTGTCCAAACCCCTGCTGTGCCAGACAGCCACAGAGTCAGAAGAGCTGACCTTTCTCTCATTTCTTCTATCCAGCACCCACCCCCAGCCCCTGGCTCACAGTTCCTGAGACTGAAATGGAGTGCAGATGTTTTTCTGAAGAAGTTCTGAACGGATACAAAAAGAAGCCAGGGACTCTTGCCATAAACCACAGCAAGGCCTCCCAGAGCCCCATCTCACAGTATTTGATTTTGAAGCCTGGAAATGAAAAACCCCAGAAGCTCCTGCAGAAGCCCTCCATGTCTCCTGTCCTTATGCTCGGAGATGTCCTCGCTAAATATAGCCCTTCAGATTCCACAGGTTGAGCTCAGATTTTCCTGGGCAGGGTGATTGCTAGAAAGATGAGACGAGGAAACCCTCAACCTAGTACTCTGCGAGTGTCACAAACACGAAGGGAAGCTGCTGGCGCTTGCTGCAGCATGTGGCAGGAGACTCTTCCTTGAAGAGCATGAGGAAGGGGTGACCACTCCACTCTCCAGTACACACAGCACACCGCAGACTGAACTTCTTGGGGGTGGGAAGGGGCGAAGGGGCACCAGACATCACCAAGAAGAATGCTGGAGGATACGTTTCTGAACAGGCACTCTTACTCCATTGAGTGGAGCGTCCCACAGAAAGTGGGGCAAATGCTGCTGGAATGCATGAGGCAGAGGGCATTTACATACAGGAAAAGTGTGTGCAAGAATCCACAGGGAACCAGGTGTCCCATGACTCACTGTCTTGAGGCTGATCATGTCTTAAATTCTGACTGCAAGAGGGCCGCTGGGTGCTGCAGGAAGGTAGCAACCAGATGCTTCTTTGTACAGCTTTCCTAGGACAGGCTTTTCGAGGGGGACACTGCTCACCATGAGCTTGCGGGGTGGTCTCCATCACACTACCCTCAGAGACACTTATGCCACAGGGCTCTAATTCTTCTTGGGTAGCTGCATCTACCCTATGGCTTTAATTTCCAGCCAAATACTGACCATTCCCAAGTCTGTACCTGTGTTCCCAGGTATCCCTGCTAGCTCAGAGATGCGAATAACTATAACATATTGGACCCCTCTGTATCTCCAGCCTTATGCATAGCACAGTGCTCACCAAATATTGTGAATTAAATAATGGCCACTGGAGGGTGTGTGTGTATTAGATAATGGATACCATGCCAAACACATAAGCATCAGTCTCATTTCACCCTCAAAATGCTGGCTGTCAGTTGATAGCATTCTTTGTTATGGGTGCTCAATGAGGTTAAGTAATTTGGCCAAAGACACACAGCTCGTCAGAGCAGAGATGGGATCATACACTGGGTCTGTCTGCTTCCCATATCTGGGTTCTTTGTCTCTCTGCTATGTATACCGTAGACATGAAAAGAAAAAACAAATACAGAATTTCCTTCTTCCTGCCATATTTCTTTTAAGAGATGGATTCTTATGAAAGTAAAGGAAATGCAGTGGCTACTGGGTACTCAGCAAACCATTGATAAATTGACAACCAGGGGGCTGGGGCTGGGCCTGGAACGTGGCTCGGGGGTAGAGTACTTGCCTGCGCCTGCACTTTCTCTGAGCAGAGGCAAGATGATTTTGGGAAAGATGAATTGTTTCCCTCACAGGGAGGATAAGTCTGGTCACTTCTGATGAGAAGCTGGAAATTCCCTTCCTCAGAAAATACCAGAATACACCAAGACCTCTGTCCCCTGGGGCAGAAGTCAACCAAGCTGTCCTAGCAGAGAAGGATGGACTCCAGATCCTGATGGTCCTCTCCATCTTGAGAGGCGGGTGCCTTCTGTGTCACCCCACTCTTGACAAAGAAGGACACATGCCCCAGGTCAGAGAAAAAATACTACTAATACTGAAGAGAACAGTGGCCAACTGCTAGCCACCATTACAGATCTTTCTAGTTAGATTCTGGGCTTTCTCCGGCTCCCACATTACCTCATCCTGACTTTATGGTTAACCTCAACCAAATGAGAGCAGTGCTTTGGGTTTCAGAAAAACTGTATCATCATGGATTTCCAGTGCAGTCACTTGAGATATTCTGTTCCCAAATGACAGGGTGGACATCATTGACCTATGAAGGAAAATGAAAGAAGTAGGTGGTTTGAGCTGCATGGATGTGACAAATGTCACTGGCAAACTTGTCACTTCCCTTAACTCTCAGGGCTTATTTTGCTAGTGATCCATAGCTGGCCCTTGCTTGTTCCCGTGTCTGGGTTCTTTGTCTCTTTGCAGTGTGTACTGCAGACAGGAAAAGAGCAAGCTCTCAAGTGGCTGAGGAACCGACCCAGTTCAACTCATCTTAAAATGGAAACCTCAGGCAAGCAATGGACCTCAGTCCCTTTCCCCTTCAGTATGCTAGAGCGGAATGTGTCCAAGGTGGCACTGTTTCTAGGTCAACCCCTGGGTATCTGGAGATAAATATTTTTATCTCCAGTCACCGTGACACCGACCTGTCTGCACAGGTGTTCATGTAGGATGCAGGTCAGGTGTGGATGAGAATGAAGACTTGTCTTAGTGCAATAGGCTTAATCGGCTCTATAGAGACATCTTCTAAGCCCCTACACTCAGAATTCTGTGCGGTCCACCCAGGAAGTGCTTGCAGCTGACTTCCTTGCCTCCTCACCCTCTTCCTGGAGAACTCTCCATGGAGGTTGCTACCCACTAGAGCCAGGAAAGATAAAGGTGGGAGCCTCTGTTCCAGTCTTGGTGCATGATCACTTTCTCAGTGGTCAGCACAGGCATGTTTTGTTCTGTCAACCCAATTTTAATCTGCCTGGCAGAGGCCCAAATGGGTGATGATTCTGGGGTCTACCATTCTCTCAGCACTTACTGTGTGCTAGAATCTAATGCTAAGCACTTTAAAACCTTTCTCTGGGGCTGGGGGTGTAGCTCAATGGCAGAGCCTGGCCTAGCACGCACAAGACCCAAGATTCAATCCCCAGCATGGAAAATAAAATCAAAACAAACAAAACTAAACCTGTCCGTGAACACCAGACAAAGTCATTCATTCACTCACACAGGAATGAATTACTTTCTCACAGAAAGACCCTCCTTTAGCTTTTGGATCAGGCTCGACCACAATGAGAAGATAAAACAGACTCAGGTTCTTAATTCAGGGACCATTCTTCCCCACATCCAACCAAACACCCAATTCCCAGAATGACTGTGTTACTTGATACACAGGCCTATTCCCCACCACAGGCCTGAGGGGCATCTGATGGCAAATCTGCTTCAGCTGAATGAGGAGAGGCAAGTAATGACAAGTTACAATTCCTCTCTCTAGTTTAACGTGGTTTTTCACATACTGGACTAACTTTAAAGTTCCAGTTTTCCATCAAGGAGGAATGCTTTTGCTAATTTCCAAGAATTTGTGCTGCTCCAGCAGCACTCCCTGGGCACAAATGCAGATGGCAGCTGGTTGGCATTAGCATGAGTCCACTGTGGTAGAGGCAGGCAAAGCCCCTGTCCCTCAGGGAATGGGCCTGAGATCTTAACATCATCAGCTCCCAGACGGGTGGCTCCAAATGCTTCTACAGAACCTAACCCACAGTCTCATGTCTGCAGCCAGACCTGCTAAAAGCCAGGCTCTGGCATGAGTGGTGGATGGTAAGAGTTTCCATGGGCCTGTGCATGACTTCCCCATCTATCCTGTGTTTCAAACAGCTCAGGAATGGAAACCAAAAGCCATGGGATGATTTAGACTTATCTGTCCTGTTTTCCTTACTTTGGGAGCCAGCTGCAGCCCACAAACTGGGGACATAGCGGGACTCAAGGCTGTATGGACAAATGTTAGGTGCTTTCTTCCCTCTTCTCTGGGAAAATGGTACCCATGGGACTGTTTCTTCCCAATCCCCTCTCCCAACACTGTCACTTTGACTCTGAGTCTGCAGTGATCACTCAGCTGCCAGAGACCCTGTGTCTTCTGGGCAGGTCCTGGGCTTTGCCAGCTGCCCGTGCATAGCTCTGGCTGAGCAGGTGTCACCTGATCTCCTGGGGACACTCTGGCTTCTCTAAGAATCCGGTGGCCTTCAGCACTGTGGCTAATCTCCATCTAGATGTGGGTAGCTTGTTATCTTTATGTTGAGACATGTTCTTTTCTTTCATGCTTATATAAACAAGTACCATGCAGGGCTGGGGATTTAGCTCAGTGGTTCCATCGACTTCCTTGCAAGCGCAAGGTCCTGAGTTCAACCCCTGGTACCAAAAACAAAAACAAGTACCATGCTCTTAAGTGAAACTCTGCTTATTCTTGCTCATTTTCTCCCCCCTTTTTCTAACTTTCTCCCAAATGCAAAAGTTAATATGTAAATAAAAAGTCAGACCTCTAAAAACTAGACTATTGCATTCTTTTTTCTTTCTTTCTTTTCTGTATTAAAGATGGCATTCAGAACCTTCATACCAGGTGCATCCTCAGCCCATTTTTACTTTTTATTTTAAGTCAGGGTTTCACTGAGTCACTCTTAAGATGTTTCAAATTTATTTCTTTGCGGCATTATGAGGGCATTTGTATGAAAACTTGGGGAAAAGAATTGTCTTCAGGCCTGAGGATGTAGCTCAGTGGCAGTGCGCCTACCTGGCAAGCACAAGGTCCTGAGTTCAATCCCTGGTACTGGCAAAAAAAATTATCTTCTTACAAATGATAATTAAAATCTACACAATTAAATGTATAAATCTCAAAGCCCTTCAAGTGAATTTGCAAACATCATCTTAATTAGTACACAAAAAAATCCAGAAAGGTAAAGTTCTAACAATTTCATGATCACAATTGAAATAAAAATTCTGTTTTAGGATTTAAAAGAGCAGTAAGATGGCAGATAAGAAATTACCAAAAAAAGAAGACACCTCTGACATTATAAAGAAGCCAATAAAGAAAAACCATGAGAAGGACATACCAGACTCAAAAGAAACCCTTTATCTAAAAATGTACTGCTCCAGGTAGAAACCAGGTCAGCACAGACTGCACCTGGCCAGGTAAGGAAGAGCCCCGAGAGAGGGCAGAATATAACACAGGTCCTGAGAGACACCGTGCTTCCTACTTGAAACCTAACCTGAATTACATGGCCTGCATGCCTTGACTCCTGACCATCCCACCGGGCCACCTTCCTGACGCAGGTAAAGCTTTGGCAACTGCCTCTCTTACCTGGAAGGTTGCCAGTACTGCTTTCCACGCTCCCCCACCTCCTGGGCTGAGACCTGAGTGTGGAGACCTCGGTGCTGGTCTGCCCCTCGCTCTGTTCTCTTCTTGGCTCCCTTCCCTGGGTTTTTAAATCCTATCTAGGCCAGAGGAGGAGCCAACAGAGACTCTGGGGTGTTCTCCTCCCTTCCCAGCAGGGACTCCTTTAAGGACTGAGAGGTTCATTCTCTTATTCTAACCGAGAGAGAAAACAAATATACATTTCCCCCTTCTTTTTTACTTTGATTACACATCTGCTAAAAATACTGGAGGCTGTTTCCATGTAAGTGGTTCCAGAATAAGGGTATTTAATAAGTTTGCATGCCTCCTGGCCAGGAGCTGAGCCTTAGGGTTTGAAAGTGCATTTATAAAGTCACCTTCTCTTTTCCCTGTTTCAGGCACTCTGGGACCTACTGTCTCCTACCTTTAAAGCAGGAAAAGATGGCACAGAAAGAAAGGAGCAGAGACCCTCAGGGACGGGTCCTGCTCTGGCCCCACCTCAGCCCTCCATGCTGCCACACCTGAGAGAGCTGTGACACGACAGTGGGCTGGGGCTCTCAGGCCCACAGTGACCACACCTTCCAGACGCCGCCGCAGCCGGCCTCACAGGAGCCAGGTAAGGCCAGCAGCGCCCTGCCAGGCCACCCGCTTTGCCATCAGATGGACACTTTCGCCCTTCACACGAACCAGAGCAATTTCAACAGGTCGCAGGCTGCTCCTCCCTGCCCTTCCCAGGGTAGATTCTAGAGGAAGCCAAGCAAGGGCTTTCCAGTTCACCCGTGGGGCCATCGAGTGTTGCTGGGGGTAAAGAAGAAGGAGGAAGGCAGGAGAGAGAAAGAAGAGTTGCCCCGGCACCTTTGCTACCGAGCCAGGCACATCCCCGCCTGTCACTCAGGAGGCCAGTACTGAAGTACTGAGCTTTTTGTTATTCACAGGGCAGCCAAGCTTGGGGTGGGAGAAGCTCTCAAACCCTTCTCCCTGAGGACGGGGTTCAGGGATAATAAGCAAACTGTGGGGACAGGAGATGAGAGGTGAGGACAAGTGACCCAATTGGGAGTCTGCACATACAGAATCAGACTTCCTGCATTTTCCGGGATGCTCGTTCACAACATGGTGGCACTAGTGCACTCTGAGGGGGACTTTGGCCCTCTGCTGTCAGAAGATCTCTGCCCCAAGAGAACGGGTGTGTGGTTCCAACAGGTCTGAACTGCACCCAAGTGGCCTCCAACTCTGAAGAACCACTGTGACCCACAGGTCGGAGGAGTCATCTGGAGCACAGCAAGGGGATACTAGCAACCTGTGACTGAGGTCTGTGACCTCTAAAGTTATGGTAAAAACAAGCAGAGCCCATTGAGTGGTTTATTCAGTTTTCCCTCGGTTTCGGCTGGATGGGGAGCCAGGGCGCCTGTGTCTGAAGCTTACGTCCTCTACTGGCAAATGACTTTGACTCAACCTCTGTGCCTCACCTTACTCCTCTTTCGATGTTGCAGTTATTGTAAGGACTGAGCAAGTTGATACATGTACAGAGCTTAGACTCTACCCAAGGACTCTCAGTAACTATCAGTTGCTATTGTTGTGATGTGTGTGTGTGTGTGATACTGAGGACTGAACCACACTGAGCCGCATCCCCATCCATATATATATTTTTTTCTTTTTTTTTTTTTTTGAGACAGGTTCTTGCTAACTCACCCAGCTGGGCTCAAATTTACACCCTCCTGCCTCAGCCTCCCAGTGTGCTGGGATTACAGAGGTGTGTGCATCGTACCTGGCTTTATTCATCTTAGGTATTCCACTAAGCAGTCTTCGATCATCCCCTCCTCAGTCCAGATGGATCCGTAGTTCTCTGCCCTTCTTCACTTAAACCAAAGCACACGTGCTGTCTGCCTCTGATCATACATGGCGGTGACTGGTGTGCTGTGAAGCGGGGACTTCTAAGACTCCCCAGCCCCAAGCACCTCTCTTCTCCCTTGAACTTTTTCTCTCTGCTTCTTAAATTTTAAAATCTCTTCTGGGGACTCCTATTCCATGAAGTTGTTCTATTCTTAATTTCCTTTCACTAACTCTCCCCACAAGAGTAGTTTTCACTTTCTGTCTCCTTCACCCCAAGGCCCATGTGCTCAGTAGATGGAGCTAAACCAGCACTTGGAGCTCCCCAGGTCCCCCAGGGCAGCAGTGTAAGCAGGAAGATGGTCTCCCTCTCCTCACCCTACAGTGCAGGAAGGCAGCATCACCATCCACAGCACACAGCCACCTCTATCCAGGGACCCCAGCCAGTGGGAATGGGGAATGGGAAAGGGACAGGGCAGAGGGGAGGGCGTGCTCATCCCTTACGGACACAAAAAAGGATACAGCTGCAGTGGCACATGCCTGTAATCCAAGCTACTCAAGAGGCTGAGGCAGAGGATCACCAGTTTGAGGCCAGCCTGGGCAACTTAGCAAGACCTTTTCTCAAAATAAAATAAGAAGGACTGGGGATATAGCTCAGTGATAGAGTACCACTGAGTTCAATTCCCAGTACTTCCCCCAAAATGTGTAATCATTTCATTCTTGCAGAAAAATTGCAAAAATATTACAAAGAAGGGGCCGGGGATTTAGCTCAGTGTTTCCACCGCCTGCCTTGCAAGTGCAAGGTCCCGAGTTCGATCCCTGGTACCAAAAAAAAACAAAACCCCACAAAAATATTACAAAGAATTCCCATGTACCCTGGACCCACATATTCCAAATATTAACATTTGTTGCAGTTATTTTCTTGTTGCTGAGACAAAACACACTTTCTTTATCCATTTATCTGTTGATGAGCATATAGAATGCTTCCAAGACTTAGCTAATAGGAATTGTGGTGCAATAAACTTGGGTGTGCATGTATCACTGTCATATGATGTCTTTAACTCTTTGGGGAAGAATGGAATTCCTAGTTTTACTTTTTTGAGGAAACTCCATAGTGATTTTCATAGTGGTTGTACTAGTTTGCACTCTCATCAACAGTGTAAAAAGGTTTCTGTTTCCCTACAGCCTCACCAGCATTTGTTATTATTTGATTTCTTGATGATGGCCATTCTTCTTCGGGTAAGATGGAATCTCAATGTTTTAATTTGCATTTCTCTAGTGTCCAGTGATGTTGAATGTTTCTTCATATATTTATTGGCCATTTTTACTTCTGTGAATTGTCTATTTATTTCACTTGCCAATTTTGTATTGGGTCTTTTGTTTAAGGAGTATAATCATTTTTTTAGTTCTTTTTATATCCTAGCTATTAGTCCTATGTCTGAAGAATAGCTGGCAAAAATTTTTTCCTATTCTGTGGTTGTCTTTTCATGGGGTAGGTTATTTCTTTTGCTGTGCAAAAGCTTTTTAATTCGATATGATCCCATTTGTTGATTCTTGTACAATCAGGGTTCTACTAGGAAAATTCTTGCCTGTGCCTATGACTTCAAGTCACTCACCAGTTTTAATACCCGTTGTTGATTCTTGCCTGAAACAATCACTTGGTATGATGACTGCCAAAAGTGACTCTTCTAACTCCATCTTTTCATCGATGTTTATTAGGTGGAATTCTGTCATAAAGAAGACATTTCCCTGCTTCTACACTGCCGTTTTTATTATTTCCCTATGTTCAAACTGACTTGTATTTGTTTATTCTGTGGGGTGTACTCCTTTACTATCATTATTTTTTGTGTTGCTCAAGTTGCCACAGATTTGGCCAGGGAACCCTGCTCATGCTGGTTCCCGTGTGTTTTTAACACACCCTCATCATTCTCTGGCACAGCAAGATATTCTAGGCCTATTTGGATTTCTCCTGCCACAGCCTTAGAACTAGTCATTAATCCAAGGAGCCCTGTTTCCTTTCATTGGAGACTGAGGCACACTTTGACTAAGAGCACAGCCTGAAAGGAGGGTATACAACTTCTACTGCCTCTCATTGGCCTGAATCTGGTCATGTGTTCACACTTGGCTGCCAGAGGCTGGAGTATTTCCGTGGCTGATCTTGTGTTCAGCTAGAGCTCAGGAGCAAAGAAGGGAAGGGAGAATGACATTGATGGACAGCTTGATGTCAGCCACAGCACCCACTCACTCACCACTGGCAAAATGTTCCTGAATCGTGAAATCTCTTTATACCTCTCCCCTGCCCAATAGTCTCCAAAAACTCTCATTATTTACAGGATCAGGCTTCTAAAGTCTCTGTAACTGCTCCATCACACCTCTTCCTATTTAGCCCCCTATCCAAACTCTTCTCTTACTATTTACAAATAGAAACCATCAGACTCAACCAACTCAGACTCCTCCCCATCCCAGGTAAGCATGATGCTCCTTCCTGTCTATGGCCCTGGCCAGGCAGCCCCAGCTTCTGGAGACCAGTTCTATCTCTACGTTCATGAAGTTAGCTCTGATTCTTCCACTATATCATCTGAATCAAGGTGGAATGTTTACTTTTTTTAACAGCTGGCTCCAAAGTTTTTCTTACAGATGACTGTATTTGTTGAGGAAAACTCTTGGGATTTTAAGGATGGGCTTACAATGAAACAAAGAAACAAACAAACCCCCCAAAAAGCTAAGGCACTGTGCATGAAATGAATGGGAATTGACAATGGGAAAAGGAAGACTGTAGAAGCGTTGAGGCTCAGGTCTGGAAAGAAGTAAAGTCAGTAAGAGAGTCCTTAGAAATTGAATAACTTTAAAAAATAAGGATTTCTATTGAATATTAAGTTTTTTGCTTAAATTTATATAAATCCTCCTTCATGGTCCCAAACCTTAAATTGAGTCTTCTACCCACACAAATACTTTCTCAACTGGAAAACAGGGCGGATGGAAATCAAACAAAAGACAATGATGACTGAGCCAAGAGAATCTCGAGTTAGAACCTAGGAAAATTAGCAATTTAGTGAAACCCTGTCTCAAAATTTAAAAAATAAATAAAAAGGTCTAGGGTGTAGCTCAGTGCAAAGACTCTGGGTTTAATCTTCAGTATTGCAAGGAGGGAAGGAGGGAGGGAGAGAAAGAGAAGCAAAGATGGAGCGAGGAGGGGGGGGGTTTATATAAGGAACTCCAAGAGGAAATGGAGAGTCACAGGCCACAACATGGAGGCAGGGAAGTCCAACTCCAAATCTTGACATTCTTTCAGTTCCACGGTGTGGTCTTCAGACAATCTGCAATAGATTAAAAATGGCTCGCTGATCCTTTGCAGCTCCACCCCTCAAGATGAGTCTACTTGCCCATTCCTGAGCCTGGACTAGCTTGGTGACTTCCTCTCCTTCACAGAATATACCTAAGGGGCCTATGCTTCTGAGCTTGAGCCTCCCGGTGGCCTTGCAGCTTCTGCCCTCCCCTGTTGCGTAGAATGCCTTAAAGCAAGAGGAGAGAGGGGCCCAGCCAGCCTCGCCCAGCCCGTACCAGGTGAGCAATTCTGGCTCAGTCTACCCCAAACTGCCAAACACAGAAGTTGGAGCAAACAAATGATTATTTTAAGTTACTACAGTTTGGAGAGATTTGCTATGCAACAGTGGAAAATTGATACAGGAATCAACACCCAAACCAGAGGAATTCGTTTAATGTGAAAATAATTTCAACACATCATTTTATCCATTCCAGAGCAACCTGGAAAAAAGTTGCTTGTTCAAGTGATGGTTCAACCAACATATGATTATATCATCTTCTTTTATTTGACAAAAATGTAGGATAAAGCATTCCAATTACAGTCAACTACAGTCATCTTCCATTGTATTTGTTCCTAAAAAGAAAAAATAACCAAAACCCCAATAGACCAGTGGGCTGGCTCTGAGGAAGAATGAATCCATTGTGCATAGTCTGGAGAATTGAAGCTGGTCTAAGCTGGTTCTGGTGTGTTTGAGCTAGTTGGAAGATATGTCTTAGTATCTCTAATTAGGATGCTGCTGAATCTAAAGAAATTTTAATCAAACCTGAACAGACATCTACTGTCAGGATCTTATCTTGGCACTCGCTGGCACATTCCCTCTCCCTCTCCCCCTCCCTTCCTCCCTCTCTCCTATAAATTGTATTTATTCTCTACCCATAGGGCTATCCTCCCCATGTTCCCTTTGTAGTAAATCCTAAATTCATGCCTCTAACACTGCTTAGAGATGGGCCATCATTGACTTCAGTTGTGCAATTGCCTATAAAAATAGGCAAGAGTGGGCCGGGGATTTAGCTCAGTGGTTTCACCGCCTGCTGCGCAATTGCAAGGACCCAAGTTCAATCCCCGGTACCAAAAAACAAAAACAAAAACAAAAGGCAAGAGAATATGGAATTCAGCAAGCAGGATGGTTTATTACTCCCGTCAAGGCAATGAAATACCTTGATTCTTATCCCATCAATATTTTCTCCTCTTGGGTCAATATTGTTTGATCTCCATCTCAGTAGAAGTCAGTATCTTATTAATCTCTTTTGGCAATAACAGTTGCTATAAGCCAATGACCTGAAATGTATGGGATCAGAGAACTGAATTTACACCTATGGGCCTGGCACCTGGTAGGAGAGGACTGGTTTCTTTAGAAGGCTCTTTATGTATCACAGGCCCAAAGGTCAATATTTTGTGAATATCTATTATATTCATGATGAAAACAATTTATTGTTATAGACTAGCTAGAAAATACAAAAAATATAGAAAAGAAAATTGACATTTCTTATAATTACCATAATCAGGGATAACCACTGATATTTTCCTAAAAATGTATAAATATGTGGAGAAATGTGCACATCTATGCACACATAAGAAAAACAGTGAACAATTAAGATTATATTATTCAGAGCATTTTTCTGCCTTTAATTCTTTATATGGTCATTTTTCTCCATTTTCTTACATATATCTTCAAGGGAGTGCTTTTTAACGTTGCATAGTAGTATAGTATGTGGCAAACAATTAATTGCAAAGGAACACAAAAAATTGAGGAAGTAATGAAAAGGTTCAATATATTGATTGTAGTAGTTATTATAGAACTTTATACATTTGTCCAAACTCCTCACTTTGCTTCCTTCCTTCTTTCCTTCCTTCCTTCCTTCTCTCTCTCTCTCTCTCTCTCTCTCTCTCTCTCTCTCTTTCTCTCTCTCTCTCCCTTTTCTGTGGTGCTACAGATTGAACCCTGGATGCTCTACCAGTAAGCCACACCTCTAGCTGCAAAACTTTATACTTTAAAAGGGTGTGTGTGTGTGTGTGTGTGTGTGTGTGTGTGTGTGTGTGTGTGTGAGCCCTTTTGATTTGTTTTAAGACAGGGTCTCATTAAGTTGCTCAAGCTGGGTTCAAACTTGAAATCCTCCCGTTTCAACTTCCCAGAGTGCTGGGATTACAGGTGTTCACCACAAAATCCAGCTTTTAAAGTTAAATTTTCATGTATATAAATTATGTCTCAACCAGGGCACAGTGGTGCCTGCCTGTAATTGCAACTGCAATACTCTGGAAGGCTGAAGCAGGAGGATTACAACTTTGAGCTCAGCCCAGGCAACCTAAGGACTTAGTGAGACCCTGTCTCAAAATAAAAAATAAAAGTGGACTGGGGATGTAGCTCAGTGCCAAAGTCCTGGATTCAACCCCTGGTAATACAATATCTCAATAAATTAGACTGAAGAAGAAGAAAAGATATCCTGAAGGATCACCCACAATCTGACCCAGTGATGCCCACTTCATGGTCTACTGTTTAAATCTCTCGGTCTTGGCAGCATATGGGAATAGCGTGGGAGATTGTAACAAAACATGCCGGGTGTATCAGGTGAAGGGAAGTGGCTATGGCCCAGGCACCATTATTTTCTAAAAGTTCTTATGGTGGTTCTAAAATGGGCACCATGCAGCCAAGGTAGAGAACCTCTGACTATACAGTAAGTCACTCAGCCCAATGGGAAGGAGGAGATAAAATGAAATGGCTAAGTTTCACAATCATAAAACAGTTGGACAAATTTTGCAAAACTAAACATTTACTAGCCCACTAGTTTTTTGTCCTATTTCCTCCAAAGCCCTGCAATAGTCATATAAATATTTTTACTGAGAAATAATGCATATCATAAAATTTATTCTTTTCAAGTGTACTATTAAGTGACAGTGCGGTGGTTGCATAGTCCCAAGGTTGTGCAGCCACTACCATTATCTAATTTGAGCACATTTCATCAACCCCAAAAGAAACACCACAGCTATTGGCAGTCCCTTTCCATTTCCCCTCCCAAAGGCTATAACAACTACTAACCCACTTTATACCCCTGTGAATCTGGGTATTCTGAACATACAAGTGGAATCATATAGTGCGTGGTCTTTTGTGACTAGCTTCTTTCATTTAGTAGTGCTTTCAAGGTTCATCTGTGTTGTAGTATGGATGAATACTCCATTCCTTTTTGTGGTTGAATAATATTTCATCATGTAGCTGTACCATATTTTGTGTACCTATTCATTAGTTTATAGAAATTTGGGCCATTTCCACTCTTGGCTATTATACAATGCTACTACATGTACAAGTTTTGAAGCATATATGTTTTCATTTATCTTGTGTACTCACCTAGGAGTGGAATTGGTTACTGAGCCAGAAGGTAATTCCACATTTAATTTTTTGAGAAACTGCCAGTTTTCCAAAGTGGTGGAACCATTTCACATTTCCACCAACAACACACCAGCATTCCAATGTTTCCAAGTCCTCACCAGCACTTGCTATCATCTGTCTTTTTTATTATAGTCATGCTGGTGGGTGTGAAGTGATATCTTGTGGTTTTGATTCACATTTCTGTAATGATTAATGATGCTGAGCATCTTTTCACGTGCTTACTGGACGTTTCTATATCTTCTTTGGAGAAATATTTATTTAAATTTTTGCTCATTTTTAAATTGTGTTTATTTGCCTTAGATATTCTGGCTATTAGGCTCTCAGTAGACACGTGATTTACAAATATTTTCTCCCATTTTTTTGGATTGTCTTTTCACTTTCTTGACAGTGACCTTTGGAGCCTAAACTTTTCATTTTGATGAGGTCCAATTTCTTTTTTTTTTTTTTTTTTTTTGCTACTTGTGCTTTAGGTAAAACCTTAGTTTGTGAGCATACTTTGTTTGGGAAACATGCTTGTAATCCAGAGCACTTGTATATCAAAGTGAATTTCCCCATAAGAAATAATGGGAACTCAGATGATTCATTCCACACCCCAAATATATTCATATAAAAATGATTACAGGGGCTGGGGATTTAGCTCAGTGGTTCCACCACCTGCCTCGCAAGCGCAAGGACCTGAGTTTGATCCCTGGTACCTCCCCCCCCAAAAAAGTGATTACAATATTGTAATATAATACAAAATAACAAAAAATACAAAATAAAAATAAACGAATTAACCTCCACTTACCTTTGAAAACCTTCAGGGCTGGTGTGAGGGAGACAAGAGAGAGGAGGGTTATTATGTAGGATGACTTACTATCACCAACAGAAGTGCTGTCTATTGGCTCAGTAGAGTCTTTTTTGTGTGTGCAACTTTAACAAGGAACCTATCTAATGACACTTGCTTTTGCCTCCTTTTGAGGGTTTCGTGGAAATGTAACATTGCATTGTCACTAAACAGATTCATTGCTCACATTGCTACAGCCTTATTCGGGTGGTACTCTCCTATGAAATTTTGCATTGTTTCACATATTTTACACATCTCCCTAATCTCATTTGAAGTGAGGGATTCCGTAGCCTTTTTCTCCTCTTCCTCTGCAGATGAGTTCTTTTCCATAACCTCTTGCTGTTGGGAGACAATCACCCACAATCCTGCAGAGAGAGAGGGAGAGAGAGAGAGAGAGAAAGAAAAAAAAGAACCATTGCCTCAGTTGTGAACGCATGATGTTCAGTGTCATGTACTAATAATATTGGAAAACATTGCTCATTTGTCAAGTTAAATTTTACTAGAAATATTTGTTCCTCCTACAGAGCAAGTTACTCACAATCCAAAGTTTTGCTATATTAGAAATCATTGACTAACATGAGGTCATGAGTTTAAGCGTTTTCTCCTAAGGTTTTGTGTTTTAGCTCTTATATTTAGGTTAATGATCCATTTTGAGTTAGTTTTTTATACAATACGAGGTAAGAGTTCAACTCCCTTCTTTTAAGTACTATTAAGGATAGTGCAGTGGCTGTATATTCACAACATATGTGATAACAGAGTGCCTAATTCCCAGTTGTGACTTCTGTGTGCCAGGTTCTTAACAAATAATTTTTTTTTTTTGGTACCGGGGATTGAACTCAGGACCTTGCGCTTGCACACCAGGCACCAGAACCACTGAGCTAAGTCCCCGGCCTAAATACTTTTGATAATTTGATTTTGAGGTCAATTTAATAAGCATAGCATAATTTGTTTCTGATCAAGTTGATTGGTCTGATTCAAGTAGATCTCTCTGATCTACCAAAAGAACCAAACTGACATAATGAGTTGACAATCTTGGAGTAGTAGGAGAATCCTTAGGAGGACAGTTGCCTACCAAGCAGGACCACAATATTGTGTGGGCCATTGCTTCTCCCCTGTGTGATTTATGGCTAAATCTGGATTTATTCTAAACCAATCATCGTAGCTCTAGTCTCCCTGACATGATTTGACTTAGGAAAAGATATTTTATCCAATTCTGCCAAATGGGGCTACTGGAAAAAGTTCTCATAAATTGGAAGAGTTGGCCATTCTCCTGCCAATGGTTGTTGCCCAAACTTGCCTGGAACGTGGCAGCCAGTTCATGATTGTGAGGGGAGCTAAAGAAGACAAAGATGGCACAACAGAAATATGGGAGGAACCTGGATCCTTTATGATATTCTTGGTTCTCTGAATTAATCAATGTTGGCGCATTCCTACCTTGGGATTTCTCAATGTCTAAGATCATCGATCTTTTTACTAATTCAGCAAATTGGATCAGGGCATTTTGTTAATTGTACTCAAATTCTAACCAGTACAGACCTCCAGACTTTTCATAGAAAAGTGCCCTTAAGACTAAAGCACTTCAGGGGGACTGTCAAACTGAGCATGGAACCTGGGGATCTCATACTCCAAAAGGAGAGCTTTCAAGCTTAGCCCCCGAGGAAGCTTCCCTGACATCTGCAATAGACTTGCCCTCTCAGCTGGGGATGGTGGGAAACGGATTGTACATGAGCTGAACGCCGTTACCCGCTCTGGGTCACTGGCTTCGTCAGGGAGGACAACTCATTTCTTTTCTAAAAAGAGAAGAAAGTCTTGGTATTAATGTATTTCATGTTTGGCTCTGAAGAAAGTGCTTTTGCATTCTAGGTGGAATGATGGAATCTCAGCATTCATGGGCCGAGAGGGAGAGTGGGTGAAGCCATCTCCTCCCTGGCAATGGTTGTGGCTCCCATGGCCGGGCCAGGGGCTGCCATCCTGGTAGGAAGGAACCTGTGCTGCTGTGTTAAAAGCCTGTATGGTTTTCAAAAGCCAGTTGTGTTCACCTCTTCCTAACCTGACATTCAGTGACATCATGGGTAATTTAGAAATCAGGCATTGTTATAGCCAGGCTGATGGTGCTTGCCTTTAACCCCAACACTCTGGGAGGCTGAAGCAGGAGGATCCCAAGTAAGCTCAGCCTGGGCAATTTAGCAACTCAGCAAAACCCTGTCTCAAAATTAAAAAAAAAAAAAATAAGGTCTGAGGATTTAGCTCAGTGGTGCTGCCTTGCTTCGCAAGCGCAAGGTCCCGAGTTCAGTCCCTGGTACCAAAAAAAAAAAGTAAAAAGGGCTGGGATGTAGCTCAGTGCAAAGGCCCTGAGTTCAAACCCCAGTACTGAAAACAAAGTCATTATGGGAGTATTTATACCATGGAATCAGTAAAGTACTTTTCTCCCTGGAGAACTGGCGATTAATCACTACCAGTCCAGCCTAGAAATCACCTCTAAATTGGTTCTGGGGATGAGGTTCCTTCATGTCATGCTATGTCCAAGGTGTCAGTATCTCTCAAACTTCCAGGGTGTAAATACTACACATGAAAATCCCCACCTTCCTCTCCTGAAGATGACCCTGCCACAAACAGGAAAATCTCATCGTCTTCCTTACCCACTGAGTCACAGCCTCCCGATCACATTTTCCTCCAAGGCCCTGCTGTTCGTGCTGCTGCTTTTTTTTTTTTTTTAACCCAAGTTTGAGTCTCCCCAGTAGCCAATATTTTGGGGTTTATTTTGTTTTTTAATTGCTATTTTCTCAGAGGGTAGGGTTACAGCGGGACGGTGCTGCGGCGACCGTGTCATTCCACACAAGGGCAAAGCCATGAGTAATGACAAGGGCTCCGTGTGGAAATGCTGAGGTCGCCTGTGGTCCCTGGCACATGAGTCTCCGAGTAGTTCCCTGCGGGACTGAGGGGCAGAGTCCCACGGGGCCCCTCTGCAGCCTCACGTTCCTGCACCCCATTTCCAAGTCCTCCAGCCGTTACCCCAGCCCGGCCTCACAGACTCGCCTTTCTCCCAGCCTGAGTTGGGCAATGTTGATGGGTGAGAAAAAGTCATTGTGGATCTGCCATCTGCGCTGGAGCCTAAAGCTGAAGATAGATTTCCTTGTGAAACATTTCAGATGTACAAAAGGGTATAAAGAAGAGTCTTGTGTTCCTACCCAGCTTAGGACATAAAATGTTATGAATATTGTTAAAGTTCCGGTGAGCGCTCTGATCATGTTGCCCTTTCTCCAAGGGAGAAATAGTTTCTTTTTTTTTTTTTTTTGGTACCGGGGATCAAACTCGGGTCCTTGCGCTTGCGCTTGCGCAGCAGGCGGCGAAACCACTGAGCTAAATCCCCAGCCCAAGAAACAATTTCTTGAAAATAATATTCTCATTCCAATGCACACTTCGGTATTTTTACTGGATGTCTATATGCAAGCTTAAATGTAGTTCTTTCACTGATGTACTTTCTGTTTTCATATATTCTAACATTTTTTAATATTGAGAATAACAAGCTTGAAATGATTTCCCTCAACATATTGAGTAGATACTTAAACTTATGTATCTAGTGCTATCAAGTCCCATCATGATTTTAAAGTGGTTATTATGTCATAATATGCT
Source organism: Heterocephalus glaber (assembly GCF_000247695.1). The sequence continues at coordinate 6,952,192 of NW_004624771.1, forward strand.
CTGTTTTTGCATGGAACACAGTATATTCTTGCATTACTGATATTTTCTCCTTACTTGTACTTTTCTATTAACTTTCTTTCTGGTATTTTAATATGCAGATGTTTTTCATTTTAATTTGGTCAAATTTAACATCATTTCCCTTTATGGTTTGTTCTTTCTGTGGCTTATTTAAGGAACATATTCCTATTCTGAGGTCATGAAAATAGTCATCTATACTTTCCTCTAAAGATTTTAAAGCTTTACTTTAATACTTTTAGGGTTATGATATACCTGAAATATATTTTTTGTTCAGAGTACAAAGAAAGTTCCCAGCTTTAATTTTTCTATATGAATATTTGTATTCAGTCAATGATGCTAAAATAGCTAGATATCCATACAGAAAAAAAAGTTTGCATTGGTTTGCTTCTAGATTCTCTCTTCTGGTCTATTGATCTGTTTGTGATTCCTCTACCAGGACACTCTGTCTTAATTATGTTATTTCATCCTAAGTCTGTTTATCCTATCAGGCATGTCCTTCCATCGCAATCTTTTCCTCAGAAAATTTTTAGTTTATACTTGACTTTTACTTTTTCATGTACACTTAGATTCAGATTGCCAAATCCCATAAAATACCTTATTTGAATTTGGGTGGGATTGCCTCAATTTGTAATTTAATTCAGAGAATACTATGGGCTGGATAGTGCTCCTCCAGATTTATGTGTTGAAATCCTAACCCACGGTACCTCAGAATATCACTGCAACTGGAGGTGGAATCTTTAAAGAGGTAATTAAAGCTTAAATAGGTCATTAGATCCAATAATTAATCCAGTATAACTGGGGTCCTTCTCAGACAAGGAAAGATGATGTGAGAACACAGCTAGAAGGCAGCTGGCCATCTGTAAACCAAGGAGAGAGGCCTCAGAAGGACCAACCCGGCTGATAGACCTTGGACTCTCAGCCTCCAGAACTGTGAGGAAATACTGTATTGTTTAACCCACTTGGCCTGAGCTACACATTGAGTGTTCTTCACCTGAAATGCTTGGAGCAAGGAGTGTTGCAAATTTTTTAGTTTTTTTGAATTTTGGAATATTTATATAGACTCTACCAGTTGAGCACCCCTAATCTGAAAATGCAAAATTCTCCAGAGTCTAAAAATTCAGGAGACTAGGGTCAGCCATTAGAAATCACATCAGTTAAGGGTTGGGGATTTAGCTCAGTGGTTCCACCACCTGCCTCGCAAGCGCAAAGTCCCAAGTTCGATCCCTGGTACCAAAAAAAAAAAATCATATCAGATGTTAGAGCACTTGGATTTCTGATTTTTTGGATTAGAGATGCTCAATCTGTACTTTGTCATGGTAACCCTTGTAAAGTAAAACAGACCATAGATGCACTCACAGTATTGAATTTTTTTGTCTACAAACACGGGCTCTCTCTCCATTTATCTCTCCACTTATTATTAGCCTCTATCAACAAAGTTTTATATAATTTTCTCCTTAGAAATCTTATACACCTTTTATTATATTTAGTTTTTAAGGTTCTTTATATTTCTGTTTTTATTCTCTTCTTTTTTAATTACTTTTATTGGTACATTTTAGGTATGCAATACAATGACATTCATCATTGGAGATTTGTACTTTTACATAATCTCTCTTGATTCTTATTTTTTCCCCATTCCCCTGCCCTCCCTTCAACCCTTCCACCCCTCTCTATTTACAAGGAATTTGTTTCCATTTTTTCATTTTCTCATGTTAATTCCATTCCCTTCTATCACTTCTTGGCCTTTTGGCTAAGATCAAGTGTAATTCCATTCCCTTTTCTTTCCCCCACCCCTCCCACTTCCCCTTCCCCTTTGCCCCTTTTCTTACTATTTCACATTATCTATTATACATCTTGATCCTTATTACACTTTGTTTCTCACACCAGAGAACTATTCGGCATTTACACATGTGTGTCCTATTTATTTCACTTAAGAGTATCGCCTCAATGTGCATCTGTTTAGCTATAAATGTCTCTAATTTCTCATTCTTTATGACTGAGTAGTACTCTATTTTATAAAAAAAAAAAATTTTCTTTATCCAGTCTCCAGTTGATGGGCAACTGGGCTGTTTCCAAGTTTTAGCTATTACAAACTATGTTGTTATGAACATGGGTGCACATGCATCACTGTGGTATGATTCTTTTAATTCTTTTGGGAAGATACCCAGCAGGGGAATAGCTGGATCAAATGGGACCGCTAATCCTAGTTCTTTGAGGTATCTCCATACTGATTTCCACAATGGTTGCACCAGTCTACATTCCCACCAACAGTGGAAAAGGGTTCCTTTTTCCCCACAACCCCACCAGCAGTTGTTATTGGTTGATTTCATGATAGCAGCCATTCTTTCTGGGGTGAGGTGGAATCTCAGCATTGTTTTCATTTGCATCTCTCAAATGACCGATGATGTTGAACATTTTTTCATATATTTATTTGCTATTTCTACTTCTTTGAGAAATGTCTGTTCACACAAAAAAAAAAACTGTTCACAGAAGTGATAGCAGAAAACTTCCCAAGCAGGAGGAAAGAACTAGACATACAGATAAATGAGGCATAAAGAACTCCAACGAGCCATAATCAAAAAAATCTATACCTAGGAATATAATAGTTAAGATTCCAGAAACCCAACAGAGGAAAAAAATTCTACAAGCAGTTAGAGAAAAGAAACAAATCACATACAAAGGAAAACCCATCAGAATCACAGCAGACTTCTCAACACAAACCCTCAAGGCAAGAAGAGCTTGGAGTGACGTATTCCAAACCCTAAAGGAAAACAGCCCTCCAACCCAGACTGACGTACCCTGCAAACCTATCTTTCAAAACTGATGGAGAAATAAGATACTTTCATGACAAAGAGCACCTTAGGAACTTCATGAATATCAAACCAGCACTCCAAAAAATTTTATTCTCTTCTTAATTCCTGTAACTTTCCTCGATTTTCCCAAGTTTTGGTCCTGTCTCCAAGGGTCTGCTTCTAAAAACATCAACATCATATGTTTTTCTGAAAGAGATTTTGCCACCTGGCCTCCTGCTGCATATGCTTTTTGAAAAGCCCACCTGCCTCTTTCTTCTGTGCTTTCTCTCTCCTTTCCCTCCATTACAATCTATATGTTCTGACACTCACATCTTGGAAATCAAGTGAATAAATGTGGCCATTCACATGAAGACACTGATGCTTTCATTGATTGGGTGGAATATTCATGTTTTGGTGGAAAATCTAGACCTAAAAAATAACTGACTATGCTGGGAATTTAGCTCAGTGGTGCTGCCGCCCGCCTTGAAAGTGCAAGGTCCCGAGTTCGATCCCCGGTACCAAAAAAAGAAAAGAAATACCTGACTGTTGGAGCCACACATTAACATCTCGAATCACAATAACAATAGAAATTATCTACAGTCCCCCTTTGTAACTCCCTCTTAAGAATATCACTTCTTTGGCACATTGTATCTACCATATCCAGACCAGACTAATTCAGATGGAACCAGGAGTGATTTCAAAGAATCAGGACTTGATTGCTTCCCATATTTTGATCAAACTACCAAGGTCATATCCTAGTTCCACCACTTATTTCTATGGCCTTGGACAAGTTTGTTCTTCTCTCGTGCATCAGCTGCCTGAGCTGGCAAATGGGGATCATAGTAGTAACTACCCACGTGTGTTGTGAGGATTAAACAAACCATTAATGCCTGGCACTTAGCAAGCCCTTGCTAAATGTTAAGCCTCTGGATGGCCACCTTTCCATGTCCTTCAGTTACTAAGTGGATTTTAAATTTCTTTTTCTTAATATATCAAAAACAGTATTTAAATATTACTCTGTCCTCCATATGCTTTATTCTTCAGCCCAGGACAGAATATTGCTCTCACCTGGTTGCGAAAGTTTATCCAGTCCTGCCTTTCAATAGTCACGTTATTGTTTTCTTTGCCTTTACTTATTTTTCTTCCTAGTATTTAGGGGTTAGATGCAACTAGCTTCCAGGTACCTTCCCACTACAAGTACAATGCTGAACAAGCCAACAACACAGAAAGGACCATGCCAAGCGTGCCCATCGTCTGTGGGCTGGAAATGGTGCACACTGGAGGACCCCATGAAGGCCCGGTTCACAGCCCTGTCTCCCAGAGGCTCCCACAGTGAGAGCCCAGGGTCCCTGGTGACCTTGATGATATTCATGCCAGGGTCAGGAGGAATGGGGGTTGAAATGGAGAATGACCAGCAGCACCTCCTTTGGCTGAAGTCCAGTAAACACTGAAATTACTGACCTTCATTTCCGGGAAGGCAGAGAGCTGCCACTGTTGGTCACCATGTTATGCCAGCACCTGGCACCACTGCCTGATCCCTGATAGATATTTAGCAAACAGGCATGAGTTTATAGTAATTTCCCTCCACATCCAGCCCTATCAAGGGTTACACAGCCCTCAAGACACAGCAGATACCTTCATAAGGATTGGTGAGTTCTTTGAGTGGTGGTTGTACAGTGAAGCCAACGCTAACATCCTTGGTGAGCTGAGTCGCTGACGGACACTCACCTATATGTAATACTCTTCTGTTATATTTGAGTGACTGCACACATCCTCAGTAAACCACTGTATGGGAGAAAGTGAAATCACTGAAAAAATACAGCTGTGTTCACTAAGCAAGATGGCTTGCCTAAAGCAAGGCAGTATTGAACGAGACCATCTTTCCTAACAGCAGCAGACGTGTGCTGAGGAGCTGAGCCAGGCAGGGCGCCATTCCGGTAAGAAGGTAGAGAGGGGCACAGGACATAGCCATAGCCCCTGAGGGAGAACATGAGGCTTCAGAAAACAGAAGCACGGATGCACAGGGACATTGAGAGGAACAGGAACACACAGATCAGCACCCAGGTTTGCCTCTACCTTTCAGAAAATCCCGAATTGCAGGACACCATCACTGATGATGTCAGCAGTGTACAACACCAGGCAGGAAATGCTCAGGAACATTCCACACATGGCCCTCCAAAGCCAGAGGGCAGTGGAACCCTCCTGCCTCTCCTCACTCCAGATCTCACATGTGTGGGAAATGGTAGAATTCAGCTATCTAGTGGTAAGAATTGATCACAAGAAGTTTGTTAACTGAGAAAATTAAGTCATTTCTGGGAAATTCCACAAGTCTGTTTGTTAAAAGAATGCCGGAAAACTTTAAGAGACATTGTAAAAGTCTTACGGGAGAAAAACAGGTTTTCCTAGTTTTCCTATTTACCATTTCCTGGGATCAGAGAACCCCGCGACCCAATGACTTTACGGGCGGTGAGAGAGATACAACTCACTATGCACCTTTGTGATGTTTGTGGTGGGCCTGTGGGCTTGATTTTGGCTAAAGCTGTCCTGTTCTCTTGGTACCATCTGATAAGAAGAGGGCTACGGTGTGTTCTTTGATGTACGAGAGATTGGTAAACGGAAACAGGGGACTTGTGAATTCGCCTGTAGCTTTTATGAGTCACTTAAAGTCACTTGTCACCAAAGGTTAAAATCAGAAAGACAATAGCCAGAATAACTAAGCTGCTTTCCGGCATGTATAAAAGCCTTGCTTCTTTCCTTTGTGATGGTCGAATAGTGCAGAGGAAGTAAACTGCTGCTCGTCCCCCAGGCTGTCTCCTTTTCTTTCTTTAGAAGTCGGTGCTTTCCGGGGTCTCAGGTCTCCCTCTAGAGAGACCACCGACACACATGGGCCCCTCTCACTGGTGGAATATAACTCGGAGCAGTCCTGGCAAAAGATTCTGGAAAATGTAGTTCTCTGGCTTTCGGCCCCCTCAGATAAGGGTGGCGTAAAAAAGAATGACAAGATATCAATAGATGACCCAGCACAATTTCTAAGGGTAAATATAGAAAAACAGAGTTCTGATGCAGCTAATCTTCCCCAAGAACCTGAGGAACAGTACAATCTATGCTTCAGTACAGGTGTGCTCAAGAGAATGGCGGCCTTTGAAGAAGGTTTTGACAAACAGGTAATGAAAAAGAATGAGAAAGGGCCAGGGATTTAGCTCAGTGGTGCTGCCTGCCTCACAAACGCAAGGTCCTGAGTTCGATCCCTGGTACCAGAAAAACAGAATAAGAAGACATGAAGGCGAGGACACATACATTTGTTCTCTCATCCACACACTTTTACTGGTAAATGTCAGGCTGACATAAGGACTCCTAGGGAGTGAGAAGATGGCATCTAAGAAAGGAAATGATATGAAGTTTGTAGTGCAGGGAGACTGTGTCAAAGACACGTTTGAGCACAAAGTTGACCACGTAACTCAGTGTTAACAGTGCTTGCCTCCAGAAGGTGAGATTGCAAGTAAATGATACTTTCTTTTCATTATCTCTGCATTTTCAAATATCCTATAGGAGTGTGCATTACTTTTCAAACTAAAAAAAGTTTCAGGGAAAAAGCTAGGAAGATGGAGCTTTTAACAGTGTGAAGGAGTTCATCACACATTTTGTGAGTTGATGTTTCCCTCACCGTTTCCTCCTTTGCCTGTCTCTTACTGTTTAGTTCTCAGTTGACAATCAAACCTTCCCTTCACTAAAAGCTCACACTCTTGGCCCCTGCTGTTCTCCCACTGTGTCATTCCTATAAGCATGAGATGTCTGCCTTTCTCGTGAGAATGTGACTACCCCTTCTAGACAGGCACCACACTGCCTTGTTCACAGATGTTTCCCAAGAATTTGTATCCATCCTTCATTCTGCTGAGAGTCTTAGAATGAGCTAATAATACTTTCAAGGATGTAAGTGTAGAGACAGGAGGATTAGTAAGGAGGTGGTTATGGTAGTGTGGAGAAGGAAGGGAGGGTGTTAAACTAAAGAAAGGGGGGCCTGGTGAGGTAATGCTTGCCTATGATCCTAGCACTTGGGAAGCTGAGGCAGGGGGATCACTGAGTGTTCAAGGCCAGCCTGGGTGACATAGTGAGATCTGTCTCAAAAAGAAAGAGCCCCAATTTTAGATGAGAGGTAAAGTGGAAGGAGGAATGGATGGTGAGTTCTGGATTAAAGGTCATTCTCAAACTGGAATTACAGAAGGTGGACCAAGCTCAGGAGGAAAAAACTGGATTCAGTTGTGGACATGTTTAATTGGAGCTGCCCACTGCTCAAAGATCCAGGCATTTCCAGTGATATTGGATACCATCCAAGATGTCCAATGATATTGTAAGGATCTAGAATTCAAGAGAGACATCTGGATGGAATAGGACTATGGGTATAGAGATGGTAGTTGATGCCATCAGAGTGAATAAGAACATGTATAAAATGAGAAGAGCAAGAAAGAGACCAACATCAGAGCATTTGCGAGACTGACATTGTCAGAGGAAGAGGTGCCCAAAATGGAGATTGAAGAGAATATTGGGTAAGAATATTAGGACAAATGGCCATGGTGGTGCACGGCTGTAATCCTAGCACTTGAGAGGTCGAGGCAGGAGAACCATTGTGAGTTTGAGGGCAGCCTGAGCTGCATAGTGAGTTCGAGGCCAGTCTGAACTGCATAGCGAGACTGTGAGAAAATGAGAGCCATTTTGATCACAGCAAGAGTTCACAGAGGTGAGAAGCACACTTACACTAGGTGTAAGCAGGAGCGAGATTTTGGGGGGCCCTTGAATGTCAGGCAAAGAAGTTGACTCTTTAAACAGCCCTTCATGATTAGTAGTGATGACCAATTGAGATGTGCTGGCTTTTGTGGGCTGAGACTCCTGTCCCTGTAGGGCAACTAAAAAGCCGTATGGGTCAGTCAAGGGTCCAGAGTCTGAGATTTAGAGGTAGGAAGCAGAAAATGGCCTCTTAAGAATATATTTCTCATCAAAAAATATGTTATCTAAACCAAATCACCACTGGATTGAACAGACTGGAGAGTCAACCCCAGAATTTCGAGGGCTGTCATTATTTTTGCTTGGTTCTTATAACCAGTCCCTTGGCAATGACGAAGGACAAAAAAAATCCCCCAAAAATCCTGCTGGTCTAACCAAGTCCAAAACCAACAGCAGCTTATCCAACAGCCTCCATGACAAGCCTCTGTCACAGCCTTGGCGCCACATGAACCAGAGAGCTTTTAGTTTATGTTCCAGAAGGAGCCATCAGACACAGACACGAGCAGAAAAATGTCTGTCCACCTTTCCATTACAATGTTCCACAAGAAGAACTAAATGGCCTGAGGCAAGGGAAAGCAGACATCATGACTCTTTCAGACTTTGGCTGTCTTACCTTCTACAGTGCCAGTGTGGTTTTGGGAGAACTTTAAAAGTAAGCTTCAAAACAGTCACAAATAAAAGGTCTGGTTAAGCCCAACCACAGAGGGAGACAGAGATGATCTGGATCTTTGCAGAGATGCTGGGTACGTGGGGCGTGTGTGAGCCCGGCCGCGGGAGGCATCGCAGCAGTGGTCTTGGTGGACGATGTGTGTTAGGGAGGGTGCATGGCACAGGAATTTGTGCCCCTCTGCGTGGACTGGGAGACAAATAGTGATTCAGCCCCATGGAAAGATGGTGGCTGGCACTGTGTTTACGAACATCTGCATAAGGCTGCGCTTGGCATAAACACTTTGCAGATGCACATTGTGCGGTTGCGTTCTGAAAGTCCTGAAGTTCCAGCCACTGGCAGAAGTCAGGGACTGTGTAGACTCACTCAGCTGAGGGATGAGCAGGACAGATCTGCTGCCCCTAGGAAATGCCTGTCCTGGGGACCCTCTGCTTGGGAGCTGGCTGGGGACAAACAGGAGGAAAGAATACGATAAACAAGTTGATCATGAAGGCCTGTGATCAAATCTTCTCTCTAACCCCCTTCACAGCCCAGTTTCACTCTGTGCTAGATTTTTCTTCTCAATGAAAGGTGAAATAATAGGCAGAGAAATCTTTTGGAGAAGATGTGAGAGTTAGAGGCTGAGGAGCTGCTTGTGAGAGCCCCAGAAGCACGTGGCTGCCTCTCGGGCCTTGCTCAAGATGCACCATGTTGGAGAAGACAGCCTCTTTCTCTTGGCTCACTGGCAAGGCCAATGTGTTCTGCAGAGCCACCAGAGGGAAAGTCACAAGTGAACAGGGACCATGAAAGGGTTAAGAGTAGCAATAAATCCTCAAGTGAGATTTAGGGCAAAGGGTATGGCATGAACGCCAAAGGAAAAGGCAGGTACAGAGCAAAGAGAGAACCTCTGCCAGGCCTGTCCTGTCCAGCAAGTGTTCGAGCACTAGGCCCTCTGCTGGTGCTGCAGACCAAGAAAATGTGGTTCCTGAGCTCACAGTTTTCTAGACAGCAATCTGTTATAAAACGGGATTGAATGTGCTTCAGTACTGGGGCACTTTGATTGGGTAATATGATTAGTACCAGAGGTGAGCACAGGATCCTAGGAGCAGCGAGGGGTGCCCTCACCTGCCTGAGGTCCCCAGGAGAGGCTTCTTGAACAAGATGTGGAGAGGCGCTTGGGAGCAGAAAAAAGTATTGTATGTGTATGCATATGAGTGCACATGGGCATAATAACATTTCTCTCCCAGTCCCTGCACAATGTTCTGCATATGGTACAGACATTATAAAGGTTACTTTTTTTCTGTTACTTTTTTTGTTTTTTAACTTTTTCTACCTCTCTGACATTCCTCTCCTTTATTCCTAAGTCTCCCTCCTCTTCTTTCCTTTGCTAGAAATGCTCAGAAAGTTTCCAGTAATGTGGATGTCAGTCAGATATAGAAATTGCCATGGTATGAGGCAATATGTTAGGAAAGGTGCCATGGCCTGCAGTTAGAAGGGGCAATCATTGTTACTGGAATCACTCATTTGTCTCTAACTGCCTGTGTTTCCCTGTAGGGACTGGCAGGTCCTAAATTCAAAAAGTTTTATTGATAACCACTTTTGGTAAGGATTTTTTTTCCTAGTAGAAACAAACATGTACCAGGAAAGAAAACACTGCAAGATAGAGTTAGGATCAGGGGAATTACCATTTCCTTCATCAGAGGGTAGGGACAAATCTAGGTCCTCCTGCATTCCGGCAACTGGAGGCACAGGACAAAAGAGCATGATGTCAGGACAGGCTTTCTTGGCACCAGGCAAATGTACATACTTCAGTCCCACCAGCTGAAGATGGAACAAATGAGGTTTTGACCTCACTGAGCACTGAACGATGACCAAACCCATGCCTGTATCTGAGAAGTCTGGCTCTCTCCTGGAGAAAATAAAGATTACCAAGACTTACTTATTTGATTTTTTTTTTTTTTTGGTACTGGGGATCAAACTCAGGTCCTTGTGCTTATGAGGCAGGCGCTGGAACCACTGAGCTAAATCCCCAGTGCAAGACTTGCTTATTTGAATTATACATTAAGAAAAACTTGTGTCAACTTCTGATTCTTCCCAGTACTAAAAGCAAAATTAATCAGAACCCAAACTGAGAGTGACTGCAAAGAGGCAAAGGATCACTAAATGAAGCAAAGTGGAGAAAGAAAATCCTGAGAAACCATGGACATCCCTCACAGACAGCTGTGTTCAGTCGGGGAGAGCCCACATGCACAGGGCTGCCCTCTCGCCTTTATTACATCAGCTTTTCAGCAGCTCACCATTCCCCCTCATTACTACAAGTGCTCCTCCTCTTCCAGAAGCAGACTCCTGTGGTTACCTGGCACACAATCCTGAGGTTTTGCACAGAATCCCAGACCAAATCAGAGAGGCAGACACAGTCTGATGCAAGACCCCAAGGACGTACTCCCAATGTATGAGAACACTAGTCTAATTTCTACTTTGCTGATTACCACAATCTCTAAGATTATATCAAATACAACCTGAATTCTCTTTATTCTTCCCTGAGTGCATGCCATGTGCTACGAATTGCTCTGTGAGCTGGGGAATGGAGAACTGAACAAAATACACTCATTAGCATCATTGCCACCATCATTGTTACCAATGTCCCTGCCCCTGTGAAGTTTATATTTCTGGAGGGAAAGACAGACTGGTGAAAGACAGACAGGCCTTCCCTGTAGGAGAAGGAGTGGATATTAGCGGAATGTTGCTGTTTAGTTCTAGGAGAGAAGTAAATGAATTATTGAGAATGTGTATTCTTCATGTATCTTTTAAGGCATATACCCTATATTTCTCAGTAGTGTACAGGATACTAATAAACATTGAGAAGATACAACTCTATAGCTTGTATCCTATGGAGAGGGAGCAATTTAGCTAGTTACCACTGTCATTTTTTTCCTTCTTTTCCTATGTATAACAGAGACACCAAGAGTACTAGTTCACAATGAATTACATCTAAAGAAAAGAAAACAAAACCCCAGTGGGAGCTTGAAAGCAGATACCCAGCAAGTAGAATTCAATCTTATAATGGAATTATTTGGAACCAAAGGGGTCTTCTCTGGGAGGACAAGGCAAGAGGGTCACAAGTTCAAGCCCAGACTGGCCACCCTAGCGGCTTTGAGAGACACTCTCGACTTTTTTTTAAAGAGAAGAAAGGCCCTGGCTTCACACTCCAGTGCCACAAAGAAGGGAGGTCAGGGCTTAGTCAAGGCTGAATGCCTGTATATGCTTAGGCCTGCACAGGGCCCTGAGAGAAAGTGCTGTGATATGAATCTTACTCTCAGAGACGAGATGGGAAACAACTACTGAATGACACTACAAGATTCTGTGAGCTCTTCATGGCAGCACAGAGCAGAGGGTGAAAATAGTCTGGACATACAATTTTAATTTCCTTTTCTAATATAAATCAGGATAAGATGTAAATTCACCTGTTTGACTGACAACTGATAAACTCAGCAGGAGAGCAGGCATATCTAGGGACATTTTTCTTACACTAATGTAAGTTACCCTGGAGATGGGAAAGGGTAGAGCTTAAGGCTCTCTTTGGGTTTTTTTTTTTTTTTTTTCAGATCAGGCCCTAGGAGAGAGATGTGTGTCTTCGACAAACATGAGTGTAAGGGGAGCGTTCTCTCCCCTTTCTCCTTCCGAGCCCCCAGATTGGCCATGGACTTAATGACACGGCTCACAGTTGTACTGCTCTGAGGGTGGTCTGCAGGATCACAAGGACTGTGGATCCTCTCCAGGAAAAAGGACATCTGCCTTGAGCTGACATCATCAGGACTCACCCTGTGGTTTTGCTTGGATCCTATTAGTGTACGGCTTTTTGATATTTGTGTCCCCATGACTACCAAAGGAGATGCACTTAAGCTAAATTGCTAACATTCTGCCTTTTCATGAGATGGTTTTGGAATTTAGAGGAAAGAAAAAAAGGAGAAATGATGTGGAAGAAAGGAAAGGTTTCTTTCCTATCAACTGTTTATTTCCCCAAATGAAAATCCATTAAGGACACTGCAAAAGAAAATGGGAGTTCTCTTGCCCCCAAAACCACACAAAACATTTTGTTTCAGCCTGGGCCACAAGCAGCTGGAGGAGAGTTCCTGAAGGGACACTGAGTCAGATCCAAAGGCCTCGAAGGGTAGGCTTCCCTCTGTTGCAAGGAGAAAGAGGCAGGAGAAAGCAGCTGAACCAGTTTGTCAGTAAGGAAGCCCATGGTTTCAGGCACCAAGGCAGCAGGAAAAGAAAGTTCTGTGTCTCCCGGAACTCTGCTGAGGCCGGAAATCTGGAAGCCATGAGTCCTCAGCCCTGGGGTTCCTGTCTCTGCAAGTGGCAGGCAAGGCTCAGGAAGGCCCTTCACATCCCCTGTTGTCCTCTTGATGGTACTTTTGTTCCTCCCTTTCTCTGGAAGAGACAAAACATCTAGGTTGCCACCATAATCATTGTAAGCATGGTTCTTGCCATTTCTGGTTGTGCCCATAGAGGCTGAACTCAAGGAGAAGATCCAAGAGCAATGAAGAGAATTTTTGTGTCGTTTCAGTCCTTTCCCCTTCAGGGTGGCAATGTCTGGTTGGGACACAGTCACAGGTAAGAGTTTGCATGATTTCAATCCAAAAAATATTTATGAGCACCTCCTGCATATATACCAGACCCTCTGCTAGGGACTTGAAAACATGTTTCCTTAAGGTAAGTCGGAGAAAATACTGTGTTGAAACAGTTATGTGTGAATATGTCAGTCCTTCCGGCCCTGACTTTGATTGCCTCTGTGAGAAAGTCTGTCTGTATGTGCTTACTTTGCACATACCTTTAGAAATGCAGAATAGCCAAGTCTTGAACACACAGATCATGAGTCATTCCTAAGGGAGTTAGTTAGGGAAAGAAGAACTGGGAGTCGAGAGGTGAGAAAAGGGGTAAAGCAGCTGACGTGAGCAGCAGAGGTGCTTGCACTGAAGCCTTGATGAAGCACAGCAGTGCCGTGGTGGGCTGAGTAGGACCCCTCAGATCTCAGCAGTGTGGCCTCATTTGAACACAGTCTTTTCAGATATAACTAAGGTAAAGGTTGAGTTGAGATTGTACTGGATCAGGATGGGCCCTAAACTCGAATGAGAGTGTCCTAGTCGGAGGCAGAACAAGCACATAGTCACACGCAGAGAAGGAGCCAGAGAAAGAGAGAAGCAGAGACTGGATGGTGGGGATACCAAGAATCACTGGAAGCTAGAAGTGGAAGAGGCAAGGGAGTGTCCTCCCGGAGCCTGAGAAGGGAGTATGATACCTTCTGACACCTTGATGTCCGCCTCCTGGCCTCCTGGACTGTGAGGGAAAGTATTGCTGTTGTTTTAAGCACCAAGTTTGTGGCAATTTTTAATGGCACCTGTGGGAAACTCATACATCAAAGAAAAGTAAAAGAAGGGCTGGGGATTTAGTTCAGTGTCACTGCGCCTGCCTTGCAAGTGCAAGGTCCTGAGTTTGATCCCCAATACCCCCCAAAAAAAGAAAAGCAAAAGAGATCCTCAAACTGAGAATTAGCCTGAGAGGAAGGAAGTTGCTAATGTTGAAAAAGAAGTTGTCAGGCCGGGGATTTAGCTCAGTGGTGCCGCGGCCTGCCTTGCAAGCAAGCGTCCTGAGTTCAATCCCCAGTACCAAAAAAAAAAGGAGTTGTCAGTATGTGGTCACAAATGGCAGGGCCATAACTGAGATTATAAACCATAGGAGCTGGATACAGGGAATAAGAATGACCTGCTGAGCTGTGCCCCATTGGCTAAGTAAGTTTACCCTAAAACCATTTACATCTCAAGCAGTCACTTACTGCCGGGCCCCTGTGCCCCAGGCCTGGCCCTGTCCTACAGAGCCACCCCTTGTGCTGTGTCCAGTGGTCCTTCAGGCAGAGGTAGAGAGCTGGAAAAGCAACGATTCCAAGGCCTCTAGTCAAGAAGACATTGCATGTGTGGATGGAAAGCAAATTTCAGAAAGCAAACAAACCCTTTTGGCATGCAACCAATCAAAACAAATCTGCAAATGTCTTTTTGAAAGTGCTGGGAAGAAAATTTAACAGTTTTTGTTGAAGTACGAGATGGTAAGTGGAGATTGTGTATCATATCTGCTACTACTAATTTAAAATGTGCAAAGTGTCAATTGCGTTATCTTATTTAGACATTGGTCTTTATGATTAATGTCAAGATGAAACGGCATTTCACACACATCCCCTACTCAGAACTTATCAGAGATGTCAAATTCTGCAAAGGCAAATTTTCTTGTCTCCTTACCCAAACCCAAGCAGTGGTTCTTTTCTGGTGAAAAAGCACTTTAGGCCTTTAAACTGAGGCAAACTAACAAAAACCTTGGCATAGAATTGTGTTCACATGGGTAATATCCTGGACCTCTACCTGCCAATCTTGTCACCTGCTCCCCGCCTCCTGGTTGGCAGAAATGAGCATGTGCCCAGTGCTCGGACAAGCACTTGATGAACTGAATTGCACGGGAAGGCTGGTGGGGAGAAGTCTCTGAGAGGAAGAGTGGTGAAGGACACACTTGAAGATGAATGATCCACTGTGGCCAGAGGTGTTCAGGAGGATGGACAGCAACAGTGATGCATAGATCCACTGTGGTCCTGAATATTGGACTAAGGAGTTTGAACTTTATTTTTTAGTCCATGGGGATCTACCAAAAGTGAGTCATTGTGGTATTTTAGAATATTCACTCTGGCAGCAGAAAAGGGGGGGTATTGTTGTAGGGGAGGTAATGGGCCAAGTTTTTAAAATTTTTAATGGGAGGCCAACAGAGCTCTGGGGAATCCAGTTAGTTGCAGTATGGACAAAAGATGGAGAGGGTCTGATCAAGGAAACAGGAAGATGGAGAGCATTAAAGAGGCAATTTACAGTAGAATAAACAGGTTAAAGACAATTGGATGCTTTTTTTCTTAAATCTTTTCCTGAGTTCTCCCCACCATTCCATACAAAAACAGACTCCAAAATAAAGATTTATGTGCAAGTAATTTCCCTGGGAAGCGACGTGGAAGAATGGTGTGGAGGTCAGATGGGAAGAATGAGGCCTAATTGGCCTTCTCAGCGAGCACAAAGAAAGAGGGCATGCAAGCATGCTGACACGCTGCAGGGAAAAGCAAAAACACCTGAGGCTAAGTTGTTTCCCTGGAGAAGAACCACGGCAGGTGGGAGGCAGATGATTCCTGTGGGACCCTACTTGTGCCCATGTCCGAGTAAACCCAAAGTTTGCCAATCATCTGGGGCTTTATGTCGAAGGGAGACATGAGCCCCTTGGCCCCCCTTCCCCACATTTTAACCTGTTTCTGTGTCTCTATGTTTCACCTTTGTCACCCCTTGGTCAGGTTCGAGCTCAGCCTGTAGGCTGGTTCCTACAGAATGAGGCATCAGGGAACGGAAGCATGTGCTCTCCACAGGCTTCCAGCCCCCTGGTTCAGGGTGTCTTTTCAGGTGTTAATTCCCCTGCACCCATGAGCTATGCATGTGTTGGTGCTGAGCGCAACTCTGGTTCCTTGGGGTCCAAATCACCAGAGAAGGCTCAGGGCAAGAAGCGAGAGGCACCTGAGGTGAACCCAAGGCCCTCTTACTGCAGCTGAATGAGGGCAGTTGAAACCTGCTCAGAACCGATCAGCCACACAGTAGCTGGAGTTAGGTGGGGCTGAGAAGGTTTGCAGTGGTGTCCAGTATAGTATGAGGGAAAAAGAACCAAAGGTGACTGAGATTCAACTAAGTCATGAAGTGATTTAAGGAAATGGCCTTTACTGAAGTCCATGCTGGGAATGCAAAGCCCTCTGTGGCCTATCTGGAAGGCCCCGCTGTTCTGCCCTCTTACTCACTTAGCTCCAGCCCTGGCTCACGCTCTCCTTAGACACCATGGACACTTCCATCTCATGGCCTGTATCCCTGCTATTCCTTCTGTAGCTTGGAACATTTCTTCTCTGATGTCTCTTAGCTCACTTCTTCATGTCCTGCAGGTCCTTGTTTGAATGCCATCCTATAAAAAGTCCCTCTCCATTTATATTAAATAATGGCACCTCCAACTATAATTCTGTCCTCCTTCCCCGCTTTGCTGTCCACAGCATGTCTCCACTTGATGTGCATTTATCTATTTCTGAGTTGACTCTTCCCCATCCTCCAGAGTGTAAGCTCCAACGAGACAGGGGCTTTGTTTTGACTACTGCTGTATCCCCCACTCCTAGTACAGGTGGGCAGCTGGTACCTGGCAGGGACTCTCAACAACTGCTTGTTGTTTGTTGAAGGAATGGATGCTCACATCTCAGAGTGGCACGGGCAGAGTTGAAGGTGCTTCGACTCCTGGATGAAAGTGGCCCCTGGAGATGCAGGTGAGGTGGGAGCGGGACAGTGGCTGCAGTTGTGGCTGGTTTCACGGGCACGTCACCTGTGGGTCACACAGGACCAAGCATTTGAAAGAGCCCCGTGCTTGGTTTAATGTTCTTTCTGCTGTCACTATTTTTCTCTTTTATTTCTTCCGTCCTTCCTTCCTTTCTTAATCTTTTTTGAGATGAGCTCTGATTTGTCCAGGCTGGCTTCAAGCTTGCAGTACTCCTGTCTCTGCCTCCTAAATGGCTGGGATTACAGGTGTGTGCCACTGTGGCGAGTCACTGTTGTGAAACCCTTAACAATTTTATCCTTGACATTGTGTCTTGGCAGTGAAGTCCAATAGCACATGAGTGTGCTCATAGGCAGACGGGATGTGAGCCCATCTGCCTTGCTGCTCTCTCTGTGGATGTCCCATTAGCACAGGATCCTGGTGGACCCACCATGTGTGGGAGATCACTGAGGCTCAAAATGGGTCTGAGCTGAGAATCATGTCTGCGACTGAGTAGGCTGGGGACCTGGTACCCCAAGAGGCTATCAGATGTTGATTCCTACACAGAAAGAAAGGATGGGAAATACCCCTTTCCTTTCATTCCTCCCTTACCAATTAATAAGCCAAAGGTAGATGTTGGTGGAATCTGCACATATCAGAAGTGAAATAAAGGCCACCATTGTTAGTTTATGCAGTGATTTCTCCTTCTGGTAAGAATGAGATACAGAGGCATGTGTACGCTATAAAATATTAGTGGTGTCATTTCACTGATTCTGCTTTTGAGTTAGACGATCCTATATTTGCACTGTTAACTGGCATTACACAACCTAGTGATGAGTGGCAAAGTGCAGGCTAATGATTGTAAATTAAATTTAATGGTTTAGTTTTTCTTTACTAAGAACAACGTTCAATAGTACATTTAAAACTCATGACAAGTAAGAGTCTGGGAAAGAAAGAAAAACTTTCATATTTTACTTTCTCTAACAGCACTGTTTCCTGCTTTTTGGACAAGGGGCCTGTGCTTTCATTTTGCACTGGACCCAACAAATCACATAACCTGGTTTGCCTGTGACCTCAACAAAGAGGGTACACCCAGCCTCAGAGATCTCACCTGCTGGTAGGCAAAGGGTTTATTTTATTTGGAGCACAGCTGTGGAGTGTGTGTGTATGTGTGTGTTTCCAGTCTGCCTCTGGCAGGGTTTGTAGGACCAGAACAGGATGGTGGGTGTTGAAGCCAGATGTAGCATTACCGCCATCTGGCGTCCAATCTCGTGCACAGCACACAGCTCCAGGAGGAGACTCACAGGCCAAAGCCTCAGGATGCTTCCAGAATAGCAAGCCCAGGAATACTAGAGCCAAACTGGCAGGCCAGGTGGGTCACTGCTTGGCTGGTGGTGTTTACATGAGGGCAGACATGTACTGAGAGCAGAGGTTTCATCGACTGTCCATACACGCCACTTCAGACCCGGTGTTGAAAGTGTGTGCGTGTGGGGCCCTCTGCCTTTCCAGCTCCTCTCTGAGTGCCCAGGGGCATCTGGTTCTTTTGAGTCAAAGCATTCCCAGCTCTCAGGAGGAAGGCCTGGCGGTCACGGCTCCTTGTGGGGAGCGGCATCACTATGGAGCCCTGTGGGGGCAGATGGGGAATGTATTCAAGGCCAAGGGTGCTGGTGACTCAGCAGGGGCCAGACTCTTGGGACCAGAACTCGCCAAGTGCATGCCATACTGTGCGACTGGAAGGCTGCAGCCAGATTAGTTCTAAAGGGAATAATTAATTAACCCTCCCAAACTCAGAGAAGTTACGGTAATGCTCAGTCCTGTATTAGGTGGAGATTACATACCAGAGGGACAACAATTCATTTCATGGTAGACACTGGAACAAGAAAAATGAAGGCAAGGACAGTGAATGATGTGGCTCTAAATATGAATAAAGCAAATACCCTCAAATTTTAAATCTCCTGCTTCTTTGGACTCAGTTCTGATTGCCCCATCCCTTGGAATAAGTGGAGGATACTGATGGGGATCAGGAATTTCCTTCACCACTGACATACACCCTTTTAAAATATTTTGGGTGAAATAATAGAGGCATAAAAAGACAAGAACTGGTTAATATTTTTAAGTTAAATTCAACATGTGAGTCTAAAATTAATACATGTATACTGGAGGCATCAAAATACCTAATTCCAAATTATATTACAGAGCTGTAGTAACAAAAACAGCATGATACTGGCGCAAAAATAGACATGTGGACCATTGGAACAGAATAGAGGAGACAGAAACAAACCCCCACAATTACAGCTGTCTGATTCTGGACATAGAATCCAAAAATACATATTGGAAAAAAGACAGCCTCTTTCACAGCTGGGAAAACTGGACATCCACTTATGGAAGACAAAATAGATCCCTGTCTCTCACCTTGTACAAAAACCAACTCAAAATGTATCAAATACCGAAGTAGAAGACCTGAAAGTTTGAAACTTCTAAAAGGAGACACAGAGAAAACACTTGAAGCTATAGGCATGGGCAAAGACTTCCTGAACAGGACATCTATAGCACAGGAAATAGGAATGAGAATCAACAGATGGCACTACATTGAATTAAAATTTTCTGCACAGCAAGGGAAACAGGCAACAGAGTGAAAAGACAATCTAAGGAATGAGAGAAGATATTTGCTAGCTACTCTTCTGACAGAGTATTAATATCTAGAATATATAAACTCAAAACACCAAAAAATCAAATAGTACAATCAATAAGTGGGCAAATGAACAGAAGTACACATAGTCAATAAATATATGAAAAATGTTCAACATCTTTAGCCATTAGGGAAATGCAAATCAAAACTATATTGAGATTCAGTCTCACCCTACTCAAAATGGCTATCATCAAGAATACTAAATAAACAAATAAATAGATAAATAAATAAAAATAAACTCTTATGAGGATGGAGGGGAAAAGAAACCCATCTGCACTGCTGGTGGGATATAAACTAGTACAGCCACTATGAAAATCAGTGTAGCATTTCCTCATAAAATTAAAAATAGAGCTACCATTTAATCCAGCTATACCGCCCCTTGCTATGTACCCAAAGGAGTTAAGTCAGAGTACTATAGAGATACCTGCATACCTGTGGCACAATATACAATAGCCAAGATGTGGAACCAGCCTAGGTGCCCATCAACAGATGAATGGATAAGAAAATGTGGTGTATATACACAAGGGGGTATTATTCAGCCATCAGAAGTAGATTCTGTTATTGCAGATAGAGCTGGAGACCATGATGTGGAGTGAAATAAGCCATCCTCAGAAAGACAAATATTGCATGTTCTCCCTAACATGCAGAACCTTAAAAAAATGACAAGTAGAAGAGAGACTATTATTAGATAAGAGGAAGGGAGTAAGAGGGATGGGGTATGCAAAGGCAGATAATGAAGGAATAGATATGAACAAAATATATACATTTTTAAAAAGTGAAAATAGGGTGTGGTGAGCAGGAGGGTGATGTGGGGTGACAGTGATCAATGTCTGTTATGTGCATGTGCAAATCTGCCAAAATGAACCCTAAGAGTCTGTATTACCAACAAAAATGAGAGGAAAAATAAAATTTAAAAATCATAAGAAAATTGGAAAATTTGCATCTAAAAGACAATAATCTTCATCCTAATCTTTTTTCTAATCTCCATCTATACCTGATTCTATTAAAAATACTGTAAAATTTGAAACCCATCAGATATTTTAAATTTTTTAATTAGTATGTGTTGCAGTACATAATGATTACATTCATTGTGGCATCAGATTTTTAAAATTTAGAATTGTAATTTTTTTTTAATTCATTTAATTCTCCCTACACTGTTGCACTTTTATTTATTTGCTCTTGTTATCAATAATCCCATGGTAAATGTTCTTATATAAAAATTTAAAGTTTCTCAGTATTTCCTTGGAAAAGATTCCTCAAAGTGGTATAACTGCATCAATAGATATCAACTTTGAAGAAAACTTGTCAAACAGCTCTGTAACAAGGCATGCCCATTTATATTCCTACCAGTAGGGTATGAATTTACTCATTTCCTTATACCTATTGCAACACTGAATTTTTTTAAGCCTTTGCTAATTTGTTAGTTTCAATCTATCTCATTGTTTTAATTTGCATTTTCTTGGAAACTAGTGCGGCTGAACGCTTTTAATGTTATTAGATGTTCTGAGAATTGTCTGCTGGGATTTAGATGTTTAAAAACTACAGCCATATTTAGGTCTTTAAATTTTATTTTAATGCATGATAAGAAGTAAAACTATAATTTAAAGAAATTTCCCAAATCAGATCCAGTTACTCCAGTACCACTTATTCAATGACTTTTATGTTTTAATATATGGTCCAATTCTAAGTATATCTGACCTATCAATCTAGCTCTTTTACCTATCTGTCGACTTGTTGCCAGGGGCTGGGGGAGAGAGGAAGGAGAAACTATTTAATGTTATGGAGCTTCAGTTTTGGAAGATAAAGTTCCAGAGATGGATGATAAAGGTTGCACGACAACCTAAAATGTAGTTAACGCCCCTGAACTGAGCACTTAAAGCCATGAGGATGGTAAACTTTTAAAATATATGGTTTGCTTTGAATGTGTCCCCTAAAGTTTATGCGCTGGCAGTTGAATCCCCAGTGCAACCGTGTTGAGAGGCAAGACGTTTAAAAAGTGATTAGATCAGGTCCAGTGCGTTCACCTTGCCCTCACGGAAGCAGGTTCACTGTCTTGAGAGTAGGCGTGTTATAAACCACGACAGGAAACAGGGAGACAGACTGTGGGGATGGGAGGGTATCTCGGGATGGGCGGGGACAGGAGGGAGTGGAGGTGAAGGGAAAGTAAAGATCCACTGCAGTATGTTCTATATATGCACCAATACTCCATGATGAATAGATTCCTTATGTATCACAGACATATACTAATAAAAAGCCACTGCTCTTTTTTAAAAAGATATAAAGACAGACTTAAAAGACATTTTTAAAAAGTGAGCGTGGCTGTCTTGCTCACTCTCATATTGTCTTGCCCTTCTGGATTACTCAGTAAGAAGGCCCTCACCAGATGCAGGCCCCTTGATGTTGTACTGCCCAGCTTCCTGAACTGTAAGAAATAAGTATGTTCTTTATAAATTATTCAGTCTTAGTTATTCTGTTATAGCTGCACAAAATGGGCTAAGTTCATTGTGCATTGTACCATAATTTTAAAAATGTCACTAATGCCATTTAAAGATGCTTTCGGGAATTCCTGGGGAGGTGAAGGTGTGGAGGTTCCTGGAAGGTGGAAAGGGCCTGAAAGCTCCATGTGTTTCCCCTATACTACGAGTGCCACAGAGGGCTGTTTCTATCATTGAAAGCTCTAAAAGGTTTGTCATTACTGCCCTATACCTTACCCCATGCACCTCTTCCAACTAGCTCTCTATCTGTATCCTTTGTAATGTCCTTTATGATAAGCTGGTAAGCGGCCAGGAGGGCTGCACTAGCAACTCCCAAGGTATGGACACCCACCCCACCACACCTTAGCACTAGATCCATGACTACTTCTTCATCCACCATTAATTTACCACTGTCACCATAACAAACACAGGTTCATCAGCTCCTGTGGTTTCAATCTGGCCTTTCTGACCACTTCTCAAGACATGGCTGGTCGTGTGCCAAGTACAGATGTATGTAATCCTCCTGATTGTTCTTCCTGTGGGATTGTGGAGGTGGGTTCTTGGCTTTGTTCCCAGTAATGTAGAATAAAACTATCACCTATTGGAAAAAAAGATGCTTTGGAAAAAGAAAGAAAGAAAAAGTTCACAGTGTACCCATTTCACGAGCTAATTATGGGAGATAACCCTCAATAGTAAGAGAGGGACAAAGTGTTACGTGGGCTTGAGACAGCTGCTGATCTGATGCTGATCAGAGACTTCTGATTCTAACATGGCAGGGGCTCATGTTGTCTTTTCCCACCAGCTGGGCTCTCAGAACCTCCTCACTCCATTACGTATGTTCCAATACACTTGATCCTCCAAAGAAGGGAGTTTGCGTTCTGTTCTCCTTTCTCTCAGAAGGCTCCACTGTTAACAGTGCAGATGTAAATAGCTGAGACTCTCCTCACTATATCCGCCTACTCATCTATGATACGGGTACTCGCCAAGCTAATATGCTCCTTCATACAGTTCTAACAAGACTGTAAGGAGTGATACTTGGCTTATGTCCAGAGGGTCCCAGCCCCAAACCCAAAACAATCTTTCCACCCAAAACCCCAGCTGCTATGAAGACGACCTAAAGTTCCCTGTAGTGTACTCAAAACAGCAAGTTTGAAAGGGCGATGCAACAACCCCTTTGCCCCCCAAATATTTAAGCCCAGAAACCCCAATACAGATATAATGTATATTAAATACCCTAGACATGCATGAGAAGAGAACTATCTTCATCACACCACCATTATGGTGGAGTGAAAGAAGGGATCTGCAGGATCTACAGGAAGGACGACAGAAGGACCTGGAACAATGTCTAGGTTTCTGGAAAGTAGTGCCCGACACTGAGGGGAGAATATGAGGAGCAAATTGGACGGGACCGAGAGGAGCTCGGGGAAAGAGATACTGACAGGGGCGTAAGGAAAGGAGGTAGGTGAAGACGTAGGTTTAAGGCGCTGAGTAAAATGGAGGGAAAAGGGAGCAAGAGCCGAACAACACAATGACACCGAGCCAGTGACACCAAACTCGTTCCACCTTTGTTTGCCTAAATTCCGTGAAATACCGCGAGAGCTCAAATCTCATACCTAACCCTTTAAATCCTGCCCGCCGCGTTGCCCCGCCCCTATAGCTAGGCCCCGCCCCTCGAGCCCTGCGTAATCCTGCGGTGCCAATAAAGTTGTAGCGACTTGTTGTGGCGGCGGACAACATGGCGGGTTCCGTGCTGGTCTCCGTGCTGCGGACCTTCCGGCAGGTCAGGCTTGCGCCTTCACCTCCACCCGTACCCCACCTCTGAATTCCATAGCCTGCGGGTCCCCCACGACCCTACCAGCCGTAGTGCCCATTGCGGACCAATCCCTGGGCCTTCGCTCCTCTCCAGCTTGGTTCGGTACAGTCCAGACTGCAGATATAAATTTGGTGTTAATAAGCATATAGCAGATTCGCTTTGGAAGCTACGAGATTGACTCTAATAGACGTATAAGGGACTGAGTGTAGGTATGGAAGAGAAGAGGTCCTAAAATTGAGGGCTTGGAGACTGTAGCCACAAAGTGACTGAAATCCAGGGAGGACGAAAACCAGGGGAATGTGTGGCCTGGAAGCAAGCCATGACAGAATTTCAAGGAGTAGGAAGTGGGCAGCTGACTGCTGAGAGGTCAGTTAGAAGAAGGACTGAGAAGTGGCTGTCGAGTTTAGCAGTGTGAAGATTATTGGGAACGTGAATATAGCAGTATAGATGGTGTGATGGGGGCTGAAGCGCTTCAAAGAGAATTAGAGGAAAGAAACTGGAGATGATGAGTAGGGACAAACGTGCGGAATTGATATTTAAACTTCATTCATGCTTGTCTTATTTATAAAAGGTTATTCTAGAAGCATTGTATTTTCCCCTGGGGCTTTTGTCTAATAATAAAAGTATGGAAGGGGCCTAGTTTCTCTTGTTTGTTAATAGACTTGAAAAAACGTTGGCTCCCCTATTATTCTCAGTTTTATATTTTTCTGTATGTTTATGTATTCTATAAACAGCTATAGGAAGCCATCGTTATTTACTATAGTTATAATTTAGTTGACATGTAGTATTTCCTCTGGTTTGAAAGAGACTTAAGTTTCTAGCAGTTGATACCCCTTTTGCCTGTTTTGTAGGTTAGAACTAAAAATTGTTAGCAAACAGCTAGTGTTAATAGTGTTAATTATCAGTGATAATTTCTAAGTGCCCTTTGACCATAAAATTCTTTTAATAACTTATCTTGCAGATATATCCTGAGATGATTTATGTTATTCAATTGTAGCATTATTCATGATGATAAATGGTGAGGTATGTTGCATAGTCTGACTGTCCACCAATAGGTTACAGGTTAAATTACGATGCATCTATTCAGTGAAATATGCAATTCAAAGAAAATGAGTAAGTTTTTTACATACAGATATGAAAATATCCCTCAGATATTTTGTTAAGTGAAAAGAGGGGGCTGAAAACAGGAGGAGGAAAGTATACATGTGTTTGTAGAGACAAAAATCTCTGGAAGGATGTATAAGAAACTAGTAACTGGATATTTATGGCAGGTGAGTATCACAGGGCAAGTGAGGAATGAGGTGAGAGGGAGACTTCACTATATGTTTTTACTTTTTTTATATTAGCCTAAGGAAAAGTCAAACAGTTACAAAAATTTCTAAAAATTTGCCTATTTTCCAACACGTTAGTGGCCTTATGTTAATTATTACCACTCTGACTTAATGTATGTTCATAAAAGTTATTTGAAATAGTAAGTCGTGTTATTTTGAGTCACTAAAGTACCCCAGAACAACTGTGAAAGAAATATGAAGTTACAGTAATTGGAAGACTCCAGGACTGAGGACCACTCACAGAACCTAGGCTGACTGTCCTTATCCTTCACGCGTTCCTTGCCTCTCTTTTAGGTAGTTCCTTCCTCAGCTTCAGGCCAAGTTCGAGGTTACTATGTAGACTGGAGAATGTTACGTGATGTGAAGAGACGAAAAATGGCCTATGAATATGCAGATGAGAGGCTTCGGATCAATTCGCTCAGGAAGAATACCATTTTGCCAAGAGATCTTCAGGTTAGCTAATGAGTTCCTTTCTACAAATCTTTAACTCACATCACATCACTTTTTGATACTGTTTGTGGTGACTTGGTACCATACAATCTCTGAAGAGTAAGATCAAATACTCCAAGTCAACATACACAAATAGCCTTTAAACTGACTTCCTTAAGTTTCAGACTGAAGATGCCTATTCACTCTTAAGCATTTCATTATCTAATCCCAAGAAAGTACTGATGAGTGATAACCACACAGTAAATGGGGTATTATTTTGACCCACAGTTTCCCCTGCATTTCATGTCTGTCCTTCGTCTCAAGGCATTGGGAGGCACTGTGAGGTGTTAGTGATGATATTAGGTGTTAGCGAGAGCATTAGTGACTGAAAGAAGCCTCAGGTGTGGCCTCGGCTGCAGATAATGGACCTTTGTGATTTCCCTTAGGAAGTGGCTGATGAAGAAATTGCTGCCCTTCCTCGGGATAGCTGTCCTGTTAGAATCAGAAATCGTTGTGTTATGACGTCCCGTCCACGTGGGGTGAAGCGGCGCTGGAGGCTTAGTCGTATTGTCTTCCGTCACTTAGCGGACCACGGCCAGCTTTCTGGGGTCCAGCGAGCAATGTGGTAAATCAGCTCCAGAACCCACTGAGCTTTCAGGGAAACCAGTCCCTGCAAGACTTTTCAATAAACAAAACCCTTTTTTATAGGGGTACAATGTACTTGTCTACCTAATGCTGTCTATAATTAAAGTACTTTTAAATTTTAAATGAAATTTGGATGTTTCCTTGTCAATGAATTACCTTTTTGATTTAATAGTCATACTGTTCCCACACGGAGGAAAATATAGAATAAAAAATATGTTGTTTTAAAATGCAGTATGATTTCCTTTTCCTTAAGGGTTTTTGTATTTTTTAAAACAATGTTACTTCATAAAACAGTATTTTCTTACAGATAACCCAGTTAACTGACAGGTCATTGATCTATGGCATTTTGTAATCCTGTTTTGGCTTCCCTGACCTGCACAGTTTATCTTACTATTAATTTATTGTTAGAGAAATAATAGATTGAAGTTAAAGCTGAAAAAAAAGAACCACTTTTTCTGATGCATCTAAAGGCCTCTATTACAAAATATGCCTCTAAGTCCCTGAAAATCTATACAAAGAGGAAAAAAATTGTCTTGAAATAGTATATATCCCCTATACTCCTGTTTATTTATACACTGTAACAAACAAGTAAGGGTAGCAAAGGTTGACTTGTGCAGTAACTCAACAGTATGGTCAGCCCAGTGATGAAAAATATACATAGTAGTATGGAAGAATGTACTTAGAATCAGGAAAATATTCACAGAGATGACACCTGAACTTAAATTGGGTGACAGATGAGTCCTTGCAGTAGGAGCAAAGCATAAGGAAAAATGAATGGGTTACACAATGAAACACTATACTTCCAGAGAAATATGAACTGAAAGACAAGAAGAGCCATATTTACAGATCATTTCACATATCCAATACCAGGTACTGGAGAGTTTTAAATGACATTAAGCCAGGCATGGTGGCCCACACTTGTAAAACCAGCACTCAGGAGGCCAAGGCAAAAGGATCCCCTCGAGGCCATCCTGGGATACATAGTGAGTTCAAGGTCAGCCTGAACTGCATAGCTAGACCATGTCTCAACCTCTTCTCAAAGACATCAGTTTTTTCTACAGATCACTGATAGCTGTGTGGTAGGTGGTCATGAAAGGCAAAGGCTACAGACAAGACAACCTGTTTAGGATGTCTGAATTGGTAATCTAGAGCCTGAACTAAGGTGGTGAATGGTAGCAAAGAAGAGGACAGACTGTCCTCAGGACATTTTGGTTTTTTGTATGTTTTTGAGACAGGGTCTCTGTAGTTCAGGCCGGCCTTAAAACTCATGGTGACCCCCCTGCCTCAGCCTCTTGAGTGCTGGGATTACAGAACACTCTCACAGCTAGCTAAAAGTATCTTTTAGAAAATTAAGGCTTACAAGGACTAATAATTTAAGAGGTAATGTTGGCTTTCTGGGTTCCTGCTAAGGTAGATGAGATGGCAGAGGGCAATTCCAAGATAAAAAATACAATAGATTCAGGAGAAACAAGGTGGGAGCAGAAGTTTCAGTCATGCAATGTTTGGGATGCCTAGGGGAGAAATCTGCAACTGAATAGCAGTCTGGAATTCAGGAGGAGATAGGGAATTATCATGATATACCCTGGATTTGTATTTCCTAAATTCATACGGCAGTTCACCAACTGATAGCCTCTTTTATATCTCAAATTATAACTAGTATTAAATCATAAGTAGAATAAATTTGTTGATTGCTGGCATGTAATTGATAGAATATCCCATCCCCTCCCCAACTTTTTGAGTCATTTGATTCTCAAGCACAATCAATGCATTTCATTCAGCTGCCATTTCTCAACAATCCTTTCTGATTAAGGGCCTTTCTTACCCTCCTTTTTTCTTTCATTTGTTGGAGAAACCAAGTTGTCCTATAGAATGTGCAACATTTTTGGCCATTTGCTTCTTTACGTCCTTTATTCTTGTCTCCCAAGTTTCCTGTAAACTATTAGTTACATCTAGAGGCTGGACTAGATCCAGGCTGTTTTTCATTGGTGGTGTTATGTACTGTCCATGTAAGAAAGCATATTTCTGGCTGTCCAACTTCTAATGATGCTTAGATTGATCAGTGAGTTCAGGTAATCAGCTTGATCCTTCCATTTAAAGTTCACCATTAATTACTCTTCCCTTGTGGTTTATGCATTTCATTGATGATCGTTACCCTGGATCTGTCATTTCATTAAGGGTTCCAATAGTGGTTTTTTGAGTCCACTTTTCTGCATTAGCTAGAAAGTACCACGTTGGAAGCAGAAAGCAAGCCTTATCAAAAACCAAATAACACTAGCACTTTGATCTTGGACTTTCTAGTCTCCAACACTGAGAAATGCTTCTCTCGTTTAGAAATTATATCTAGTATAAGGTATTTTGTTATAGCAGCAGGAATAGACCAAGAAAGTGAGTTAGGTTTGAGTTTGTTTCCACCTTTTTCAATTGTTAAATTTTATGATTCTGAAGTCAAAATAGGAAAAGGTACATTCACAGAAATACACTCATCTCCCTCTACCTTCTTCCCCGATGGGTAATAATTTGTTTTGGGTTTACCATTCGTTTATTTCTGAAACATAAGCAAAGATATGGGTGTGTTCACATTTCTAACCCTTCCTTACACAAAGGTAGTGTTTTGCATTGTTTTTCCACTTAGCTCTATCCTGATAGTTATCAGTGTAGAGAAATCATTGACTGTTAAGTACTCCCTCGTATGGATGTACCATTAATATATCCACTAATCCCGAGTTTCAATCTTCTGCACATATGCAAATTCTTGTCATTTTTGTAAAGATCCTAGAAACTTTGAGCCAGAGGATAAATACATATTGTTATGGTTTATATCTACAGGTTCCCCCAAAGCCTCATGTGCTCATAGGTAGGGCTTTCTGGAGGTAGCTGGATCATAGGTGTGATAGTCATCATTGGATTAGTCCACTGATGGGTTTACAGCTGGGTGTGATGTTGGGTAAAGCCTAGTTGGAGGTGGGTCACTGGGGACTCGGCCTAGGTGTATCCCTCATTCCTCCCTTAATGCCTTTCTGCTTCCTGCCTGCCATGCTATGAGCTCTTTCTACTGTGCCATGCTGCCGGCCTTGGAGCCAGCCAAGTATGGACTGAAGCCTCTACAAACCGTGAGCGAAAATAAACCCTTCCACTTTCCAATCGTTTGGGTATTATGTCCCAGCAATGAGAAAGTAAGACACAGGTATAATTATGACAGATGCTACCAAATAACCTTCCACATGACCTTTTCCTTTCATTCCCATGTCTTTTTCCATAGCCTCAACACTCAATACAATCAGTGTATGAAACGAGTTTTTCCAGTGAGAAGAAATAGTGTGGTTTCTTAGTATTTCTTTTCTTGAACAAGGTGAGCACTTCTTTATGTATTAAAAGTTATTTACCTTTTTCTCTAAAATAGTCATAATTGCTGGAATCACTCAACGTGTTGTGGTCATGGTAGGTTTGTTTCTTGCCATGTAAATATGTAGCTAATATTATCAAGATTTAGTTTTATTCCTCTTAGATTTCAAGTCTTCAAATATAGATTTCAAGTCTTGAAATATAAATTTCAAGATTTCCCCCTTATCTTTGGCTGCAGTGAAATTCCATGTTGTTTAGTACTTGCATACTTTCATTTTTACATTTAGATCTTTTGATGCTTACAGAATGTAATCCACGTGGCTATTTTTAATTGTGTCAGTCTCATTAAAACCAATTTTTCCTCTACTGTTTTTGAAGAGCCATTTACTATACTCTAAAACTTCCATATACATTGTTTATTCTGGCCTTTTTATTCATGTGCCAATATCATAATTAAGCACTATAATGTGTTTCAGTATTTACTAAAAGTTATCCTAAATACAGGCTGTTTTTGTTAATTTTAAATTCTAACGCTTTTACCAAATTCTTACTAATTGTAGTTTTGGTTGATACACTTGATTTTCCCTCTTTGTATCCAACTGCTTTCTCTTAACTGTACTGGCGATTATCTCCATTACAATGCGTTGATGAAGATGACGGGGTACCTTCCTCTGCCTTTTGATTTTAAGAAAACCTAACTTTTCTGTGTGACATACTTCTGGACAAACACATAGTAAAAACTATTTTGTTACATAAAAATCCAACTTTATTGAACACAGGAATAGATGGATTTTCAAATTATTTTTGCTTTATGGTTATTAGTATCTGACCCATGGTAGTACTAACTGCTACTATATGAAGATGCTTGTCTATTCTTAATTCTATATTCATAAACAAATATATTTAAATCTAGAGAGAAACATTTGTGACTGGCTTATTAGTGCATGGTAATCCCTGCTATATGTACTGCTCAAGCTGGTAATAAGGGATCATCCATTCTACAGCAAATTTGAAGCACAGGCACAAATTTGAATTTTATACAAAAATTCAGTTTTACTCTTATTCATACATTAAGTGGGAGCTGACATCTGTAACTTGCAGGCAAGCAAATACTTTTGTTTTCTACCTCCTAGCTGAACAAAAACACACATAATGTTTTTAGACAAGACTTGGTTGTTTTTTTGGTTTTTTTTTTGTACCAGGGATTGAACTCGGGTCCTTGTGCTTGCAAGGCAGGCAGCGGAAACACTGAGCTAAATCCCCAGCCCTAAGACTTGGTGTTTGTATTTCAATGAGAATAACATATAACCCTTCCTTAAACAAAATGACCAGGGTATAATGAAACCATCTTTGGAGGAAATGTTTAATATGCATATCTTATTTAAATAAATCCTCCAATAAGAAATGGAAAATTCATTGCCTTTACTTTGAAGGCTTTGCAGTTATCTTCCAAATTTAAATGTGCAGCTCACCAACATTCCGTTATTGGAAATAGCAGTATTTCCACATAATAGTTCTCCAAAGGACTTAAAAGTCTCAAAATTCTGTGTCTCCTTTGGCTTGCTTCTCTCTTGATTCCACCCAGGCTTTATTAATGGTTCGCTTCATATCATCATCTCCATCTTCATAAATTTTCTTTAGAACATTCATTAATCCCTCACTAGGATCTGTTTCAGCATCATAGGATGGCTTTCTGTTAAAAAGAAAACACAAAATGGAAAAGTCAACACATGGAACCATACAATTTCAGGTTGGTAACAGAGAGGCAGAGATAAGAGGAAGCCAGATTATCCAATCAAAATATTCACAATCAGGGGCCGGGGATTTAGCTCAGTGGTTTTGCCACCTGCCTTGCAAGAGCAAGGACCCGAGTTCGATCCCCGGTAACAACAACAAAAAAAACCTCCTACAAAATATTCACAATCAGTAGAGTACACAGAAATTCATCTTAATAATACACATGTACAAAACTTGTACACAGAGCAGGAAGAGTGGTCATCAAAATGGAAGGCATTACCATGGGATGCTGGCATTTCAAGTGTTTTTTTTAAGCAGAAAAACTAAGTATTTACTTTTCTGGCTTATTTTTAATTTTTAAAACCAGGTTTCATTCACATTAAAAATGTTTAAGCCACCTGCTGCGCAAGCGCAAGGACCCAAGTTCGATCCCCGGTACCAAAAAAAAAAAATGTTTAAGGGAAAAACCACAAACACATTACACATGGACACATACTGAGACTCACACATCTTCAATTAGAAAAGCCTGTCTCTTAAGCCTGAGATACATGG
Source organism: Heterocephalus glaber (assembly GCF_000247695.1). Next base: position 6,983,794 of record NW_004624771.1, read on the forward strand.
ATCTGAGCCTGGTGGTTAAGCCTGGTGGCTTAGATGGAGCCAATTAACCATTCATTCAATTCATAATTATTCAATAATATTATTCAGTTCATAAAGGGGCACCCTCTACTCAGGCATTTCTGTCTAGACTTAAAATCAATCTCACAGTCTGATAAGCCTAACTCTAACCAACCACATCTCCAATGCATGCTGGCTAGCAAGGGGTGAGAAAGAAATGTGGACAGCTATATGATTTAATATAGTACATTACTACTGAAGAAGAAGAAATCTAAAACAGAACAACTGACAAGATAATAGAAGTATCTTTTTTTGTCTGTTTTGAGAGGTCTCACTGTATAGTTCAGGCTGGCCTTGAACTCACTATGTAGTCCAGGCTGGCCTCAAACTCATGGCAATCCTCCTGCCTCAACCCCCCAAGTGCTGGAATTACAGGTGTGCACCACCATGCCTGGCTGAAGTATCTTTTCATGAGTTTTTTAAAGTCATTATTAAGGATAAAAATATTCTTATATTTTTCATTCTAAACCAATGATAATAAAAATTATATCAGAAATGTACCCCAAAAGTCTCGTGTGTTCAGAGATGGAGCTTTCAAAAGGTAGATTAATGCACTGAGGAGTTCATAACTAAATGTGCTGTCAGGTGCAGGCCAGGTGGCGTTAGTAGGTCAATGGAGATGTCCCTTTGGAGACTATGTCTCCTTCTTTGGCTCTTCCTAACCTGTTCTACTTCCTGGCCACCAGGAGCTAAGCTGCTTTGCTCCACCACACCCTTCAGTGACGATGTCCTGCCTTGAAGCCAGCTGACCATGGACTGAAACTGTGAGCCAAAATAACCCTTCCGCTTTTAACCACTCCAGTTTACCCTGAGTGTCACTTGGGCAGTGTATTTATTTATGTACTGACTATCCCAAGCATGGCTTGGGCAGGCATCATTTCAACCAGTTGATTCTTGTTTGCACGAGATACACTTGTACATCTGTTTATTTGATTTATATTGACGTTATTGCATTTTTAAAATTTAAAATGCTGAATTCACCTTTGATGTTTGTTTCTAGTAAGTTCTGGTTGTTTTCATATTTTATTTGTGAACAATATCCTATAATATTGTGCTATAATCTATAAAAACTCTTATATTAGATATAACTTTGATACTTCAGAACTCAATGATACTCATTTACAATACCATAGGGACACATTTGGGACAACGACACTGAGTAGGAAGGAAGTGCCAAAAAATCTGCAAAAGAAAAAACTGAAAAAGGAGAAATGTTAGTGTATCAGAGAGAAAAAGTCTGTGTTATGAAACAGAAAGACAAATAAGACATCTCCTTATTGTCAACTATTCATAATACAGAAATGATGGAACTTGAAAGAAGAAATGAAACTAAAAAGATCCCAATAGTGGTCAATTATAACAATTCTATGGGTAGTACTGACAGTTAACCAACATTTAACAAGCCATCCTGTAATCTAAAAGCAAGGAAAAAAATATTATTATAAAGTATTTATGCACCTTCTGGACCAAACAATATGGAACTCGTTTGTTATTTATTCAAAACAAGGGGGTTCAAAAAATCATTTACAATTTAGATTGGGTCTAATAGACCAAATAATGAAAAATACAGGGTAGCAAAACACCAACCAGGACATCCATCATCGACGTTTTCACCATTAGGTTTAGAGGGTTGACATTTTATTGAAATTAGATCACCCACAAAAAAACAAGGAAAGGCCAACACAACAGTGTAATGTGTTGTTCAAAGAAAGACAATAATGGAAAAAGAATTCAGAAAGACTGTAGATACTACTGCACAGATTGCATTATGCATTGAATGTTTTAATATATACTATACACAAAAATTACTGAATAAATTTGATAAAATTGTCATTTTATATTTCCTATTCTCTTATAAAAATTAACCAAAAAGGAGGCAATTTTTGGTCATCTTGTATCTAAATAATTGGACTGGTGAGTGGTTAAGTTGCAGATGTCAGTATTTTGTCCCAGCAGTGGGAAAGCTGTCCAGTAAAAAAAAAAAATCTGAGGTATAAAAACACAACATGGACATCTGAGCCTTTCTGGAGCCCCTGGAACAAAGTACTGGAACAGACCCAATGAATGCAGACACTCCTCTATGTCCAGGAGTAAGAACCAGTACTAAGGAGCTAATGGCAAGTACAAAACCTTCTTAAAAACCAACCTGCCAGGCACATGTCCTTGTCAAAAAGGCTCTGAGGGTTGAAAAGAGATTAAGACAATGAAGTTAGTGAACACCAAGAGATAAATGGTCAAATCAAACTAAAGCTCACTCTATTATCCACAGTCAAACTACAATCCCAGCCAAGAATATGGTTAAAATCCTTAAAGAAATGAGAAGCAGACTCACTCTTTTTCTTTGCATTCTTTTTCAACCTGAGTCAAGTATTCCCATCGCGTGTTTTCTGCTTTCTTTCTACATAAGATAAGAACTGTATCAGTCTTGATCTACAAGAAAAGTGGGAAAAGTACAAGGATGATTATTTAGAGAACCATTATTTTCTCAGTGAAGTACCTAACATGTGTAGGACTTATTCTATGTGCTAGTACTACTTTTATTTATTTTTCCCCGATACCGGGGATCGAACTCAGGTCCTTGCACTTGCCAGGCAGGTATGGTGCCATTACTAACCCTGGCTAGTAATACTTTTATGAATAGGCTAGAATCTGAAAATTCATTGAGGGCCAAGTCCATAAGTAAGTAAAATCTGAACATCTTCAAAAACTGGTAAGTGCAACTCTCCCCCAGAAACAACAACAAAAAACAAAACAAAAAAATACTAACTGTAATCAAGACAGAGTGTTAATGGGGGGAGTGGTGGGTGAGAACTTCATTAGGAAGGCTTTTCTGAGACAAAGTATGAATGGAAACCTAAGATCCAGCAGTTGCAGAGCAAGTAGAATGGCTCCAAGATGAGATGAGCTTGGTGTGTTTGAAGAAAAGGTGGCTGAATTTTAGTGATTAAAGGAAAGAATGATACAGGGTAAAGTATTTGGAGGGTGAGAAAGGAAGGAGTAACACAATTCTTTCAACAATGATCAATGTAACTCCTAGGAGTCTTCTGAGTATTCCGTCATCGGTGAGACTGGTAGAAGAAGGCCTCAGTGTGATATAAACTAATCACTACACTGTATTTTAATATTACTTTTAAGCTGTTATAGATAACACAGAATATTTATATATCCAATGCACTAAGCCTCATTTATTCAAACTGAATAGAAAAGAACTGTGTCACCTGTGAAAAGCTGGATAAGTTTAAAAAAAAAAAAAACTTCTAGTATTTTTATAGCTTCTACTACAATTAGGTTTAGTACTTAGGACTCTCTTTTATGTATCAAAACCTTATGTACAACATCTCTGATAACAGCTACCATTAATTTAGGGACTTTATATCCCCCTTACTTAATGCAATAGTCTTATAACAATCTATTCCACAACATGAGCTGGCAAATATTTACTGTGAAGAGCTAGATAGTAAATATTCTCTATTGTGGGCCTCGTGGTTCTGTTGTAGCTACTTAACTCTGCTGGTGCAGTACAAAAGCAGCCACAACCAATATACAAAGAATGGCTATGTTCCCGTAATGCCTTAGTTACAAAACAAGCAGTGGGCAGCAGTTTGCTGGTACCCTAGTATAGTGGATAAACTAATTATCTAGTTATCTCAATGCTAAATCTGCCAGGTTCAATTTAATGAGGGATCAAAAATTATGACTCTAAAAAAATCAATCAATCAATCATACTCACTTTTTTTGAACTGCCTTCCACTGAGATGGGTTTTAAGAGATTGTTCACAGTCATAGAGTAACTCTTCCCATTTAGATTCTTTACCAAAAGATCAAATGACCTAAAAACAATGGTGAACGCATTATCTTTACAATTCTCGTTAAAAAAAAAAAAAAAGCCACCATGTACATTTGACTATGCCATATGATTTCCACATCCCTTCAAAGCAGATATAAAACATAATCCTAAATTTGAGTAGAATTTTAGAAACTATACAGAAAAGAATCCTATGACAAGGCTGATTCTTTATCATCATTCTTTCCCATTATGAGGAAAACTCACCTCTCTGTGAAATGCACCTGCACATTCTCAGCAGGAACTTGATGAACTCCAGTTAAGGTAATGTAGATTTTCACAAACTTATCTGACTGATCCCATCCTACCAACAAGAAGCACAAGATGGGTCACAAGTCTCTCAAACTGTGTCTAGAACAGCAAAATGCATGTGGTTCATAATAAAACTCAGCAATGAAATAGAAACCAAAACTACAGATATTCTTTGTTTAATGACTGTTAGGACACCTTTTTTGTACAGTTCTATACATCTTGTTTACAGATCCTTAATGTCTTTTTTTGTATACCACACCTTGTTTATACAGTAATATATAATTTTTGCTGATAGTACTACATAGTATAGTACTGCAGTTTTTATGTTGTTATACCTTGTTGTACCTTGGTTCACAAACTTAATTCTTTCCACGATTCTGGTTTCAAATTGAATGGGACAAGAATCAAATCAAATTCAATGGTTAGGCTCAATGTTGACCTTTTGGGAAATCTGCTTCGCGCCTCATCCAAAATCGAACCAAAATTGTGGAAAGGATTAAGTTTGTGAACTGAGGTGCCACTGTACATTACAGTTCTGCATTTAGTCATCAAGTTGGGAGTTTGCTCTGACCATTTCTTTGTTCTGAAAGTGTAATGTGTATACTATGTACAATTCCTCATTTAGCAGCCAATTCATTTAACATAGGACCTCAACTCGGTCATTAAATGAGCAGAGTCTGTATAAACTTTTTAGATGAAGAAACTGATCCTCAAAACAATTAAGTACTTGAAGTGAGGCATGTAACTGGTAGCAGAACTTAGTTTCAAATTCCAATTTTTAAAACAAAGCCTAGGTTCTTTTTATTCCTTAGAATAAAATTGTGATTGTTCTATTCTTTAAGATTAGCTCAAGGGGCGTGCTTCTAGCACTTGGGAGGCTGAGGCAGGAAGATCGCCACTGGTTTGAGGCCAGCCTGGGGTACTAGTTAAAGTTCAAGGCCACTCTGACCTATATAGTGAGATTCTGCCTCAAAATAACAACAAAATATTAACTCATTTAGTCTTTTGGGGAAATAATTTTGACCTACACCTAAATATTGATAATTCTCCTCTAAGCTGGATGGCTAAACATCAATACTGTCTACTTCTATAATTTCCACTTCTCTAAGCAGTCTACATGCAATTCTAGTTTCCTCAATTCCTCTCCAGGACAAGGTAAAACAAGCTTAAAAGACTCCCAATTCTTCCAAACTTGTTTATCTAACCAACTAACATCCAATAAATACCATTTCAGTATGTACTGTCAACCTGTGGTCTAATCTGGATGAACTCTGTCAACATAAAAAGCATAAGCCACCCAAAAGTATGTATCAGCAACCTGGGAGGGTGCACTCTGCTCCACGGAGAACTGGATGTGGGGGAAGTCATACCGTAATTACTGATTTTCACAGTATATCCTGTTGTGGTGGGAGCAACCAGAGCAGCTGGCTTTTCATTGTCAAGAAATTCTGGTTTCTTTTGTGATTTTTGTTGCACCTTATTCTTTATTTCTGTTTCAATCTTGGATTTTTCTGCTGTCAGGGCATCTCGTACTCTCTTCCTAGTGGCCTTTTCCAACAACACCTTTACCTCTTCTAGATCATTCTGCAACTGTGTTAAAATAGAAGGTAAGTTAGCTATGGTTAAGACTTCTCATTTCAACTCACTGAAATAAGAACTAAAAATTAGTAAGTTCATCAATATTTTCCAGGATTGAATTGCAACTTCAGTCTTTTCCACTAACTTACTGGATTTTAAATAATCAAGCCTGCCGTTTTTTGTTTTTTTTTTAAAGGAAAACAATCTTGAATCAATGACAGGTAATCAATCCACTTTGAATTTTCCAGTTTAATTTATTTAGAACATTTTATTTACAAGAAACTTGGGCAATTTATAAGAAAAAAACACAAATCTTTTTTAAGGAGGGTTCAGAGTTCCTTGTAACATTCAGTCTAGAATCCTAAGATGTTAGAAACATTTTACTATTTTTTTTCTTTGTTGGTACTGGGAATCAAACTCAGGGTCTCGTGCTTGCCAGGCAGGCGCTGCACCGCTGAGCTACATCCCCAGCCCAGAAACTTTTTACTATTAAAAGAGAATCCATACTGACTGGTCAAGTGCTACAGCTACCTGGCTGAGGTAAGGAGTACTCTACTTTCTTTCTTTCTTTTTTTTTGGTACCGGGGATTGAACTCGGGCCCTTGCGCTTGCACAGCAGGCGACGAAATCACTGAGCCAAACCCCCGGCCCTACTTTCTTTTAGTGACTGGTCCTAATTGATCATTCTATCCACATACCTCACATAAAAAGTTTGAACTAGGGCCAGGGATTTAGCTCAGTGGTTTCGCCCCCTGCTGCGCAAGCACAGGGGCCTGAGTTCAATCCCGGGTACCAAAAAAAAAAAAAAAAAAAGTTTGAACTATAGATAAAGAAAAAAATTCTGCTTTTAAGAAAACATCTTGTTCGGCACTTAAGTCAGTCTTTATGGTCAAAGTCTGGGTTTGGTTGCACAGAAGGGAAACTCCAAATGATCCAAAATGCAATGAACTCTTGAAAACTAATTGAAGACTGAGTTCTTCTCACATATCACTTAATACATAACCTATAAGTCCTTCCTACTTTCTGCCCAAAACATTGATTTGCTTGATACTAGCAACGTGACTTAAAATTAAAAGGCTTGAGATAAGATCTTCAAGCTGGGCATGGTGGCACACGTCTGTATTCCCAGCACTCTGTGAGGCTGAGGCAGGAGTGCAAATTCAAACCCACCCGGCACAATTCAGCAACTTAGTAAAAACCTGTCTTCAAAAGTTAAATAAAAGGGTGGGGGAGGCAGGTGAGTGTAGCTCAGAATGAAGGGCGAGCTGTTCAACCCCCAGAGCATTAAAAAACTCTTTAAATGCTAAGTTTATAGTGTCAGAAAACAACAGAATTTAAAGCCTGTTTTTTATTAACCTAATGCAGTAACAAACATAATAGTTTTCCTTTACTCCATCTTTTATTATATCATTTAATTCAGATGCCCCATCTTGCTAATCTGTAACAGATTAATACAGTACAAAAAAAATCCAGTTGTACCCAGTGCCTATCCACAATCTCCCCTCCAAAAAAACCTCATCTCACATAGACCTCCCCAAATCTTTTGAAGCTAGAATCAAAATGTTTATGTTCAAAATAATCTTTTTATTATAATGGTTTCAAAAATTCATGCTAATTCTAATAAAGTCATAAAAATACCAATGTATAATGAGTGTATTTGTTCCCTGAGCAGGGGTTTAACAAAAACAAATAAGATACACACGAAAGCAACTTCTAAGTTGTACCTGCAGACTTGAAAAGAGCAATGACGATCCCATCAGTCCCATACTCTAAAGTTATCCTAGGTAGGGTACTTTCTGATCTAATTAGTATGCCACCTTTCTAGCTCTCTGGGCAAGCATTTGTTTCATATATGAAAAGATCCGCCTTTTATTCCTATTCCTTTATCTCTTAACCTCCTTAATTATTCATGAGGGCCCTTAAAACCAAATTGTGGCATAAAGAAGGATAAACTTTAATCATTTGTAGGAAAATGGATGCACCTTGAGACAATAACATTAAGTGAAATAAATCAGACACACAAACTTAAACATCACATGTCTTCTCTTATCTGAGAAACCCAGAATATAAAGAGCAAAATAAAAAAACAAAAAAGAAAATAGGGAGATAGAAACCTCTTGCAAAAGGAAAAAGAGCCAAGAGATGAAAGGAATGGGGAGGAGGGAGAGGGGAAGGGGATGAAAACATAATTAAGAGGTGTTATATACAAGCACCAATTCCCCAGGAGGAATGTAATCATCATGCACCAATTCCCCAGGAGGAATGTAATCATTAACTACTGTAAACACGTACTAATAAAAATAATTGAAAAGAAAATTACAAAAAAACCCCAAAAAACCAAATTGCAGCCCAAGTGGGCAAAGCACTTGAACGGACTTTGCTGCAGATGTACCAATGGAAACCAAGCACAAGAACGATGTCCAACATGTCTGGTCTTGGGAAAACACCAAATCCATGGGACACCACTTCACATCTACCACAATGGAATAATAAACACAAAACCAAAAAAGCCCCAGAAAATGGACCCTTCATAACATTTCTTGTGGAAAAGTAAAATGGTACAACCATTTTGGAAACAATTTAGCAGTTACCCTATGATCCAGCAATTCCACTTCTAGGTATATACACCAGAAAACTGAAAACATGTCCTCAAAAGACCTGTACACAAATATTCACAGCATCATTCCCAACTGTCAAAAAGAGGAAAGAACTCAAATGCCCACCAACTGATAAATAAGCAAAACAAGCTAGATTTGTACACTGGAATATTATTCAGCCATAAAAAGGAATGGTGTATGACTGATAAATGCTGATACAGATAAACTGGAAAGCATTACACTAAGTGAAAAGGGCCCCAGAACAAAATGCCACACGGACCAGGTTCCATGACATACTTACAATAGGCAAATCCATAGACACAAGAGGTTTCTTTTGGTACCGGGGATCAAACTCGGGTCCTTGCGCTTGCGAGGCAGGCGTCGGAGCCACTGAGCTAAATCCCCAGCCCACAAGGTTTCTTGATAGCCAAGGACTAGCGGGAGAGGTGAATGGACACAACTGTATAAAGGAGATTTAAAACTAGTTTTTACATTTTGAGGTGATGAAAATATCCTGGTGATGGTTGCACAATACTGAAAGCCACCAAGTCGTACACTTTAAAATAGTTAAAAAGATAAATTTTACCTCAAAACAAAAGGAAAGCGGCCCGGAATGTTTACAGATCAATAGGAGCTACCCACGTGTAGTAAATCCACACTCTCGAGGGCACTCGGTACCCAAGGCTGGTCGCCAACTAGACACCCAGACTAATTCTTCAACACAAACCCTCAATTTTTCTTCACTTACGGTAGATTTTTCTTTAACTTAGAGAAATCTAAGCTATTCCAGTATTTGTTCTTCAAATGGAGAGACATTTTCTGCAAAACAAATCTGAACAGACCCTCCACACTAACACTACAGTATCACATACTTGTCATCCTACATGGGCCAAGAAGAGTGCAATGCCATTATTATTTCCATTTTTTCACCGAGCAAGCCAAGTCTCCAAAAAAGTTACCTACCCTCAAGAGTTTACAAAAAAAGTTTTAAAAAAGAACCATTCAATTTCCCACTATTAGTAACAACCAACTTTCCAACTGCTTTTAAAAAATACACATATAGCAGGCTGCGGTTGGCCACGCACTGGCTCAAACGTTTAGAAATAACGCCTAACACAGCCACTGTGCGAAGCAGACACCGCGGTGGAGAGAGAAGAACCTGCCTAGCGCAACACAGCCCCTGGGCGGGCACCGGACACCTCGCAAGGGACGCGCTCAGCCTCCGCACCCGTCCAGCCCTTAGGCAGCTTCCTGTTCGCCGCAGCTCGACGCGAGAGGAAAGGGCCTCGGGAACGCAGGGGGACGCACGCCTCTTGCCCGCGGGCCGGGGCCGAACCCCTTACCTCCTCCAAAGCTGAAGCCATGGCCGGGCTGGGTCAGACCGGAGGCCAGAGCAGCAGGCGTGCACGCAAGAACAGGATCCAGCGCGCTCTCCGCGAGCGTAGACCACAGCAGCGCAGGCCGCGGGACCCGCAGCTGCGCGCACACCAGACTTGCGCGAGATCGCGGCCCGCCCTTTGCACGCCACGGCTCTGGAACGTTCGCGAGGCCGTCACAGCCCACCCCAGCGCCGCCTGTTTCACTCAGCCACCCCCACCCCCACCCCCCGCTTGGCCCGGCCCGCCCGTCCAGCCTCCGAGCAACGCCTAACTCTCGCGAGGGTACCGGGCAATTCGAGAAAAGCAACGCTCCTTCCTCCCCGCCCGCAATTGTACGCCCCGGCTGCGCAGTCGCAGCTCGGAACCGCTACTTTAACCCGGCCCCGGAAATGACGTTAAGCTTCCGCGGGTAAGCCGGAAGTTAGCTAAGAGTGCGCCCCGCGTCCGTTCCCTTTACGACACCAGTCTAACCAGACAGCCATCTTGTCTAAGGGTGGTCTATCAGCCCCGAGACGAAACGACAATAAAAAGAGAAAGAGCAACCAAGTTATGTTAAAATGAGAAAGGACGATCAAATTAATAGTGGAATGTTCCTGGAGATAAGTTTCTCAGTAAGTTTTGACGTGCTGCAGACATCACGCGTCTAGCCTTTCCGACGTGATGACGTCACCACGGGTCACGGAAGGAGGTGAGCGCCTCTGGCCATGTGACAGGGGTCGTAGCATGGCCTGGGTTACAGTCGCTGACGAAAGGCTTCTTATCCTGGAGACCCAATTTAGAGCTGCCCTTCCACTGTTAAAACTTTCTTTTCCAGTGCCTTCGCCACTTTTATTGGCCTCTCTGTGAGTATGTGGGTCTCACGCGTATTTGGATTCGTTAGAAGTGATGCAGTTGACCATGAGGAATTTGGTATGACGGCAACTGTTCTGCTCCTCTAGTTCTAAGGCGCAGAGAACCCCATTTTTCAGTTAGTTTCTGGCCTCACCAAGACGTTTACAATACAGTTGAAACGTAGCACTTGAGAGGTTAAATAACCAGCATTCAGCTCTACAGATCAGCGATTAGAATCAGCAAGTCAGAGAAGGAAAATGCTGCTAGAAAAATGCAGGCTGACCACTATCGCAGTAAAAAATCGGAAGTGCCCTACATACAGATGATCACAATACACACAGTAACGTTAAGGGAAAGAAGCCAGACAAAAGAGTTCATATTGTTCAATTCTATTTAAATGAAGTTAAACCAGCAAGCCTATACGCTGATGTATTAAAAATGAAGTCTTTCCTGGTGGAGTGAGGAAGACAATGACAGGGAGGTACCACCAGGGGGCTTTTGAAGCTAAGGTAATGTTTCTTGATGTGGATACTGGTTATAGGTGAGTGTGCACTTTGATAGAGATTTTACTGAGCTGTAGTTATATCTGTGCAGTCTCTTTTGTAGATTATACTTAAGGCCCAGGAAGGATTATTTTCCAAGGTGGGAGGATTACTTGACCCCACAAGCCGAAGACCAGTACATATAGCATAGTGGGTCCTCCCCATGAACATGAAAGTTCATAGAATGAACTAAAACCTGTATTTTGTTGTAGCTCTTTTTTTTTTTTTTTTAGAAAAAGTGTCCAACCAATAGCCTGGAAATAAGTATGGAATTGGAAGAAATACTCCATTGTTCTGGGTGAATGCACCTAATTGCTCAGGCCAAAGAGTCTTCAGTATCCGCTCCTATATCCTATCCTGTAGCAACCCTGGCTGGCTTAACCTTCAAAATGTGTCGGGAATCAAACCACTTCTCACATCCCACATTGCTATCATCTGCTATCACATTTCCTCCTTACCTTTTTCTTCTTTTTAAAAAACAACAGTTTTATTATTCCTTGAACTCACTGGGTTTGTTCTTATCTCCAAGTCTGTACTCTAGGCTTCCTTTCTTCCTGGAATGTTCTTACAGAGCACATAGATCCTTTCCTTATTGTATAGTCACCCTTAAAAGTGATACTGGGGAGGATCGTTAAGACCATGTTAGTCAAAGATCAGTCAGAGAAGCAGGATTGAATAAGGAATTGGTTTACATAGCTGTGGGAAGTGGCTAAGCAAGCCCAAACTCTGTGCTAGATAGGCAGGAATGGAAGATCATGGGCAGGTTGTGCCCCATAACTGGTAGCTTTTATCCATAAGTCAGAGAGAGAAGAACATGAACTAAGTGGAACTCCATTCTTCTCCAGGAAACCTCAGTGATGCTTTTCACACCTCCAGATTGATTCAGTCAGGTCCATGTGGATTATCCAAGACAGCTCCCTTACCCAAAATGAACTGATTAGAGCTTTAAATACTTGTGCAAAATGTATTCATGATAAAATTTAGTGTTTGATAACAGGAGTGTAGACCAGCCAAATGTACATATCAAAAGTCATTGTACCAGTTTCAGCCTCACCAGCCTCAACATTTCTCCTCATTCTCACTCTTTTTCTTTATACTTTTTACCACTGAAACTGGTTAATCATTTTCCTGTTACAGCAGCTGTTCTCAGTTGAGTGGAATTGTAGATATTTTGCTCACTCCTCTCTCCATACATTTGGCAATGTCTGGAGACATACTTGGTTGTCACAGTTGGGTTAATACTACTGGTGTTTAGTAAGTAGAAGCCAGGGAAACTACTAAATATTGTACAGTGCACAGGACAGCTCCCCACCCATCCCAAAAAAAGAGTCAAGGGGCCCAAAATGTCAACAGTGCTGAGGTTGAGAAACGGTATTAGAGTGTAAGCTCCTCAGAGGCAGATGCTGTTTACCTCATTTTCACTTAGTCTCACTTAGAAGAGATTGGCACAGTAGGTGATCTGTAGATATTGTTTTAATGGATTTAATGGACTAGATTATCTATTTTTAACACATCCCTAAATGATTCTTCTCAAGGAAGTTTGGGGAACAAGCCCTTGAAGTTGAGTAAAGGCATTAGATTCTTGACTTTATATACAGTTTCTACATCTGATTAGCTGTGTATTAGGACAGTTTAAAATCTCAGAAGCCTGTGTTTCTGTGTATGAATGGGGACTAGAATACCTAATAACAGTGTTTGGTAATTAAAGTTAAGGTACATAAAGCCACAGCACAATTCCTTAAAATATATTTATACGCTGTAAATATTAGCTCTGACTTTATAACTCAAGTGTCTTCATCCATGACTGTGCATTAGACCTTAACATATCACAGAACCGCCCATTTCTAAAGTCTTAAAGTCTGCGCTCTAAAAGTAGTTTTCTTTTTCCAGCAGTCTTGCTCTCTATGACATCAATAGTACTGTAGTCCCTTGGCATCTCCATTTTATTCCCTACTGTCTGTAGATTTATGATTGTCAGTTTTATTACTCTTTTCTAGCCTGGACCATTCCTTGGCCCCTTTGTCATTCTAATACACTTAACCTGCCAGACTCCAACACTTCTGCTTTGGTTTCCCCAAAACAAGACTGGTGATTATCCTCATTCTCTCCCATTTTTTCTTTTTACCAGCATTTAAAACAGTTCAAGTCTTCCATTCTTATGAGTCAACAAAACAAACTTGGGCCAGGGATTTAGCTCAGTGGTTTCGCTGCTGCAAGCGCAAGGACCCGAGTTCAATCCCCGGTACCAAAAAAAAACAAAATCAAAAACAAACTCAATTTGGCTTCTCTCTAGCTTTATTGTTTAACAGTCCATACATCTGCCATACGGAAGCAAAACTAACTCCTTGACTTGCTGCCATTCTGAGTAAGTGGTTACAAAGGATCCCAGAAGTCAAGAAATACCCACAGAGCTCTACCTTGCATCCTGAGATAAAACTAGTGATAAAAACTATAAAAACACTAAAGATAAAATGTGACACCATGACCATGTACACATCTGGGGTATTGTCTAGTTCTAATCTCCTATATAAATGAAAACTTAAGCCTGAGTCTTTCCTGTAAAATTAAGACTCCCTAGGGCCAGGGATAAAAGCTCAGTGGTTCCGCTGCCTGCCTTGCTAGCACAAGGATCCGAGTTCCATCCCCAGTACCAAAAAACAAAGACTCCCTAAAATCAATGGAACAAAATTTTTAACTTTTGCAGTGGTGTTTGAAAATGTGATGACAGTGTGAAGATTACTTTTTTCCCACCATGAACCAATTCTAGCTATCAAAAGCTGTGATTTTTAAAATTTTTGTGTGATTTTAAAATTTTAAAATTTTAAAATTTTTAAAATTTTTGTGTGATTTTTAAAATTTAAATACTGTACTTGTGATCTCTATTTGGTTGAGCCAGTTCTAAAGCCTGAATTTCCTTGCCAAATTTATTTGCAAGTAAACTTTTAAAAGATTTTGCTCTTCTTTTGATAATAAAAATTAAAGTATTATTTTTAAAAAGATAAAATCAAAGTTCTCATGCAAATATATATACATATTTTAATTACCTCATTAGCAGATGAGGAAATTAGTTAAGATGTTAAAACTGTTTCAGGCAACGGTTTATAGGCAACTTAATGGAATGCTAGTACAGTAAAAGTTGTAAGATTAGATACCAAATGGTTCATGTCTTACAGGGGAATAAAGTATAAACTTTGGAGTTATCTGTTCCACTGAAAATTAGGGATTTACATTCTTACTGGACAAACATCTCTAATACACAGATGAAGTATAGGACCTTTAATCAGCAGTGGACAGTGAGGCCCCTGTTCTTGGTTTGACATTGAAGGGACATGTCACTCACTCACCTTTTTGCCTTGTTTCCAAGTTTTAGACAATTTTCCTTTCAAAATGAAATTCTTGGCCGGTGTAGTGGCAGATGACTGTAGTCCCAGCACTCAGGTGTAGGCAGGAGGCTCACCATGAATTCAGGGCCAGTCTCAACTACAGAGTGAGACCCTGTCTCAAAAAACCAAGAAAAATTCTTATTCATTCATCCTATTTTAATCAGCCTTCTTGCCTCCCCTAGTTATTATTCATGTCAAACCCACTCACGACCTCCCACCAATGGATATTTTCTGAGTAATTTTTACTTTTTCTATAAAATTTCTCATTGTTTAAAATACCACATGGGCCAAACAAGAGGTCTGCAGTTTGGATTTGACTATAAACAAATTTTATGAGCTGATTTATATTTTTAATGATTCTGAATTCTAAGAGCCGGACAATCTTAGATTTCACTTAGGTTCCATGTACTCCCAGCACGTAGCGCAGATGCAGAATAGACATCATTGGGGTTCTCTGCACACTGTCTCCATTTATAGGAAAGCCTCTGGAGTTCTGTTTGAATTATGTAATACAGTACTACCCACTTTGATGTTCCTTGAAAGACTAGCAGCAGCCAGCTGACCCACGATTAGCCAATTGGAATTCTGTGAGAATCTGGACTTGGGATACTGAAATGGCTACCCTGATCTCTGCTGGTCATTTGAAGTAAAGACTTATAAACTTGTTATTTGTGCACAGAGCAGAGGAGGCTTGTTTTCTAAGAGAAAAATGAAGCAGATAAGGATCATCTGAAAAGGTAAGGAGAAGAGTAAAAGTGGAAATGGTTGCTTTAGTTTCTGGCATTTCAGTCTCTGGTCTCAGTGCCTCATCAGGTCCAGCTGTTTGGTCTTAGGGTTCCATGGTACAGATACCTCTAGTTTCTCTTAATTACAGTAACTGCAGCCAAGGGACCTCAATAGAGAACAATAGAGCAGTTGGCAGTGGTGCTGTACAGGACACTATTTTGGAGGGACACTATGGAGAAAACTCCTCTATATGTTTTGTAAATTGACTGGCGCATTGTATCAGATAAGAAGTGTTAATATAAACACTAAGTTCAAATGATTCAGAATAAAGTCAACTTGAAAAAATCAGAGACATATATGGACTTCAGAACAAATGTTTATTACTGCTTAATGGGGCCAAAGGGGCAACACAAAGCATTGAAAACATCACTGGCTCACAAAAAGTCACCTTGTTACCTTCTTGGTTGCATCTGTTTATTTCACAAGGCTTCATTCACACATAAAAACAAGATACTAATCCAATTCAAGTTCATAACAATGATAAAAGTAAACATTTGTTGGGACATTGTACAATAAATTGCACTTTTCTTAACAAGCATTACATTTACATTTATAGAGTACTATACATAATACATGGAATTATGGAAACATGTAATTGGTGTTTATAGAGGAAGAGGTGATAGCTATTGTTTCTTTTTTAGTCAATTAGCACTGCTTGTACTAATCAACTCCTTTACTCTGTAACCTTTTTTTAATTATAGAAGATGTGGGCAGAATCATAAGTTTCATAAAAACAGTACAGAATTTCTACTACCTCCTCAGCAAGGGAAAGGTAGGAGTTGGAAGAAAGGAAGTGGGGTTGACTGAGAAACTTTTCCCCTTGTTTGAACTAAGTATCCATGCATTATGCAAAATACCAAAAATAGAGAAACTGATGAAAAAGGCTATTGGGACAATCTTGGATTCTGGGACCACCTCCAGCTTTATTCATGTGCTTTCATGATACCAGAGTCTTTTGAGCCATTTATAATCTCACGATTCAGTTTCCTTTATTTTATTCCATATATAATATATAGTTATTAGTTACAGCTTATGGAAATTTTTTTACATTATAATAACTAGTTGCCAGTGAAAAAAGAAAATAACTTAAAATGTTTATTTTCTTCTCAATGATTCATTTTTCTAAAACTTTTCAGAAGGGTAAACCAAGGATGGAGATAGGGAGAATGGGATATATTGAAAATATTTTTAATAGCAGGTAGCAAATTCATTTAAAGATAAGCTTGACATATAGTCTTTGAGATGGAAACCTGATACACCAGACAGCTGGCTGTAATCACTAAAATCCCATAAATATCTACTTTTCTCCTTATAACTCGAGATTGACATCACCTGTTGAGGTACAGTCCACAATGAAGTCATCGTTTCTGTACATTTTGAGTGGTAAGGAAGTTTTTAAGGTAAAGAGCATTGTCTTTATTTTATAGATGTCACTCTCAGAGAGAAAGAATGTTATCACATAGTTCCAGCTCAATGTGACATAAGCACGGTGACTTAAGAGTTTTACTCGTATATCTGGTAGTTGGAAACACAGGCTGCAGAGCTGAGGTCTAGCCTTCAGGTTTTGATCACTGTGTCTTGACATCTCAACGTGTATTTGGCTGCATGGTATCAGTATACAAAAGAGACAGGAATATGCTATATGAAATACCACACACACAAACAAAAACTTAAGTGCTCAAATCATACAACAGAATTTGTTCAGTCTTTCATTTACTTGTAATGGAATAAGAGAGCTATTGTAGAATGTTTTTGTAAGGATAAATTATATAACACAGTCATCTTGCTAAATAATTGTGTTCTTTCCCAGAAAATTTTTTTTAAAAAAGGTATTTTTTAGTTCTTTTACACCTCCACCAGAAGTACTAAAAATCAACCACTTTAGTGTTTGACACACAGTGTTGGTGAGATAGTAGACTTGATTTCAGCTACAGTAAAGGAAAGCTCAGTCCCTTACATTAGTCATGCATGTGATTCTTATCCTAGGTGACTGACTCCTTTAAGGATCTAACTCTTACCTCCTGTGCCTGTACCTCTGTATTGTCTTGGTTTCCTCATTTCAGCTATGAAATTAAGCCACTAGTTATTAACTGGAAAATACTTGAGGAACATGGAGTAGAGGTTGGAGAAAAATAAATATTAATGTACAGTAGGAAAGGATGAACATTTTTTAAAAATGAAACAAGATAAATACTATTAAATATCCCAACATCAGTACAAAGGTTAGTTTTGTACTTGACCAAGAAAATTTAAGAAACCCAATGAAGAAGAAATTATTAATAGCTAGGAGAGAAGAGAGATCTTCATTGTATAGATACATAGATCATTGGCCTGTATGACATTTCTACTAATGTTTCTGATAGCCATTCATATACATTACATTAGGTAACTGAGGACTTCTTTGCATTAAATTATATGTGCCTAAATATAACCAAATTGTGATGTGGGAAGCTAGCAAACATATGTACTGTGAAATTCAGCTTGGTTTCTTTCAGCTTTGAAAGAATGTGTTAAATAAGATTCTCAAGATACAAAAGCTAATGAACTGAATTACTGAATAAAGCTGAATTGTATTCACTTTATTTTACAGGATATAATGAAAAGAGAAGTGATCCAAATATTGGATATTTGGAGGAATGTTTTATATAGTGTACATCCTAGGAAAAGGATGAGAATCACTGGAATGTTTGGAAATCTGGATATTTGGCTGATCGATCTCTTTCTAAAAGAAATTCAAGGGCAGAGTTGCAATTCTCAAATATGTCTCAAAATGAGTAAAATTAAAACTAGTACAGTGGACCCTCAAGTTATGACTGGCCTGATATACGAACAATTAGGTTAATGGAAGAATCATCTGCCTCTTATGTATAGTCTTATCTATAGTGAGTAACTAGGTAGACATCCAGATTTCAGCTGTATTGACTTACAACCAACTTGAGTTACAACCCGCCCTCAGGAACGATTGAGTTTGTAAGTCAAAGGGCCACTGTTAATTGCTTTGTGTTGGGATGCATGAGTTTTCAAACAGTAGACATCAGAGGATATCATTTGGAATAGTGCTGTTACAACATACTGTATGAACATTCATATCACATACCACATTTTCATTTTCATTTTCAATCTGTACTACTGCTGCTGACTCAAAGGCATTGCAGTGAGGGAAAATTTAGACTAACGGTACCAATATACATAAATATGATACAGGGTTAAAGAAAAAAACTGCATTTTGCCCTTATAATCTTTTGTAGAAGTTAAAATAAAACTCAAAAGATATCAAACTTTTGGAATGTATGCCCCTGGTGGTTTTCTTTAAAGAAAAAAAGAAAAGGGACTATAAACTGAACCAAATCTATAGATAAGGACTTGACCTGGAGCCATTATATTTCTCCTTCAACTATGATTTAAGGAAAATTATGTAACTAGGCATCTTGTGGAATTTGAGAAATCAAAAGGGGCTCTTTGTGGTACTATGAGGTTCACAACACAAAAAATGTATTTTTAATTTCGCTCACCATTTGAAAAGGCAATTTTTACAAGGCTTCTTGAAGTCAAAGCATAAAATACCAGTAAAGTTAACATACTATAGTAAAGGATTTATAGAAACAAATGTCACAATATAATTTTCTAGCCATTATATATTACAAAAAAATTATCAGCTGATCTAAACCACCATGTAGGGAATGTTAAAGACAATACAGATACTTGGAATGCTGCATTTTTTCTATTTGGTAAAAAGGAATGAATTTATGATGAAAAATATCAGAACAATAACAAAAGATTTCTGTAAGAAAAGTATTTTGAAAGTCTAACACATATACCAAAAAAACCTTATCAGTTTTATGGACTGTAGACATTATAGAAACAGATAAAAGGGATTTCACTTTTTAGAACTTAAAGATAATTTAGAGGAAAGGATCTATCATGAGCAACTTGTAGTGTATGCTCTTGGGGTTACAAAGGCTCTTAATGATCCTAACTCTTAAGGGTGTGTTATAATTGCAACTTACGGCACACAGAACCATTCTGCCACTAGAGTTTAGAACCTTTGCAAACAATACATTCACCAATAAGCCAAGAATGAGTATTAATAAGTGCTACTGTAATAACTAAAGTAGTTTGGTTGGTGGGAAAGGACCAGATATCTTTAGAACAGCTTATAAATGGGAAAGTTAGTTTTGCCCTTACCAAAGAATTTCCTGCAAGGACTATTTTTATAGGCAAGTTAAATGTAATTTAAAAAATATTTCCACCAATTCTTAAACAATAGCCTCACTTTCTCATGGGGATAAGTAGTTCTATACAGGTTTTAAATTCAAAGATAGTTAGAAATGCATTTGTGTCTCTTCACCTACGCGTAAAGGGCATATTTTTAGGGTGCTATAGAGATCAGGGAAAGTTCCCTAACATTAAACTAAAATGATACGAAGGTGACCTCAATTTCCATTTCAATACTATATCTTTTAACAAAGTTACAAAATATTAGTGTTTCCTTAGCAAGTATGCCAACATCAGTTGAAATTACTTGTCACTGGTTCACTAGCATGTATTCCACACTTGTAGCACAATGGCTGAACCTGGGCCTTGCCAGACTTCTGTGGAGCAGGTTCCAGGTCTGCAACTCACAGTACCCACCTTTCACTCTGCATTTTCCAGAAGTCAGATCTGTGTTTATACACAGGATACTAGGAACTTGCAAGTCCCATGCGGAGTTCTTAAAAAGATCTGCTAGAATACCAGAGCTAAAATGATTTTATTGTGTGTTTATCAAAATCTCAGTTCTGTTTACATAGTATGTATTCTCCGTATCTCATCTATTCCACAGTTCTTGGCACTTTGTTTCTAGACGTACCTGACATAAAATGAAAATAACCCAAAATTTCTTTGGGGACTTTTTAGTCCCTGTCTGTTTTTTCCTTGGGACAGGAGTGTTGCTACCCTGGGAATCAATTTCAGGATGAAACCTGACAGTGGTCATGACCAGCCCCACACTGTGCTTTGTCTGAAAAAATGCTGGAAATTTAAAGTTCAGTTTCAAAAAAAATTTTTTTCCATGACACAGGTCTTATCTTTTCAACCTTAGAATAACAGATATCTCCATTTTTATGTAAGATAAAATTAGGAATTATTACTTCTAAATAAAAAGCATTTAGGTCTGAATTAGTTATTTCCAACTAAATATCAGGCATATAAAATAATGTGCAATACTATGATGGATCTGAACATGGCCTTCCACTGAAGAAGCTGGAAAACAGGTATTCAACATAAATCAGGTCAATTTAAATAACATCCCTTTGAAAAGAGTCATAGAAGAGAGAGCTACTGGAAGATTCTGGTTTGCTTTCTGGCCTCCTTCAAAGGACCCCAGGAAGAATCCTAGGTTTTCACTGCTTTGATCAGTGTGCTCTTGTGCTTGAGTGAGGTGGAACTATGTGCTCTCCTTGGGTGGCTGGGGAGCCTGTGGTGGCTGCAGTGGCTGCGTGCCCGTGGCTGTTTTAATAGAGTTCAGGGTTTTGCTAAACCAAGAGTTTTTTGCAGCTTGGATTTCATTCATAAGGGCTCCTCGCTGATGTTCAATTTCCTAATTAAAGAAAGAAAATCATTTGAGTTATATAAATATTTTCTCTCTGCCAAAAGAAATTGAGAGTATATCTTTCTGGAATCCCCAAATCAATGCAGCCACAGTTTTCCTCAAAACCCAGGAAAGATTTAATTGTTTTCTTAATGGAAGGAAAAATTTTATTTTATTTTATTTTATTTATTTTTTTTGGTACTGGGGATCGAACTCGGGTCCTTGTGCTTCCGCAGCAGGCAGCGAAACTACTGAGCTAAATCCCTGGCCCTGGAAGGAAAAATTTTAGAGCTAAAAGAGTTATCACTGAAAGCCAGAAATCTGTGCTTTCTCTGAAAAGTAAAATGAAACCTCATTACATTTTTTTCCCTCTTGCAATCTAGGTAAAAATTTAGATTTAGATTGTAACTCAAAATAACATACTTAAAACCACAAACATATGGATGTAGTGAGTTTTTACTGTTAGTGTAAGCATGAAAGAGTTCCCATTCCAAAGATAAGGCCTTTGTTCATGAAAATATCCAGGGTTCCAGGTGGCACAGTTAAAGATGGCCTTATGACATAGTTGTTACCATGGCAGGACGTGGTTGGCAGGGGTCACTGGTAAAGGAAATGGAGAACAGTCCATTAGAAGCCAGGACTTGTTTGCTGATGTAATGGAAAAGGGTACATGGCAAAATCAGCTGCAGAGAAAAAAGCTCACAAGAAAAGAATTAGGTATTGCCAATGCTCAGCTGTTGAGGGAAGGATATCAGAGGAAACTGGCCTTTCAGGATCAGCTACCAAAGTGACCAAATTCTCAGGTTAAACTAAAACAGCATATGCATAAATTCTCACAAGATACAATTTTAATGATTAAAATTTCTTTTACTAGGCCAGGCATGGTGGCACACACCTATAATCCCAGCACTTGGGAGGTTGAGGCAGGATGACTGCTGTGAGTTCAAAGGCCAGCCTAAATTACACAGCAAGACCCTGTCTCCAAAAAATAAACTAAATAAATAAAATTTCACAATATTATATGTTTGTTTATATCAGTGTTAAAAATACATGGTGTAAAATGTAACTCTGTTAGTGGACAGGAAATGTATATGACTAATATAGTAACATTTTATGACTCTGACCTGGAAAGGCATATTCTAATGTACAAGGGCAGCCTGAACCACGACTGTTGTTTTTTCCTTATTGATCACAGATCACCAACCTGGATTTTACACTTGGCCTCTACCAGCTGTAGTTTAGTTTGTGCCAGTTCCAGCTCCATCTCCCTCAGCTGCTTCTTGAGTGAATCCTTCTCATCATCTGCTTCAATTCCCTGGTCCTCTCTGCTTATGGCTGCTAGTTTCAAAGCACCTTCCTTGCTGAAAATGTCACTGCAGTGTTTGCATGCCATCATTTTACCCTGAAATACCCAAAAGAGATTATCAACATCAAACTTTTTCATAGGCTTAATCATTTCCTGAACAAATACATGATTTGGGCAGGGGTACTGGGGATTGAACTCAGGGCCTTCACACTGAGCTGTGTTCCACCCCCTTTCTTTAGTTTGGGATAGGTTCTTACTGAGTTGTCCAGGCTGGGTTCGAATTTGCAATCCTCCTGCCTCAGGCTCGCTGAGTGCTGAGGTTCCAGATGTGTGCCACCATGTCCAGCCAATATGATTTAAGATATTACTTATCACCCTCAATGCAGTCCCATTTCTGAAGGTATTCTTTTTCTTGTTTTGCAATTCAAATGGTTTGATTAAACACAAAACCCAACTATCCAAGACAGGTGTTCTTTTTTCCTTAAGTATCTCTAGAAAGACTCCAGGAATATTACAGCTTCTCTTTGCAATCTGTTTTAGAAATCTGTGCTACCATTACTCTTACTAGGCACCAAGCCTCACACCCTATACTGTACTTGTAGTGTATCATTTAATCCTCAGGCAAGTAGGATTAGGCATGTGTCTCATGCCATTTTATAAATGAAGAAACTTAGAGTCACTTGTGTACAGTACACTAAAGTCATCATGCCTGACTTAAATTACCGTTATAACAAAGTACATGTCTTATTCAACTTTAAACAAATGATCTTCATTGTTTAAGGTAATAAAAGCAACTCCACTACATTCCCAAGTTGCCAGTCAAGCACAACACTGAACAATAGAGCAACTCTTTCAAAGCAATGGTGCTATTGTTTTTCTCAATCTCTTTCATTAGAAATAGGGATAGAGATAGAAATGTAGCTCAGCAATAGACCTTGCCTAGCAAATGCAAGGCCCTGGGTTCCATCCCAGCACTATAAAAGTTAATTTTTAAAATGTAAAACTTATAAAGTATACTACACACTACTCCTACTTTGATGTCTTATTGTTACAGATTCAATGTGTTCATAACCATAATTAATCTTCTCTCTTCACACATACACATAAAGTAATTCTATACTGTGCTGCTCTGTCACTATGCCTGTGTCACTCCATCACTCAGGCCTGAAGATGTGGGTGTCATCTGTTCATCAGCTACTCCTGCTTCCCATGTACAGTTGATCATTAAATTGTTTCTCTGATGCGTCCAAGATTTTCCCACCCAAGGCCTGAATACGTAAGAGTCACCTAGTTTGTCCCCACTGACTTTTTTCTTACCCTGTCTGTATCATGCTTCATATTCCTGATTAATATTCATCAGACATATGAAAAAACAACACTTGGCATTCTCTTAAGAATCTTAAAAGACTAGACCAGTTCCAGCACAAAATAGCTATACTGCAAATATTTGTTGTATATTCTAGCTTTTGATGTAGGTCCTAATAATCAAAAGTTTAACAAGCAATTTTATTAGGTTGAACCAGAGAAGGAATAGACAGAAATTAACATGCCAAACTCCAGCACCTTCTGAGAACTTCAAGAATCCAGAATGGCCAGGCAGAGTATAAGTGATACAAAAGTGAGGGGTAAAAAATGAGATGAGCATTCTCTGTGGCCAGGTTGCAAATGTCCTTAAATACCATGCCACTGAATCATGATTTGTATCCTATAGAGAATGTATTCATTCCCTCCACCTGACCTTGCGCCACATGTTAGAGCAGTCAGCTCCATGAAGTGCAGTCTATATGCATATATGCTAAAATGTAGGATCCTGCTGAACCTACCCTTCCTTAGGGATAGAACCTTGACTTTACTTGAGCTGACAAAGTCTCCAGATAAATGGTAACATTTCTCAAATGCCCTCCAAGATAGGAGTGGCTGCAAAACTGAGTTCTGGTATGTAAGCAGAAATACAGTGCAGAACTTCTAGGAAAGCTGCTTAGAAAGTGCTTACCCAGCTGGAATAAGGCCCCTATATCCTTGCATCTTCTTCTGGCCTACAATCCTGCCTTAGAGTGTGGGTGTGATGACAGAAGACAGTTTTGATCTTTAGGTGCCCTTGAGGATGGGCACCGGTGCTGAGGTCACTAATGACAACCAAGAATCCACCTTTGTGGTCCTAGACTGCTGTTACATACCATAATCAACACCTTTTTGTGCTTAATCCAGTTTTATTCTGAGTTGACTATATGTCAGAATATGTCTAAACTTAACCAGAAAGACAGTCAAATTTACCTTTGGGAATGTTCATTCTGATGATAGTGTATGGGGTGAGGGGCAGCAGTGATAGAGGAAAGTTGTTATAGGAAGCTGGAAAAATCAGAGGCTGACACATCATAGCAAATGAGATGAAGAAGTAGCAGCACTGGAGAAAGGGAAGGAAGAATAGTCTAATGGAGAAGAACATGAACTTTTAGAGTCTCACTCCCTGGGTTCGAGTCCTAGAGCCACTGCTTACCAGTGGTGTAATCTTGAGCAAAATAATTACCTGTTTTGGTCTTCATCAGGGGCTAATACATGTAAAATCTTAGACCAATGTAGAAAAGTGCACACAGTGAGTGTTAAAGAATGTTGGTCCTCAACTGTGGTTAACACAAGTTCATATTCTTCTGGAATGTCATGGCCTTTCATTAGGTAATCTTAACTACTTATCCAGTATTTTCCTCTGTTTCTTAATACATATCCTGATCACATCTGTCTCTCCTTAATGAGACTACAATGCACATTTTGGCTCACAGTTTCTTCCAGAATGCCCTTTTTAAATCCATTTTTCAAGTGATTTCTAACCATCCTGCTTTAGTTCAACCTCCTCCAAAAAGCCTTCTTTGGTCTGTAGTTCTTATGATTTTGCTTTCTCTACAACTCTGATGCCAACACAATCCACCTCAGCACCCTTCAACTGTTTCTGAAATGTTTCATGTGCATATGTATTTGTCTTACAGGAGCATTCTAAGCTCTTTTTCATGTGTAATTTCTATAACAAAGTGACAGTCCAATAGCTGTACACATAGTAGATGCTTATTAAATTCTTACTAAGTGATCAGTGTAAATTATTTTTATTTACATTAAGATTTCAGTTCAAGATAGCTAACCCTTTTATGGCAAGACAGTTCATTAATTAAATCTTAGTGGACCTATAATATACAAACAATGATAAATGCCAAGTAAGATATACAAAGGTGAATCAGAAGAAGCTATGACCTGTAAATTTTAGCAGGTTTGTAGAGGGAGACCACCAATTCTTTACTAATAATCTCAGATCGATGTATTGTAACATGAGATAAGGGGGAAAAAAACTTTTATTTATTTTTTTTTGTATTGGGGATCAAACTCGGGACCTTGTGCAAAAAAAACTACTTTTAAAATACAATGTCACAGGCCAGGGATTTAGCTCTGGTTCCAGCCCCTGCCTTGCAAGCACAAGATCCCAAGTTCAATCCCCGGTACCACCCGCACACCCCCCAAAAAAAAACAATGTCAGAACAAAACTCTTATTTTTCAGGTTTTAACATAAAATATATACTTACTGTATGCCAAATACTAACCTAAGCACTTTATATACATCCCTATTTAACCACCAAAATAATTATATGAACCAGATAGTTATCACTGTTTTACAGAATACCAAATGAGGATTAAAGACATTAAACAACTTTTTAAAGTTGTTAATTTTATGGTAAATTCCCTAGAACACATTTATTTACCAATAGGAAACCTAAGCATATTCAAATAGGATGTCACGTTTCTGTTACTTGACCCCAAGAGATGACTGTGCCAACACTGCTTTTTTGGGGGGGTACCGGGGATCGAACTCAGGTCCTTGCCCTTACAAGGCAGGCACTGGAACCAATGAGTTAAATCCCCGGCCCACCAACACTGCTTCTTAAGAAGACCAATCCATTTGATTTATTGTTTCTAAAAAATAAATACTTTTTTTCAAATAGAGCAGTAACAAAGATTATTACCACCAGGGGGCAGCATAAAAATAAATGCTACAGGTTTTAAAAGCAAACCACATGGATGCCATTTTGAGACCATACTCTTTAATTGAAATAAATCAGACACACGTGTAAATATTGCATTGTTTCTCTGGTGTGAGAAACAGAAGGTGTAAAACAAGAACCAAAATGTATAACAGATATTGTGAAATAGGAAGAAAATGTTCAAGGGGAATGGGGGTGGGGGGAGATCAGGAAAAATTGGAAACAAAATTTTTGTAAATGAGGGGCAGAGAGGTTGAAGGGAGGGAAGGGAATGGAGAAAAAAAAGAATGAAGATATATCATGTACAGGTACAAATTCCCTATAATGATTGTGATCGTTATGTATATCTAAAATGTACCAATAAAAATAATTTTAAAAACCATTGAAAATTTGGTTGAAGAATCAGTTGGTTACCTACCATATACTATTCTTCCAGTCAAGTTCTATACTGCTTATGGTATTTACTGCTCAAAAATGATAGGATGATGCCATTGAGTCCCAAACTAAAGTGCATCAATTCACGTGTGGGCTGCTGAGGGTTCCCAGGTTCCCACCATCCAAGAAGGCCACATAGCTCAGGAGCCTTTTGTGCCAATGCTCAAATCCTGCCTCCTTTCCTGCTGCCCCGACACTGACATCCCATGTGAATTACTGGAACACCTCTCAGTCACAACTCAGCCAGAAGAGGTACACTGCTCTCCATAATAGAAAATGGGGAAGGGGTCTTTTCAGGTACTCACAGACTATGAATTGAAAGAAGTTGTATGACAGAACTAATTCACTCCTTACCTTCACTACTTCCAGCTCCTCTTTGCTGGCTGCTTGCTGTTTCTCCAGCCTGGTACTTAACTGGGAACAGATCTAAGGCAAAGAAGAGAGGTTTACTAGAAAACAGAACAACTCACTGCATGTTTATGTACATAACAGTTTATCAACTCATAAAGTAACACAGCTGATCCCGGGCATTTGGCAGATGAATATCACTGCCACTTCTAAAAGAAGCAGAAAGCCTAAGTTCCATGTGTAAAATAACAATTCCGTCTTAATTAATAGAAACAGACTTGGGATAGATATGGTTTCTTGCTGTCACTAGCTTTTTGTGACTAATTCCAATCCCTGGCCTCACTGTGGAATCAATCTATAGAATCTTTGCAGAGGATCTACCTCGTACAAGGTATTATGCTGGGAATAGGATAAAAAGAATTCTGAACTAGAAACATCTCTCATCCAGTCACAAAAAATTTCCAATCACAAAACATTCCTTAAGGAGTAGAAGTAGAGTGAAGAAAACAAAGTTAAACCAACCAAGAAATAACATGCATTACAATAAAACTCTTATTAAGAGGTTTTGCAACACAGAAATTAAAAGCATGGGCACTGAAGACAAATTCTGAATGTAAAGCTAGTCCAGTTCTACCAGTTTATGGCTTTGTGATCCTGGGAAAACTCATTAATCTTTATAAAGCCCCAGTTCCCTCAGGATGGCAAACTCCCATACTGTAAGAATCAAATGAAAAGATGTATGCAAAAGGTTTGTAAAAGAACCTGGCCAATATGAAGTATTTATTAAAATCATTATTGATTCTGAAATAAAGTGCTAATGGGTTCAAAGGAAAAAAAACAATGTTTAAAAAATTGGATGGTCAAAGCCTTTGACTAAAATAAGAATCTTTTATTTTAGAAAAGTGGATTAAAATAGAATTTAAAAATTGGGTGTGGTGCCACATGCTTGTAATGCCAGCACTCTGGGAGGCTAAAGCAGGAGGACTCCCAAATTCAAGCCCAGCGCAGGCAATTTAGTGATTTAGCAAGACCCTGTGCTGGGGGGGGGGGGCACATGCCCCCGCCCTGGGGATATGGCTGAGTGTGAAGGCCCTAGGTTCAGTCCCCCAGAGCCAATACATAAATGAATAAGAAAAAAAAACCCCACAAAACTGATGAAAAAAACAGATGTCAAATTTTAAAGTCCAAATTAGGCTAGAGACAAATATGATATAAATCTATTATCAAAGGGCATTTAAAAAAAATCTCCAGTTACTAACAAATAGTTCAAGACCAAGACTTACTTATTTGATTCAGTTTCCAGTATTTCCAGACCCAAACCGGTGGAACAATTAGAAGGGGTATATTAACGAATGTTAAAAAGAAGGGACACTGAGTACTGTGGCACACACATATAACCTAGCTTGGGAGGCTGAGGCAGGAGAATCACAACTTTGAAGCCAGCCTGGGCTACTTGTCTCAAAAAATAAATAAATAAAATAAAAGAGCCAGGGATGTAGCTCAGTGATAGAGAACCTTCCAAACGTGTGTGAAGCCTAGGGTTTAATCCTGGGGGTAGAGACACACCCAGGTAATTTTTGCAAACCATATGCCCTTCTTAACAAAAGGCATTTTGATGCTAGGAATGCATTACAGGCAAGCCTGTAATCCTAGCACTTGGGAGGCCAAGGCTGGAAGATTGCTGTGAGTTTAAGACCAGCCTGAATTATACAGCAAGACTCTGTCTTAAAAACAAACAAACTGCCCAAAATAAAGCATTTTGAAATGCAGCCAATTCCAGCTACAGAATGTATTTAGAGTAAGTTTTATATCCTAATTATCTTCAATCAGGTGGATCTCCTGTCTTTTACCTTACTTGAAGTGCTTGCCTGATAACAGTCACGAATGGTCTCAAAAATTACTGTTTGAAGAATGTGACATATACATATATAGTGGCAAAATGTGGTAATGAGAAAAATGCATTTGCAGTGTTGGTAAATTCCATAGCACATGAGACATGGTCTTTATTGTTCCTTATGTTGATTAATGCTTCTCTTCCATACTTGAACCTCTTACCAAATAAAATGTTTTTTTCTGTTAATCTGCCTCTGTACTGCTCCTTGTTTCCCTCATTTGCCTCTTATCTTCCTCCATTCCCACACATCTAAGTCTCATCTAAGATCTGAAGCACAGCTCAAATCATCCCATTGCCAGGAAGGGCATCCTCATCTCCCAGGTGTAGGAAGTGCCCTTTCCTCTTATTTATGCATGGGCATTATCTCCCCATTGCAAGATAAGGTTCTAGAGGAGAGAAATTAGATTAATTCATCTTTTGGTCCCTTAAAGTATTAAGTCTCACAAAGAGCGTGCATATGTTATTACCATGAAAGAGAGTAAGACAGCTCTGAAATCTTCCATGAATATGAGGAATTCAGATGAAAAAGTGTTCATAATATATGAAGTGACTAAAGCTACTTCCAAAAAATAGGATGAATATATAATTCATTGTTTATGCACATTATAAATCTATGTCACATTTATTTACATATCAACAATGCATGCTCAACATATTACAGTGATAATGTTTAGTTGGCAAAGTTAAAGGAGATCTATTTTCTACATTTTTCTAATTTTCTACACAAAAACATAAATTTCACTAATATGTACAAAAACATTAAAAACAAGCAAAAATAGTTCACATCATATTTTAACATGCTATGTAAGGCAGATGATCCGACAGAAATCCTTGGATCAGAAGATGGCATATGGTACTTTAATCAATTCTGAAAGCCTGGAATGTGAACAGTCCACTGAGTCTCTCAGAAATAACTAGAGTCCTTGTCATATCCAGCCAATAAAAGAGACAGGAAAATACAACAGCAGCTAGAACGAGGGCTTTCTGGGACCACCTGTGATGGGGCTAGAAATGTCTTCAAGGAATGCAAGCCCTCCATTGAATCAACAATTCACAGTAGAAAGCTTCTTGCTAGCACTGGCCTGCAATGGGAAAGGGCACATTATGGCTTGTATCTAGATGACTCACCAAATCCTCACGTGGTCACAGGTGGAGCTTTTTGGAGGTGGCTGGATCTAGAGTGTGTGATGTTGGGATTAAGGATGTGATGCTGAGATTGATTCATGGTTGATGCTAGGATTAAGGAATGGGTGTAAGTGGACAGAATATAAGGGACAGAAAGGGGGCTGCATTGTCACTGCTTGTTGCTGCTTCATTACTTTGCTGTTTGCTACCTTGCTCCCTTCTGCCTTCTGCCTGCCATGAATTATTTCTCCTCTGCCATGCCACCCTTGAAGCCAGCCAACTATGAACTGAAACCTCTACAAACTGTGAGCTGTAATAAACCTTTCCTCTTTTAACTTTGAGTGTTGGGTTTTTGTTTCAGCAATACGAAAAGTAACTAAGACAGGCCACTAGCCATGCGGGGAGATATGGACTCACATTCTCTACTGTGACAGCAAAAGATGCACTGATACCCTAACTACTGCCATTTAATACAACCACTAAATTTCACTAAGAGACAAATGTTACTGGTTGATCTATTGGAAATTAGCTTCTGAGTGAGACGGAAATAGGATCGCAATGGTAATATTTCCCATCTCTCTAAATCTACCAAACACTGTAAACAACGAACAGATTGCTTTGGTCAATTAGACTTCCCAAGTTATCAGCAAGCATATCCAACTGCTGTCTATTTCACAGGAGAAAATAAGCCACCAAATTAATAAATCTCAAAAACAAACAAAAAGCAAAAGTAAAAAGTAATTACTTTTCTAGCAATAAAATCCACAATGGCATATTACCTGTTTATATTCAGCAATGATAGCTGTAGTCTTTTTTATTTCATATTCTGCTTTCTCTAGCTGTTTCCTAAAGACTTCTTTTAACTAGAAAGAAAAACATTAGGTTTCAGGCAAAATCTTAAGAAATTTCCATAAACATCTATATTCAAGTCTTTCTGATTCAAAGTGACAATGTTAACATCTATAACTAAATTATAATTTTTCTCACTAAAGTTGTCCTGATAATTTGAAAACAATCATTTCAGAGAGGTAAAAATCTTTTCTGCAAAGTGGAAGATTTATAATAACCCTATTATAAAACTGTTTATGCTTACTACTTACTTGACAATTATATTGCTAAGAAGTATCCAAAAACTGTCTTTTATTATGAATCTAAAATAAAATATCAAGGAAATAATGGCATGCTGAATTTGTTACTTTTTTTTTTTTCTCGGTACCAGGTATCAAACTCAGGACCTTGTTCTTGTGAGGCAGGCATGGTGCCACTGAGCTAAATCCCCGGCCCTGAATTTGTTACTCTTGATGTTATGCTATAAATTACTGAAAAAAAAAAAAAGCGTTTTAAGCCTTTTACTGTCACTGCTATTACCTCTCTGCAGGCAGGGACAGGAGGCTTTGGAGTCAGGAAAAGATGGAAGTACAGAAGAGTTCTTAAGACGGACCAAAGATTCTGGGAATAAGTTTAGAGGGAGCTAAAGAGACACATCATGTAGGTGCTTGTAACAGTCACTGAAGGGCTAAATTATGAGTGTTATTTTTAAAACCACAGATGGTTTGTAGCCCAACAGCTGTAGAATTCTGGGTACAGAGAAAGGTAAAAGTAATAAAAAGGCTCAGCTGCTAACAGATAAAAAGGAAAGAATTCAGTTCTGCCAAATTATTGACCAAACAAAAAACAATTCTGGCTAATCATTAAGTACATAATCAGAATAGAGATGAATTCTCCAAGGCAGCATCCCAAATTATCAGTAGGGTATATTCCACCCAGAGAATTCATAAATTACTGCAATTATATTAGACTCTATCATTAGAAGATTTCTAACTTTTTCATTATCTGTTACATTCTAAAATTTTAAAAGCCATTTGAGATTATACTGATTTAAACTTAGTTGTTTACATGGGCCTCTACTCTCCATCTTACATATTTAGGGTATAAACAGTAACCTTCTTCCCCTTTCCTATGATAAGGCCACAGTGACTATAGGACAGACTTAGATGGCCGAGATGCTTTGAGCAACTGTCACTAACTTTCTCTAAGCCACAGCTTTCTCATGTGACAAATGAGAATGATTCCTATTTCACAAGGATACCATTATCAAAATGCCCAAAAGAGATCGGAAGGGGAGAGATGGTAAAATGTCTTGCATTTTTCCTACCACATACATACTAGATGAGTACTCAGCAAATGTCACCCCAGTTTGGGTATCAGTTACCCGAGGGCTGGTATGTATCTATGGGACAATGGGGCAGGCACAACATGGGTTAAATTAGTTTGCCAATAGCTTCTTTTTCACCTAAAGTACTGCAATGGCCCAAGGAAATCCAGAGGTAAGGAAAAAACAAAATCCAATCAAGACACCTACAGAATCTACAAACTGGATAATGCTTAGGCCACACTAAATGCCAAAGACTCATTTTAACATATTTTAACAAGGGGGAAAAAATCATGGAACACTTTTTATAAATCTTGGAAGGTGTTAAATGACACATCCTTCTATGTGTAATTTCACCGAAACTTTTTTCTGGTTACTTGGACGAAGGTCTTTGAAGTGCTTTATAGTCTGTTTTATATTTAGGATTACTGATGCCTCACAATGAAACTCATTAATTGTGATTTAAGAAGTTTCCTCATGTTCTAAGTTAGATACATTAGTAAATTCAAACAAACTCGTGGCAGTAGACTTCCACGGTCTGTGAGGAAACTTCAACCTACAATCTAATCTTCGGCCTCCTGGCAGGGACAGTGGGCAGAGGGTCACTGGCCAAGCAGCCTGCTCTTCCTGGGGGAAGCAGGAAGCTCTCCACTCCTCTCTGCCCATTCTGTACTCCTGTGATGCACACAGCAGGATGCTGGGTCCCTAAGGGTTTATGTCCCTTTAAGGAAAAGGCTTAAAAGCTCTGCCAGGAATGTTGCTGCTCCCTCCTCCCTCGCTCCCTCTTCTAAGGCATGAGTCAGGAAAATGAAGTGTGACTGATTGAGGCGGAGGCTCTGCGGCAACCCCCAGGAGACCATTGTTGGCTTTCAGTTTCAATGCTCATCAACTACTATAGAAAAGTCACTTACCTTGGAGACACGACTCGGAATTTCCAGGTTTGTCAAAAGCTCTTGGATCATAATCCTAAATTACTAAACTTACAGTACACTCAACACTCTTGCTACACATGTCAGTGAAAGCAAATTCCTAAAAGCTGCCGAGGGCAGAAATACTGCCACCTCTTCTAACACCCTTCAGAAGAAATGTCAAGCCTCAATTGCTTACATTCACTGCTGTATCTTCATCCTTGACATGGAATAAATTTAATTTCACTTCTTTTTTACAGTCTTAACTCCCTCTCAATCTTCCAGTGTATAGAGTCCACATGTGCCTTTTACCTGGGCAGTCTCTTCTTCCTGCTTCCTCTTCTCCTCCTCAGTCTCCACCAGCCTCTGCTTGGTCAAGAGGAGCTCCTTATTCAGCACATCCGCCTTGTCTTCTGCCTGCAAGTCAGGGCACATCACGGCCATGAGGAAGGAAAAGGACTTGTGTGCGCCATCTTCAAACCCAGCCTCCACTCAGTGCTCCATAATTACAGAAAGCCTCTTTTCTCTCCCAGCTTGCTCCGGGGACAGGTGCTGTCTCTGGCCAACTATGCACCCAGCACTTAGCACACATTACTCCTAATCCTCACAGAACACTAATTTTATAGATAAGGACAGTGAGGTTTGGAGGGATCAAATAAGCTGTTTGGGGTCACACAATCTAATATCAGAGTCATGATCTGCACTCGCATTTGACTGACAGGAAGTCCAGGCTCTTTCTAAACACTTCTTACACATTTTCGGTTGCCATGACAATATTCACTCTGTGAAGATGGATCTCAGGGGAAACAAGAGCCTCATATAGCAGCTTCTCACTGGTGGTCCCAGTGAGGGACCAGACGGGATGAGAGGGATCAGAGAAGACAAGCGGACAGGCTGATCCACAATCAATAGTTAGGTGAGAAAATTCAAAAACTCACTGAGGTGAACCAGTCACGAGGCCTCTCACCCAGATTAGTGAGTGCAGTAATGAGAAATTAAAACCAAAAACCTGTGATAGAGAGATCCATGTGGGAAACCGAAGTACGGACCAGAATCCAGGGAGGGAAATGTTCTAGAATCCCCAGGAAGGGCTTGGAGAGAGCGCTCTAATTTTAACTTAGACACAGGGTCAAAATTACCTACAAAAGTACTGTATATACATTTAACTTGGTTATCATTGTCTATGTTTTTGTTTTGTTTTGTTTTTTGTAGTACTGGCATTTGAATCCAGGGTCTTAGCATGGAGCTATATTCTTGGCCCTTTTGATTTTTTTCTTTTAATTTTGAGACAGGGTCTTGCTAAGTCACCCAGTGTGGGCTTGAACTTGTGATCCTCCTGCCTCAGTGCTGGGAATACAAGCACGTGCTATCACATGTGGCTAACACCATCTTATACTTCATGGTCCTCTCCTCCTTTCAGTTTGAGCCACGTTGTTCACATGGCAGTAAAGCAAGAACTGACCTCTGCCCCACTCACTGCAGTCTGAACCAGCTCTGCTGTTCCCATCTCTCCTGTGTCCCTTGATAGCACTGTAATGATAGGTTACACATGTGATGTGTCGTGCCCTGTAGACTTTAAGCTCCAGGAGGAACCATATCTCTTCTGCTCTTCGCTATATGGATATGGTTCTCTAAGTCACTGCAGAAGCAGACTGTGCAGTGGAGGTGGCAGAGGGCCACAGGATAAGCTCAGCAGAGAAAAACCCTGAGGTAGAGGAGAGACTGCCATCTGACAAAGCTATCCCTGGCCGACAGCAGCCAAATATTATCCAAGTTATCATGCAAACGGACCAGGTGTCCCTGTCTCTGTTTCCCTGTATCTCCCACACGTCCAGATGGCCAGGCCAGCACAGTCTGCTGGAGACTGGCAGAGAACTGCAGCCCAGCCTCTGTTCTCACTGCCTTCCAGCTCCTCTGATCCCATATCCCAGTGGTCATAGCTCTGTTCCCAGAGCATTGGAACTATTGGGTATTTAGGTGAAAAAGTCCCTCAGAAGTCTTAAAGACTTTAAAATTTGTTTTGATGTATTAAATTTTAGGACAAAAATTCTGAACAGCAAATGGACATGCTAAAATTAGAGGCAGACCTAAACAATGCAACTTGTAAATGCTGCAAGTTAAGTTCTCACAAATTGTAGGTTATCTGATATTGATTATGGAAGCTCAAAACTGAATTCTAGAGCTGCTGCCAGATGACTGAGGTTACTCTCTAAGCAGTGAGAGCCTCCTCCAAGTCTCTGGCGGATGGTCAGGGAGTGGCATATTAAGAGCAGCTGTACTGATCATGTTAATGTTCTTAAAATCCACCTACTCTAACTCCCTGTAACTGCAGCCCAGTGGTTCAAGTTTCACCCCAGAAGGTCTGAGTCCTGTCCGTATAAAGGACCGCTACTAAACCTCCTCTTCCCGTACCCTCCAGCAATTTCCACCAAGGGAAGAAAATAATCTTTAATACTATGTATTATGACACTCTAAAATAAATGTCTTTAAGGGCCAGGAATTTAGCTCAGTGGTTTCGCTGCCTGCTGTGCAAGCACAAGGACCCGAGTTGGATTCCCCAGTACCAAAAATAATTGAATAAAAAATAAATAAAGTAAATGTTTTTATAAATTTGATCTTTTTTTAAAGAGATTCATCCAAAATTTTAGCCTTTTGGAAACTTGAATAGTCAATGCTATACGACTTCAGGAACAAGCTACTTGAATCCTGCTGTTTTGTAATTTTGGAAACCTCTGTAACAGGGAAAAAAACCACTTCTCTGAGAAAATTATTTTAGAAACACCTAAATATTTATGCTAAAGACCCTATTAGTTTTATTTACATGGTCTTCACTAGTCAAGGTAAGGCAACCTTACTTCTGTTATCACAGCCACCATGTGGAGCCCCCATCTGCTGTGGGTCCTAGTAGTACAAGGGAGAGGTCCCACAATTTTCCAGGAAGCTTCTCCCCAAGTTTCTCCTCTAGGTTAAACTGTAAAGTAGGACCAACTGTCCTCATCAAAATATACAATAATCTGATCTGAAATAACTTGGTTCTCCTTGTAAAAATAGGTTTCTGGCCAGGCGTGGTGGTGCATGCCTATAATCCCAGCACTTGAGAGGCTGAGGCAGGAGGATTGCCATGAGTTTGAGGCCAGCCTGGGCTACACAGTGAATTCAAGGCCAACCTGAACTAATAGCAAGACCCTGCCTCAAAAAACCAAAAAGCAAAAACAAAAACAAAAAACTCACCAAAAACAACAGTAAACAAACAAACAAAAAAGGCTTCTGGGTCTTTGTACAGCCAATCATTACTCCTTATTTAAACAGAAATTATCCTTAATGTTAAATGAACATAATAGTAAACAGTTATTCCAATTCTGCCTCTGGAAAAAATTTATAAAACTTTTATCATGATAGTAAGACTCAGTGGAACACTGTCATTTATAAACATCTTATGTCTAACTGAAAGGTTTGACTATAATCTAAGGTTACTGAGAAACAAGCATTGTAACATGTACTTTAAACACGAATCAGCCCACAACCTGGTCACAACGCTCTAATGTCAGGGATGAGGATCTTTCAGGAATGATTCCTGAAAGAACCAGCCAAGACAGTCGCTCAATTTAAAATGAAAGAAAATAATGTATAACTTCTTACTTTCTGGTCTAACAACACAGAACTTGCTGTGGTTAAAAGAAACACACATATAGTCTTTAGGGACATATTCTTTTGTGTCTCTTTTTTTGTTCCTTGAGAACAGGGAAAGACAAGAAGGGCTGAAAGCAGGTAGCAACAGAAACTGAAATGGAGACATATCTTTTTCCTTTCTAATCCTTGAAACATCCCTATGTAAGGAATCAGGAAAAAAAGGAAGACTCTTTCTGTGAAGAGAAACTGAAGAATCCTTGGTCCCCTGGAGGCCTGAAGCCACACTATAATGACAATGATGAGAAAAGATACCTAATTATCTTACCAGTGTTGGTTTACTTTACACAGTCTCACACATAGCCTGCTTTCATGCCAGTTTAATGTTCGTAGAAGCTTTGCTACTTTGATTAAGAGATCTGATTTTAATAAACGGAATGAACTAGGTGAGGCTGTGCTTTCACTTGGGCTGACTTGCCCTTCCAGAGGGCAGGACACTTAAACTGCAGGGAACACTGGCAGCAAAAAGCCCCTATGGAGAAAGAAACTGCAAAATGAAGTTAGGTGATACGCATGAAAGAGAAATTTTTATTCTGTCATCTAGATAATTAGGTCCAAAACATAGGATCTAGGTCTTACTACATGAGAGAGAGAGAGAGGACAGAGGACTGAAGGAGTTGTTTCTTCAAGCGCTGATCTCATACCCTCACCTTGAGATACCTGGGTACTAAATAATCAATTATTCAGGAGTACCCTCTAATAGCAGTCATTTTAGGCTGATCCACAACAAGGATTCTCTTGGGGGTGAAATTCTTTTTTAAAATAGTATTTTTTTCCTGATTGTTGAAATTACTATATTTAAGAATAAAAAATTATTTCAAAAAGATATTTAATGGATATACTATCATACTATTGGACATGCACTTCAGTAAACAACTTTGCATATGAATTTTTTTTTTTGGTACCAGGGATTGAACTCAGAACCTTGGGCCTTCGAGGCAGGCAGCAGCACCACTGAGCTAAATCCCCGACCTGTGAGCAATTTTTTTTTAATGGTCTGCTTTTTCTGCCTCCTACACCCCATGTCCCAAACAGTATAGTTTCTCTTTTATCACCTCAAAGTCCATTCCAGGACTGGGGGTATAGCTCTGTGCTACAGCACTTGCCTAGCCTGCAGGAGGCCCGGGGTTCCATCCCTGGCACAGGCCAGGGTGGGAGTGGCGGTGGTCAATTCCATTCAGTGCTCACTCCCTCAGCTTCCTCCTCTCCCTGTTAGCTCTACTTTCCTTGACATTTGGGTCTTATCTCTCTCACCTTACTGTGGTTAAAACTTTTGAGCTGCTTATATGAGGGGAAAAGAAGTGGCAGAGACCATTTTTAGCTATCCTTCAATTTTCAACACATATGCAGATTTATGTTATTAGTGAGTCTGCATTTTAAATATTGTCAATGCACAATACAGCACAGGTAGTGACTCTTTCAGACTGAACAGTGTGTTTCAATTTTTCTGATCCTGTACCATCTGTTCAATCTACTGTTGAGAAGTCAGAAAATAGGGAAATAATTTTAAATCTGCACAAAACTGCTTCCATCTTGCCAGTCATCTCTGAAAATATCAGCAGTAGAAAACAGGAAGTCCTGAGACTGTCAGCACTTTTTTAGAAGAGCAAGAGAAGGTAAACAATTTAAGGTCTTCCTAGCAATAACTAACATTTACTGAACACATACTACTGAAGTGCTTTACCTTAATTCTTTTTTTTTAGTACCAGGGATCGAACTTGAGTCCTTGCGCTTGTGCAGCAGGCGGTGAAACCACTGAGCTAAATCCCCGGTCCTTTTTACTTTAATTCTTACATCATCCCTATAAGGGAGATGCTTTTCTATATCTAATGAAAGTAAAGAACTGCGCAGGGTCGTTTGGTTAATGGCAAGACCAACATTTAGGCATTCTGGCTCTTAGCCACTAAGATGCCTGTCAATCCAACAATCCAACTTTTTTTTTTTTGGTACCGGGGATCGAACTCCAGTCCTTGCGCTTGCGCAGCAGGAGGCAAAACCACTGAGCTAAATCCCCAGCCCAACAATACAACTCTTAATGTATGTATTTCATGTGAAATTTCACATTCATTATAGATGAGAATTCTTACTGGAAGAAAAAGTAAGGAGCCTACAAATGTCAGAGCAGCATTAGTATACTCTTGGGTGACTAAGTTATGCTGGCAGTTCTTGGTTTAGGAAAAATACTGATAGAAGAGACATCAGAGAAAATTAGAGGTCTAAAAAAATATTTCATGCGTGCTATTTGGAAGTGACCCAAACTGTTCTCAAAGGCTTCATTTTCCAGTCTCTCTAACATGTACAAGATTGGGGTGAAGCTAGAGTAGTGACTACATTGGTCCCCTCCCACCTGCCACCCACTCACCTGTCTATCAAGCAGTTCAGGGGCACCTAGAGCAGAGGGAGCTGGGGGAATGGGGAGAGCAATGTGGTTCCCTGCCCTCCAGGAGTTGTCATAGACTCAATTCTACCTAGTGAACGACCATTTTACCTGATCCAAGTCATTCCGCAGAGCAATCTTGCTGGTTACGAGCTCATGAGCAAGGTCATCATTCTCTTGCTCCAATCTCATGCTGGCCTCCTGTAATCTTCTGTTCTCCCTCTGTAGAAAAACAGCAACAGCCAGAGGTGAATATTAGTATCTGCACATACAGTACAAACAAAAGGAGCTAATGGGAAAAATAAGCAACAACAACAAAGTGAACTTTCGGAGGTGTAAAAAGGAGGAGCAAGTGGCATGGGAAGGCAGGATTGCTGTCTGGGAAACAACAGTGAGTTTAGCCAGCAGTGCGGATGTGGTACTCTACCCAGAAGACTTAACAATTGTCCCTCAAATCCTCCAGACTGAACTTATTATAAAAAGTGAACCACAAGAGCAAAATTTCCAACCAGACTCCCAATCCCATGAGGTTCTCATAGAGACCTAGAGCACAGACACAAGCAATTCTTTGTTTGAAACATGTATGGGAGCTCCACCCCTGACTGCAAGAAAAACTGTAAGACACAGTAGGGATGATCATCACATTGTCTTCCAGGATCAGGGTTCTCATCAATAGAGAATATTTAAGAACACTCTAAATGAAGTCAAGATATGGGGGTTCACGATCTTGCTATGAGCTAATTTTTAAAAATTATTTGAGTAAGAGTATTTACTCTTCTGAAAACATGTTTTTGTGTTAGTAAAAGCCATAGTACCTATAATAAGTTTCTAAATGTTTGTTTTCTTTTCTTTAAACTTCAGATAAAAAGATACTGCAGGGCCGGGGATTTAGCTCAGCGGCAGTGCACCTGCCTTGCAAGCGCTAGGTCCTCAGTTCGATCCTCGGTGCAAAAAAAAAAAAAAAAAAGATACTGGGTAAAATAAATTACTGAGCTGTCTTTTTTTCCATACCCTTGAACTTCCAGAAAAAAAATTTGAACCAAAATTATGTGACCAAAGCACGAAGTGATTAATTCTTATGAAGCAAGGTCTCCCTTTAGCCATTATGAACTTGTTATGTTTATACCTATTTTCAAATACCAACTTAGGGTCTTCCATTCCAAATTATCTACTGCTGGGGCCAGGGATTTAGCTCAGTGGTGCCCCGCCTGTGCCTGCCTCAAAAGCCCAACGTCCTGAGTTCCCTCCCCAGTGCCAAAAAAAAACCACCCAAAAAACAAAAAACAAATCAAACTGTTGTCTTTGCTACTGTTAACAGTTACAAAAGATTCAAGCCAGCTGACCAGAAAGACTTCAATGTGACGATGCCTTGCTGGTTTTAGATTTACATCCCTGACTGTTTTCTGTAAGGGTGGCAAAACCAGAGAAAAGAAGACAGAAGACGAATACATGTTCTGGAAGATAGTGTTTCACAGCACACTGGGCTGGGCAAAGTTAATTTTATCTGTGTCTCTTCTACAGAAAAAGGAGAACCTAATGTGTCTTTTATGTTTTGCTTTTTGCTTTGTTTTTATTTTTAAAGAAGGACTAAAAACAGGCTCTCCTTGAGGTTCTCCTGGGGGCAGAGCACTCATAAACAGGGAAGGACACCAGAGAAGTTAAAGGACAAATCTGAATATTTGACTATATCTTTTCTTTGGGGGGGGGGGGGGGGCTTGGGATAGTTTGGGGATGTCAAAAATTCTTTTAAAAGATATCTAATAAAATATTACATATCACTTAAATATCTAGGTAAATTCAGGACAGAATTCCACACAATAAAATCTTACAGAAAAATAACAACAGGAAATATCTCACCTTGTAGAAAAAAAAAGATATAACTGGAAAATCCCATTTTTATAACAATACAAACAGTTTATATAAACAGTGTAGTTGGTGGATTTTTTTTAGTGTTGTCCTCCATCCTTTAAAAATGTTTCCAAAGTATTTACACTGAATATACATTTGTTACAGGATGTTTTGAAAGTTTTATTTAAAAACAGGCAATTTACAATTTGAATTTCACTGGTAGGATAAATAAAAGTACTGAAATGACCAAAAAACCCCTTTTTAGTCCACTCCTGATAGAAGGTCACATTCTACACAAAGCTGCAGTGTCTCATCCTCCGTGTCAGGCTCAGTAGAACCTGAGAAGTGCTGCCTTGCCAAGAACTCTCGCCCCAGATACCCTGGGAAGACAGCATCCACATCTGTAAAGTCAACTTGTATTCATTAAATTCTGTGTGTTCCCTCAATGTACACATGTTCTGCCCTCCCATGGAAGCATAATAAGCGTGGGAGGGAGCTAGGCCAGAGCTTCTACAATTAACCTCCTGATCTTTGTGAAAGGAACTCACTTTCTAGCAAGGGCTGGAGAGTCCATTTTTACTTCTGATACATCTATTACTTCTTTTAGTGGAAAGAACTTATATACCTGCAGAAAACTTACATTTAAAACTCAGAAAGGTTTTGGAAACTTTTTTAGTAAGTTTCCTTGCCAGGAACGAACAGCAACACCCAGCATAATTTCAACATTACCTATTTCACAATGTACAGGCTTAGGTGGGGAAGAGATTTTTCTAATTTCTTGATAAATCCTTTCAAGAGACCAAGATGAGCCTACTTCAATACCTAATCCTGAGTGAAGTGTCCTATTTCTACTGAAACTGTACTCAAAGAACTACATGGTACAAATTGCTTCTTTAGCTATTATTTACATTATGTTAATTTAGCACAAGTAAAAATGTCACAGTTACCAGTTTTTCAGGTTACAGTTACCTGTTTTAAATTGCATTAAAATAACCTCCAGGTAAAGGCACATGATGTTTGTGGGAACGCATTTTATTAAAGTATTTAAAAACCATACTAGGTAGCTATTTCACTACTGATCAAAGACAACTGTCTGATGGATTATATGCTACGGAAGAAGGAGGTGAGTGAACTAAGCTGAAATTCTGACTGGTATCTTCTCATTGCAATGACTGCTACAACTTAAACCCTTCTTCAGAGAGACACA
The DNA here is from genome assembly GCF_000247695.1 of Heterocephalus glaber. The sequence continues at coordinate 7,025,921 of NW_004624771.1, forward strand.
TATAAAGGGGTAGGGGTGTGGCTGAGGAAAAATGGGAGAAATTGAGTGTCTGAGGATCCCTCAAAAGCAGAATAGCCTAGGGGGCGCAACTACTGGCTTTTGCTTTAGCAAGAAGCTTCAGTTTGGTGTCTGCAAAGCAAGCCGCACAGTGGGAAGTGTCAGACTCCTGCTCTGCACTCACAGACAAGTGGGAAAGCAAGCTTCAGGGCCAAAAATGCAGTATCGTCCTCCAAAGTATGAGCCTGAAGGTGTCGATGTGTACTCAACAAGTCCTTGAGTGCCACTGAGTGCCACTACAGTGAGACACAGCTACTGAGATGGAGAGACTTCCTGTGAAGAACTTGCCCATACGGACCAGGAGTTAATAGAGCTGACATTGCTCAGCTGTCTTTTCCAGCCCTTCCCAAGGAGCCAGAACTCTTTTCAGAACTGACTGATTTAAGAAAAGTTTGCCTTTACACCGGAATGGAGGAGGTTAGGTTTAACAGGCTTGGAAAAGGTAGTAACCTTGTTTGGTTCATTTTGAAACGTTGGCAAGGTCTGCCCACAGGAGAGACTCAAAGTTGGCCCGGATAACCTCAGTCAGCCCAGAGATAGCCACATGCTGTAAGTCTACAAAAGCAGAGGTGCTGAATGCTCAGAGCCTGTAAACAAAACAGGAAGATTGCTTCCTGTGCCTTTCAGAAAAGAGTATAGGAGACACTGGTTACATAACCCTTAAAACTCACACTGTAGTCTGAAGCATACTCCATCTCACACAGTTGGCACCATTTGAACAAAAAGGAGACAACAATTTTCCTCCTCAGTTCCCTCACTTCTCCATAGAAGATGTACCACTGTGAAAGTTTGGTTAGTAACTTTTGGGAGGAGGATACTGCATTTTTCAAAGAGACAGACGCTGATACAGACACACATAAGATTAAAAACTTACCTCTTCAAAAGTCATAGACCAACTACCGTTTTCAACCATAGGTACAAAGACAATTGAAAAAAAAAAGGAATATCCAATGAAATTGTATACCTACTAGTACATTCAGGAAATGGCAGAAACAAAAATAGACACTTGTTAATGCTATTTTTCTGTTCTGTTTTTTCGTAGAGTGTCATATACTCTAAGTTCTCTCTGTGACTCCAATTATTCAAGGGAAGAAAGTATACGTGAGGCAGCCAGTGGGCAAGTCTCAACTCAGGAAGACTCATACTTAAAACTCCTCCCTCTCCACACTGCTATTTGCAGTTTGCATGACTTATGAAAATGCTGCCTTTGGAACTATTAGCAACTACACCATGAGTTGTTTATGCCGTGTTACTAAAGCTGGGTGGAAGGAACTTCCTTATGTGACAAGATCAGAAGCTTTGCAAAATAGTTCTTTGGGCAAAACAATGAAATTGTTGAGCAAGGGAATGTGAAAGAAAAACTGTTCCCACCTCTCACTGGTTCCTGACGGCTGAAGTCTAGGTGAAGCAATCCAAGAGATACAGAATGTCATTTATTCCAAGTTGAGAGACCAGAGAAATGTGAACTAGCAATCAAAAGAAAATTAACTAAGGTTTAAAGGAAAAAATGACAGGGAAGGGGGTGGCTATGTAAGCTCTAGCTCAGTATTTTGGGTGTGTTGTCTGCTGCTATGATGAATTCTTGGCACATGTTTTTAACAACATTTAAGGGTCAGGAAGAATGTGTTTTTAAACGACCCAGCACAGTGTCACTAGCAACAACACATTCAATTCTTGCATTTAAAAACAAAAAACAAAACAAAGCCTTCTTTAAAAGAGTAGACAACCATCATATTTAAAATTTCAGCAGTTTTTTAACATACAGAGATAAGTGCCTATAGATGAAATGTTTAAATGTCTGTATCATCCATTCATGAAGATTTAAGAAAGTATAGATATTTTAAACTGTTTAATGCCTTCCTTCTTTTCTCACTGGATCCAATTTTATCTTTCTGGTGGAAATTTTAAATGTCAAACTAAAAACATAATGTTGTCAGCAATAACGGACAGGTGGCAAAACAGACTGCATTTCTTTCAGCATTTAAAAAAACAATCTATATTCAAGCACGGGGTCACCAAACCTTCAGTGTAAACAGCCAAATAGTAAATATTTTGGGCTTTGCAAGTCATACATCTATGCTGAAATTACTCAGTTCTGCCACTGTCATGTAAAAGCAGCCCCAGACAAAAAGTGAACAAAAAGGTGTGTCTGTGTTCCAATAAAATTTTATTTACAAAAACCAGCAATTAGTCCAACTTGGCCCACAGGCCATTATGTGTGGATCTTGGTTCTACTCTTGTACACAAGTAAGATTTTCAAAAAGCAAATGGGCTACAGAAGATGTAGAACTGTATTCGTGTCATATAATTTTCCTCAAGAAACAGGACACCAATCTTTCTCAAAACTAAAGAAAGTATTGGAGAATTCTGAAGATCATCAATACACATACTTAGAAACTCTTTACATGTTTAACACTTATACCTCCCCCACGTGTTAAGTATAACTGAGTCATTGAACCAGCATCATCAGAAGCCACTTGCTCCTTTTTAGCTACATTGCTTCTGAAGCTTCAAAAGGATTCAGGCTTGCATTCTTCACCATCCTACAATAATAAATTCGCTGTTATCCAAGCTCAAAAAGAAAGTAGTAGTCTTCTCAAGGTTATCATTAAGTTATCACAGGCAGACTGAAACAACCATGTTCATTACTATCCATTAAAAGTACATTATTTCATAAAATAAATATTTCCAAAAGTTACCAACAATCTGTGATATGAAAAAAATAATGAAATATAAGCTTATTTTCATTAGTAGAACAGTGTTTTTCAAATACAGATTCACTTATCTTAACTTCCATGAGTAAGGTAGGGCCCAACAGTGAGGAAAAATGTTCCCCTCCCTTTCTTATGGGTAAGAAATTTAGTATAACTTAAACATGCTCCTTAGTCACATTTAAAAAACATAATAATTGCACCTAATCATTTTAATAGATATGTAAAGATGGCAGATAATGCAAGGACAATAAATCTTTCCTCCTAATGTATTGTATTATTACTATGCATAACTAAATGGCTTTTAAAAATTATACACAGCAGGGGCTGGGGATTTAGCTCAGTGGTTCTGCCGCCTGCCTCGCAAGCTCAAGGACCCAAGTTCGATCCCTGGTACCAAAAAAAAAAAAAAAAAATTATAAACAGCAATAGTTGTGCCACATAAATATGCACAAGAAAAACTTTGTGTAAATTTAGATGAATCATTTTCTTTCTATTTGAAGTACTTTTTTTTTTTTAACACAGCACTGGGAATGGAAAAGCCTTATTCATGCTAGGCAAGTACTCTACCACCCCTAACTCTAGAATTGTATTTTGAATTTTTTTTGGTTTTGGAGTCAGGGTATCACTATGTAGTTCAGGTTGACCATGAACTCCCTAGGTAGCCCAGGCTGGCCTCAATCTCAAGGCAATCCTCCTGCCTTAGCCTCCTGAGTGCTGTGATTATAGGTGTGGGCTACCAGGCCAGGCTTTATATTTCCATTTAAGAAAACATTAAGATTGATGTGGGCATGGTGGCATATGGTTGTAATACCAGCACTTAGAGGAGGCTCAAGCAGAAGGACTGCTGTGAGTCTGAGTCCAGCATGGGCCACATAGTAAGTCCAAGGCCAGCTTGAACTACATAGTTTAACCTTGTTTCAAAAAAACAAAGAACAAAAAAGATTAAGATTGGCATGATGGCACATGCCTATAATCCCAGCTACTTGGGAGGCTAAGGCAGGAGGGTGACAAGTTTGAGGCCAATCTGGGAAACTCAGTGAGACTCTTACACAAAAAATACAAGTTGGATGTGGTAGTGTATGGCTATAAACCCAGTGTTTGGGAGGCTGAGGTAGAATGATCAAAGTGTCTGGACTGTGTATGGAGTTTCAGACCAGGCTGAACTCAGTGAGACCCTGTTTTAAAAAAAAAGTAAAAAATGAAAAGGCCTGAAGATGTAGCTCAGTGGTAAGAGCACTTGTATGAGTCCCTGGGTTCAATCCCTGTACAGCACATAAATACATACATACATACATACTAGACCTAACTAACCTCAAGAAAGAAGTTAAACATTCTAAATTTAATTATACTGAACTGGTATAAGACATTTTAATTAGAAATTATGTACATAATATGATCTGTATATGAAGCACAAGAGAGTGTAAGCATTCCAGATTCTTTCCAGGATTTCCCAATCTGAACAGGTCACCCTTATTGTGGTGACTTTTATTGTGCTTTGGGAGAATCACTGAATTTAATTAATTGGCTATGTTTTTCAAGGCTTAAATTACATTTATGAAAGTAGTTCTTTAATTAAACAGGAAAAGCATGTCATTCTCCAAAGGCAGATGAAGGCTACAGTTCTCTAAATTGATTATATCACTAGAAAACTACTTTTCTCCATAATGAAAACAATTTATTTCCTAAAGACTGAAAATAGTATTTTGATTTCTGAAGTTAATACCTGCTTGGGTATTTGGTTACTAGTTTTTAAATGGTCTAAAACAAGGCCAGGGATGTAGCTCAGTGGCACCGCGCCCATCTTGCAAGCACAAGGTCCTGAGTTCGATCCTTAGTACCAAAAGAAAAGGGGGGGAGGTCTAAAACAGTTATACATACCCATGAATGTATATTTGCTGGGAATTTGCAAAAAAATGAAAATTTACTTGATATATTTCTATATCCCCATTTCACTTCACTTGAAAACAATCAATAAATTTACAAACTGAGTTATCAGAGAACATAAAACTATTACCCAAATTTTGTCAAGCACAAGAAGGATATTAAAAGAGATTTAGAAAAATATTTTATATTTGTCTTCCATTAAGTTTTCTTTCTGTCTTTTGGCATCTTGTCACAAAATTAAACAGAAAGAGAACACTAAAGGCTATCAATGGTCACTATGGTACTCACTGACTTTCAGATACAAATAGATGCTGAGAACTGATAGTACAGGCAGTATGTACATGTGTGTTATCTATTCATTTCTGTAAGTTATCTTTATGTATGTGTATGTGTATTCCATGTACCTAGAAATTAATGAGCATTACTAAAAATGAATATGCCACCCACTTGTGTTGGTCTTTCCCCTACAAATATGGGCACACCCAGGATCAGTGATCACTAACTGGCTTGAATTTTAATAGTAGGAAGGTCTCATTCTCACAAGTATGGATTCTATACAAGTATGGGTTCATGGAAGAAAAATGGAGGGCCAGAGTCTCATCTTCTTGGAATGTTTTGCTTGTTTTTTGAGGGGGAATGATTTCATTTACAAACCACAAAATCATGCTTTTAAATGTACAATTCAGTGGTTTTAGCATATTCACAGTTATACAACAATCACCACACCCTAAATCTATATTTTTACCATGCTTATTGTTTTAAGGTTTAAATTTATATCAACAGTATTTTTCCCCTTCTTCGTGGTTGAGATTGAAGTGCTGAATACAGGTGAATATAGTGATATAACCTGAGTATGCAGATTTTTTTTATGACATTTTATGTCATAAAAATAGGCACAAAGCACAAGTTTAGACTGATACAGCAAGAAGTGTGCCCAGTGAGAGCCTTTCCTACATTACTGGGTCATTAATTCCAACTCTGGCTACTCTGAAACAGTCCCCCCACCCCTTTTCTTTTTGATACTGGGACTTGATATGTTCCCCAGGCTGGTTTTGAACTTGTGAGCTCATGATCCTCTTGCCTCAGCTGCTGAGTTTCCGGGACTACAGTGTGCGCTACTCATCTCTTTGGCTGCAATATCCCTTTAATGTCTGCTACCAAGTCCAAGAAGAACAGCAAGAAACTGAACTATATCTTAGAATATCCTGTATGTGTCCTGTATGACATTTCTGGGCATTTAAAAAAAAATGACTAATTCAGTGTCCCTGACTCTTGCCACGTTAGTTCCATAAGGAGAGGTGTTACCGAACCACTGCCATGACCTCAAAGACTTTCCTCAGCTGTTCATAAACTGGGTTCCCAGTCTCAAATTTAGGAGTTATAAAGTGCTCACTCCCAGTACAGAGATCTTATTTTTTCTTTTGGTACCGGGGATCGAACTTGGGACCTTGCGCTTGCGAGGCAGGTGGCAGAACCACTGAGCTAAATCCCGGGCCAAGAGATCTTATTCTTGACAAGATTAGATCTAGATTCTTAAATTTAGATCCTTAAAGGCATTTTCTAAGATACTTTGCTGCTCTAATCAAGATAATTATAATTAGTTTTTTAAACTAGATAATGATCATCTGAAGGACCAAATCTGTTGATGATGAGAAACTATGCTGTTAACTATGTTGTCAAACTATGTTGTCAACTATCTTGAAAATGTAATTATAACTTCAGTATTGTAACTTTACAAAATATATCACCAGGACAAATATCTAGACATTATTAAAAGGTATAAAAATATTAGTTAGATAATATATGAGACACTATTACAGTAACCCAAAAGAAAGAACCCTAGAGGATATCTGATATGTGCAAATAAGAGGTCATCATACTGAACCTAAAATTAGTATTTGCTTTCAAAACAAAAACAAAAAGTTTAATTGTATACTCTTCAATTAAAAACTATACTAATTGATAATCTTACATATTATAAGTGATTTTAAAAATAATATATATAATATTGTTTATTTATACATACCTGCTTTGATACAAAAAGGATTTAAGATTCAATAATAGTTTAGTCCCTGTTTTTGAATGTACAAGTTTGAGTTTTCATTTCCTTCTCTTTTTTTTACTTTAAAGCACTGTCCACAGATTTTTATTCATAATGATGGTGGCATTAGGAAAATTAGAATGATACAAGTAGTAGGAGGATTTCATTTGGGATCCTTAATAATATTTTATCATTACTAGTTTCGAGCCTTTCTAAAGCAGTCTGTTATAGAACCTACATTAAGATTGGACTTAGTGAGGGAATAATGATGTTTGGAATTATGGGCATCTTACCTGCTAATAGTTGTCTGTCACAGCTATTCAAGGATTTTATTATCAGTTCTTAAGCCTGTTCTATAATCAAGAGGAGAAACATACTGTCTAAAATGAGATGATTGAATAACAATACTTAAGAGAAATACAAGGATAGTCTATGAGGGACTGAAGGGGTAGACCCATTCAGGGTTATATGATTATAGTAACTCTTGGATAATTCAGTAGTAAACTTCATAAACTATTAATAACCATATTTACTGAATACCAACTATGCACTGAGTACTTAGCCTATAGCATCTCTCATCTTCACAACAGTTCACCAAGAAATCATATACATTACACATTTTACAAATGAGAAATAGGTTCAATATATAGTCTAAGATGCTGAACAGTGGCATAGATATTAAAACTCCCAACTAGGATTCTGTATCCTAGTTGGAAACATGCTTTAGAGAGCCAGGGTTTGAACTCTGGTCTAACTACAAAATCCACACACACCTTCCATCATGCTCCTCTGTCCACAACCCAAGCTACTCAATTCAGCAACAAACTGAAGACGTACCGTGTGACTGTGCTGTCTGTGTCCAGCTCTCTGACCACGTACAGACAACTCTAGTTACAAAAGTGGAGGTCATCCCACAGTGATTTCATTATTAATGTCATAACAGTACTTTTCTTAGCCGGATATTTTGGCATTGGCAGGGTAATGATAAGAAGATGGAGGGAACTATACTGTGTGAGTCTGAAGAAGTAGAACATGTTGAAAGGAGACAAGAATATTTCACATGGAAAAATTACAGCATTGGATCTAGGAACCAGTGTTGCTCAGTGCCATTGAAGAGGTCTACCTTCATGAAGTTTTTAAAAATACCACAGCTAACTAGGATATTAAACTGAAATCATTTTGAGACTTCAAACTACACACAGATGTCACTGTTATCCATCAATTTGTTTGTGGAAATAAATGCTGCGACAAACACCATTAATGTGCTTGATACACCTTTGTGCCTTTTATTTTTCCTTCTGAGTGAGTTTGTATTTTTTAATACTTGCTACAGACAGAGGTAAGTTTGAAACATCCTTGTGTCAGTCTCGGAACAGTTCACCTTCTAAAAGTCTTTGTGGAAGTGATCATGCACAGCTAAAACAGTACTTGGCCATTTTCCTTTTTTTTCTCTCATTTTTGAAAGTAGAAAGCCACTTTCTTTCCTTTTCCCTCTCTTTCTTTCAGCTTCTTATGAAGAGTCCCAGTATAAATGCAACAGCTGGAATTACCTACAAATATACAAACTGAAAGAAAAGAAATATGGTTGACTACCTGAGAGTCTGAAATGAAGACACATCTGGACAGTTAGCATGATCAAACAGCATCTAAGCCAATCAGAGTGGAACAGAGGGAACTGAACTTGCCACAAATGCTGCTACAGGGTAAAAAAGTGCATTGGTGATGGGTGCAGAGTGGCTCCCATACCTTGTATCTATCCATTGGGTCTTCCTGTTGCAGCTGGCTCTCCCGCATTGTCTGATATTCTTTTTCATATTTCTTCAGCTTTTTAGTTGGTACCTGAAAAGTTTGAAGAAATGCATGTTAGATATGATCATAAGTTAGGAACATTTTAAATGTAATTCTCAATTATATTTCTAGCATTCTCAAGGAGCATTCCTAACTCAAAGTTCTAGATAGCACATATCTTAAGCTCTACATTGTGGGAGTCACCACCATTCAACTATTTTGTTACTGTACTTTATTTACAAAAATAGTCATAGTTTATCACCTCTGTTCAATAATATGGCTGATACCATGACCTTGTCTTGTGTATGTATTTTGTGTATTTAGTGTCATTTATTTCAACTATCTTTAGGTATAATTCACTTGTGGCCTTTTATCATCTTGAAAATAAAAATTATTCTATAGAAATAAACCGAACAATATGAAATATTTTTATGTATTTATTTTATTTTTAAATTTTATTTTATCTTTTTTGGTACCAGGGATCGAACTCGGGCCCTTGCACTTGTGAGGCAGGCAGTGGAACCACTGAGCTAAATCCCCGGCCAATGAAATATTTTTAAATAGAGTTAATATACTGAAAATATTCTAAAGTTTGATGTTGAAACTTAAATACAGGGTCACTATACTAAATGGAATAATAGAGAATCATCCGAACAGCATATCTTTTTCTTACTAAAATTGTTATCCTCAAAAGACAGTAGTTTACTCTTTCTTAAAAAGACTAGAATCTTACAGGATCTTAGAATTTTAAAAATAAGCAAGCATAGCACAGTATAAAAGTCATAGAATTTGGCATTAAATAAACCAGGGTCTGAATGCCTACTACTTATTTATGAACTGTATATTTATTCATGAACCTCAACCAACAGGTATTTTAGCTGTCAGCCTCAGTTTCTTCATCTATAAAACTGTAAGTAAACAAATTTCTACCTCATAGTAGTTGTCAGGAGAATTAAATATGACATAGGTAAAGTATCTAAAATAATGCCTATCTCATGGAAAATTTTTATTTTTTTAGAAAAACTATTCAGTCAAAATTAATGTATTAAACCTGTGCCATATAACAAATTAAGTCTACTTTCAACCTTTCTTTGGACAATCAAAATTATAAAATTCCTGGGCCGGGGATTTAGCTCAGTGGTTCTGGTTCAAGCGCAAGGTCCCAAGTTCGATCCCCGGTACCCATAAAAAAAAAAAAAAATTATAAAATTCCTTTAAATATAAAAATGTTTCCTTAATGTTTAGATTGCAAAGAAAAGGAGTTGGAGAAAAAAATTTTGAAAAATTAAAAACATGGTATTTTACCGACTTCTTGTAGAGTCAGTAAAGGCAAGAATGACAATCAGTCTCAGTATCAATCACAATATGTACCAAAGGATTTTGCCCATTCTAAGCCCTCTACAGGCTATATTTCATATTGAATTCAAAATAAAATATTTTGAAATATATAATATATAAATACAAAATATATAATATATACATATATATGAGAACACGCATGCCAGGGAAAAGAGAGAAGAGAAAGAATTAAAAGCTCCCAGCATGAATATGATTATTTTACAGTTTTCCAGGTTGACGATTATTTCAATTCTCTGAAATCTACCCAGATTTTGTAAAAAAACAAAAACAAAAACAAGGATACCCATATCATTCTTCTTAGTCTATTAACTTCATTATTACCATCCAGGAGCCCCATGAAGTACTGGAATTATCTGTTTCTGACTATAATTGGGAAGTTTCACAGTCTTAGTTCAAACCAGATAGAAGGTGTGCAACAGCCACATTATGAGGATATTCATATGGCTGATGGGGAAATATCTCCATCAAACAAGTGAAGACATTTTCCAGAGTATAACTGAACTGCAAAGCCACTGTTGAATACTGTCATCAGGAACACTAATCCTTGATTACCCCATCTCCAGAGACCTACCACAGCACACTGTGACGAACTAGAGTGCAACAGAAAGGAAGACATCATCTGCCAACTGTGTGGCTTCACAAATTATTAGATAAACAAAGAAAGTACACAGATCATGTGCTAACAAAACAGCAACAGTAATTCTGATGGTGGGGGCTCCATTTTCTTTTGTTTTCTTCTCTCAACCATATATTTAGAAAACCAAAAACAGACTCTTAAGAGTAACAGCAAATCACTGACACAAAAATAGCACTGGAGCTAAAGAGTGGAGGGAAGAAGTCTCAGGGTTTTAAGCAGTGACAAGGTGTTTCAAGTGTATCTCTACAATCAGGGCCAATCTAAAGCACTGTGAAGAGAGAATCTACTCCACAGCCATTTTTACCCATCACATCGCAAGCATTTCAGTAGCTAGAATACCATGCCACTGGGTGCCAGGCTGAATATCAGTCCTATGTAAGTATTCTCTATACAGTTCTAAAATGGATCCATTCATCAATGGCTGAATTATATATTGCAAGCTTATTCCTGGAGAATTCTTCTAAAACCCCATTTTTAAAATTCACACTAATACTAAGATTGTTTTTCACATGTAAAAGAGTTTCCTCTTAAAAATCAAGCTTGCTATTTATGTTAACAGGTTTATTTCAAACTGAACTTTTTTTAAAAAAATGCATTAAACACTCTCAATAAGCTAATCCTTTCCCATCTGGCTGAGATTCTAGGATGTTTGGCTTCATCTTGTGCAGGGAAACAGAGCAGGTTCCCAGAACAATATGTTGCTAGGAAACCTTCCAAGCTTATTTATCTTGTGCTGTGGGGTGATATTGAGCATCCACCTGTAATTGGCACAATGTAAAGTGGGGGGAAGGGTGGAGGAGGAAGAGAAGAGAGCTAATATAAAACTCTTGCTATTTATGTGGTGATCAAAGAAAATAGATTATCTTGAACATTATCTTTCAGGACAAAATTGTATTTTCTTTTAGGGAATGGAATACTGAAGCTTGAAATTGTTTTTATTGGAGAAAAGGATTTTTTTTTTGGTACCGGGGATCGAACTCCGGTCCTTGCACTTGCGCAGCAGGCGGCGAAACCACTGAGCTAAATCCCCGGCCCGAGAAAAAGATTTTTAAACAAAACCCCTTCAGAACTGTATGTAGGTTTTTTGATTTTTTTTTTTTTGTACTGGGAATCGAACTCGGGACCTTCAGCTTTCGAGGCAGGCGCCAGAACCACTGAGCTAAATCCCCGGTCCTATGTAGTTTTAATTAAAAGAAGAAAAAGGCATTAAATGATTAGAACTGAAATGACTTATTATCTCAAAAGGAGTATAGGTATTTCTCCCCATAAATTCAATTAGTTCAATGAAGGTATACAGTTGAAGAACTACCAATCCTTTTAAATGTTTATCTAAATTGGGGCTCCTGATCCACCAATTGTCTACTACCCTCTACCTATATAGCAATTTCTACTTGGCTAAATTCAGGAACCATTCTCAAAAAATCCACAATTGTTTTATGAGTGTAACTAATAATGAGCACTCATCACTTCAATATATTTATTAAAAACAACCAAGCAAATAAATAGAAAAAGGAAAAAGGACATCCAACCTAGGCAAGACAACCTCTAATGAGTACAGTAGGGATCGTTTAAATATCCAGCCAAGGCTTGACATTTTGGACTTGGCAACTACATTTTGGGAAGTCAGCATTTTAAGAAAGAACCAGTATTTCTACTTTTTAAATAGTTTATGATCTTCAGAGCTTTTTCATACTGTGTTTGGCCCTGATATTTAAATTCATATTATAAATAAGCATTTATATGGAATTGGTAAATTCAAGCCGGAGGGGAGACTGCCTGTGGTGCAAACACTTTCTTTTTTGAGGAAGCCAAACAAATGTGGCCAGAGAACTCTGGGTGGGGCCAGGGCTGCAGCCGAGCAATGGGGAGGTAGGCAGGTCTGTCCCCTTCTCGTTTCTTATGCCGCTCATTCTTTTGCCTTGTACTGGGCATTTTTCAGATAAAATCCTTCTCAAAGTCATTCAAATTCTACTGTCATTATTTTGGCCACATCCCATCACGTTTTACTAGTTTTCTTTAAAACAACTATTTTTTAAAGACAGGTAAGGTGGTAGACACCTGTAATGCCTTTGAGAGGCTGAGGCAAGAGGTTTACAAATTTGACCCCAGCCTGAGTAACAGCAACTGAGTGAAACCTGGCCTCAAAAACAAACAAACAAATAAACAAACAAACAACAAACAAACCAGATAAAGGGTTGGGGATGTAGCTCAATGTGAAGGCCCTGGCTTCAATCCCCAGTAATCCCCTCCTCCCCAAAGAAAACACCTTTTTTTTTTTGGCTTTTTGAGGCAGGGTCTTGCTGTGTAATTCAGGCTGCCCCTGAGCTCACTAGGCAGCCCAGGCTGGCCTTGAAGTCGTGGCAGTCCTCCTGCCTCAGCCTCCTGAGCGCTGGGATTGCAGGTATGCACCACCTCACCCAGCTAACAACTATTATTTTCAACACGAATTTATTTTATAAGAAAACAATTCATTTGGAAAGAGCAGTTAATAGTGAACAGTGGCCGCTCAAAGATGCGGCACTGCAATCATAGAGTATGTGGACGTGCTACCTTCATGGCAAAATGCATTGTGCAGACATCATTAAGTGTAAGGACCTAAGATGGGAGATAACTTTACATTACTGGGTTGGCTTGATAAAGTCATTCAAAAGTGCAACCTTTCTCGATTTTAGAAAGACGTGCTACTGCACAAGGACCAAAGAAATCCTACCTTGCTAACTCTGAAGACAGAAGCAGAATTCCCAGAATAAGGAAATGTGAGCATTCTCTAGCATCTGGTAAAGGCAAAGAAATGAATTCTCCCTAAGAATCTCCAAAAAGGAATGCAGTCTTAACAATACCTTCATTTTAGCCCAGTGAAATCCACTGAAGCCTCCTGAACTGTAAAATGGTAAACGTATGTTTTTTTAGGCACTTAAATTGTAGTTATTTGTTAGGGTAACAATAAGAAATTAAAACAACATATTAGAAGTAATATCTACTATTAATAGAGCTATTTAATGCTTACAAACAAAAAGTGTGAAGTCCCAATGATATAGGAGGTAAGGCATGGCAATAATTTAAGAATTATTAAATATTCTTTGGCCTTGAATTCACTATGCAGCCCAGGCTGACTTCGAACTCGTGACAATCCTCCTGCCTTAGCCTCCCAAGTGCTGGGATTATAGGCGCGTGTCACCATGCTGAGCTCACTGTATGTTTTTATCACACCTCATCAATCAACTATTCGCAGCAATTTTGGCTAAATAAAAACGTTATGATTTGTTCTCATTCACCTTATTCACTGAACCTGGCACCATGTGGCTTCCAGCTCTTCGATGCACTAAAAATGTCCAAAGGGTAAATATTTTGTATCAATTTAGGACATCAAGGCAACTATAACATTGCAACTAAAGATACTCACAAAACAGGGCTTACAGAAGTGCTTCAGAAAATGGTGAGAATGATGAAATAAATGTGTTCAAAGCAAGGGAGAGTACTTTGAAGGGGATTATTGGCATTGTGTTTTTACCGTAATAAATTTTTAAAAATTAAACATTCACTGTATTTTTTAATTATTTATTTATTTATTTATTTATTTATTTATTTGGTATCGGGGATCGAACTCGGGTCCTTGCGCATGCGCAGCAGGGGGCAAAACCACTGAGCTAAATCCCTGGCCCTCACTGTATTTTTTTTAATCATACCTCATATACCATGAGGTATCTCGGGAATGGAACCAAGTATACACATGAAATTCATTTATATTTCACACACACCTTATACACATAACTGGAAGGTGATTTTATACAATACCTTTAGTGTCCCTGTGGTTTGACTACAACACGTCATATGAAGTTATGTGTGGAATTTGCCAGTTCTGTCATCGTGTCAGTGCTCAAAAAGTTTCAGATTGCGGAGGATTTCCGATTGAGGATTTTCAAATTAGGGAAGCTCAATGTGTACCCAACTTTCTTCATTCCCTATTTCTCTCCATTTAAAGTATATACTTCTTATTTTTTATATGATTCAGGTAGATTGAGTATGTATTAATTTTGTAGTATATTAATTTTAAATAAATTTAGTAATCTTTATCTTGCTAATTGAGCCTACCAGAGCTACTCTATTTTGTGTTTTTACTGTCCTTTGAATTTCATATGCATTATTTCTAATAAAACATCTCTTCTCTTACAGATATGATTCAGATTTCCTGATTAGCAAATACAATCTTTGTACATTTAGGAGATAAGTGATCTTAGCTGCGGATAGTCAATGTCAGCAATGCCTTCCTGATATTGTAACAGTTAAGATGCCTGTACACCCTTCCAATCTGGGGGTGGATGTGTGGGTGGAAGGTCTGAAGGGCAGATGCTCATTATGGGGTCTGTACTGAAAATTACTGAGGTAGCCTATCAGTAAGGAAAGGAAGAGGCCTGGCCAGCATGCAAGGTTCTAGCATTGTACTGGTATCTTCTGAAGTTTGTGTCCCTCAGCTGGTTTTGATCAGTAGTAAATGGCATTTTAAAAAGTACCATGTCAAAAATTTTCATAACAGTTTTATAGTGATAACCTAGAAAAGAAAAGTCTATATTTAATTTTCCCAACAAGAAAATTTAGCAAGTATTATTCAGATTTTAAAAGTAAGGAAACCAGCCATGAACCAGGTGTGGTAGTGATGCTTGTAATCCCAGCACTATGGAAGGCTAAGGCAGGGGATCACAAATTCAACCCCAGCCCAGGAAACTTAGTGAGACCCCACTGCCCACCCCCACACCCAAACAACAACAACAACAACAACAACTACAACAACAACACATACCAGGATGTCCTTCAGCGTGAAGGCGCTGGGTTCAGTCCTCAGTACCAATAAGGGAAGTGCCATAACTTGCCCAAGACCATGCAGCTGGTAAGAAAGTCAGAAATGGGATCCAGACAGCCCCAAGGGCATGCCCTCTTTAAACTACTTTGCTATACTATACTGTCTGGGACCAGAGGACGAAGGCAGAACTACTCAGGAAGCTCACAATCTAGACAAAGTACCAAATACCATGCACTTTCATAAGTACAACAACAGATGCTCATAAAACGTACAAAGGCAATCAAGAGGAAATCTTGGGGAGGGAGGGAGGAACATCTCAGTAAGAAGGATTTCCTTTATGACTCATTTAGGCACATTTCCTCGCCTAATTAAAAAATAGTACTTCCTCTGTGCTCAAAATTAACATTGGGCTCATAAAGTTAACATTAGCCCATAAGAGCTATTGTTTAGGATGTAAAGATTCTGGTTCTCTATTTTAGATATAAACAATTTTTTAAAATTTATCAATGGAGGCAAATGGTGATAACATAAACCACTATTTTTTTTAAAGGCTGGTCTGAACTCAGGTTAATATTTTCTAAAGTGAATGTTTCTGTTGCTCATAAATTCAAAGGCCTAAAAACTAATATAACAGGTCAAAGGTGCTGTTGTTCACTCCAAATACTTTCTTAGGATGAATATAAATTACTCCATTTAATATAATCTTTGGATTAAAACAATCGATTTGAAATATAGTATCACATTCCTTCGAAATTTAGGAGGCCCTAAGGATTTTCAAGTCAGAATCATAGTCATTTCCGCAAGAACTTAATCAAGATCCAGATAATGGATTAGTAGTAACTGAAATTCTAACAGTTTGCAATAGTGTAATGGACTTGAGAAAGAGCAGAGGAAAAGAAATCAAGAGAAGACACTTAAAGAAGAGAGACCACGTCCTATAGGTTTCACCTAATTCTCTTCCTATTGGTCAGCAAAAGAAGCTACTTTTACTTTTTTAGCTTTTGGCACTAAGAGAAGGAACTGTTAGTGATATTTTACTCTATGAGACTAAAGAAAAATCCCTCACAGAAGAGACTATAATGATTATATCAAGTGTATTCTAATTCTTTAGGAGCATAATGGCTTTAGCAGGCAGGGATAGGGAATGTATTTATCTCTAACTGCAACTCTAACACACATCCCAAGACTTATAGACATCCAATTACGAGGTATTCTTTTCCCGAAATCACACTAGCACATCATCTATAGCACTGCACTTGTTTTTGTCTCCTCTGATGCATCTAGCTTTCCCAAGCCTATGGTGCATACACCTGTGACAAGTTCCTGGACTCATTCATAAGTAATTGTATGATGTGAGCCACTTTCCAGCATTCAGGGCTCACTCCAGAGTGTACAGTGGTCATCAAAGTGTCTAAGAAAGCTTTAAAGTACTGGTTTCTACTTCTTTTATCACAAAGTTGTCTCATCTGAATGTTTTGTAGCAACTGTAGGAGATGCCTGCATTTTATAAGATCTGCTTATCTGTTCATGTGTCCTTCTCTAGTCCTATAAACCTAATTCTGGATACTATTTTTATACAACTCTTCAGTGCTTTTGCTGTAGAGTTTTCTTATCAATAAGTAATATCTGGAAGTAAAGAACCTTCTGTATTAAGTGTTGACAACTCTCAAATTTATAGTTTCCAGACTAGAACTTCACCTAACACCTAACTTCATATGATCACTTGGATGGTTCACATTTGAGAAATTTAAAAACTGGACTCATGCCCCACCCTGAACCTCTACCTACTCTTCTTCCATTATTCATTTTTCATTAAGAAGCTCAAGTCAGGGCTGGGGATTTAGCTCAGTGGTTCCTGTGCTGGCCTCACAAGCACAAGGTCCTGAGTTCGATCCCCAGTACCAAAAAAAGAAAAGAAGCTCAAGTCAGAAACTGAGAGGTCACCTTTGAGCTCTCCCCCAGGAACACTCAAACACCCAACCACTAGGCAGTACACAGTATGCCTCCAAATATTGTCCCATCTTAGCATCTCCCTTTGAGCCTCACTGGTAGTGCCCTGGCTCAAGCCACTGTCCCCTCATGTTAGGACTACTTCAGTAACCACCAAACTGGTCTTCCCCGTCCATGCTTGTACTACTCCGAATCTTCTCACCACTGACACTCAAAAGTCCTTTGTTCAGATGCAAATCTGATGTCACTCTCTTTCCTAAAAATTTTTAACTGCTTTTCTTTATGCTTAGGATAAAGAAAGAAATTCTTGGCATGGCTCTGCTAGTCCCACAGGATCTGGTCTCTATCTGCTTCTTCCTCTTATTCTCAGTCTACATTTTGTAAATAACAAAAGGTGATCATTAGAATTTCGTGTTCTATTTATTTCCTCACCTCATATTTTTGAAATACTTATATCTGTGCGGTTTTTTTTTTTTCCAGTACTGGGGATCGAACTCAGGACCTTGTGCTTGCGAGGCAGGCACAGTCCCACTGAGTTAAATCCCCGGCCCTGTGCCTTGTTTTTGTAGGGCAGATATGACAGGCGTGGTGGTGCATGCCTGTAATCTCAGCACTTGGGAGGCTGAGGCAGGAGTTCTAGGCCAGCCTGGGCTACATAATGAGATCAAGACCTGCCTCATCTACAAAGTGAGACCCTGTCTCAAAAAAACAAAATAACCACCCCCAAACACCCTCCCAAAATCAATAAAACACACAAAAAACCCTACTATAGTGTAGGCATATCATTTATTACAAAATAAATATATATGCGTTGGAGATGTGAGCTCAAATGACTTTCTCTAACAGAGACGGACAATCCAAGTGGAGATAACCAGTCTGCTCCAGCCACACTGGATTTCTTTTATTTCCTGTAATGCATCATGCTCTGCCATGCCTCAGGCTTCTGGCAGGCCAGACACAGCATGTTCATAGGAAGATTCTGAATCAAAAAGTCTGAGGTATGGTCAGGTACTTCTATTTTTACAAAGCTCCCCAGAAAATTCTGATATACGGTCCATTTGAAAACCACTACAGGAAAACACTGAGTGCTAGAATGGGAGAATTCCAGTGCATTCATCAAAGCGTCTATGTCAAAAATAGCAAGAGAAGATTTTATGAATTGGCCCCAAACTACAACTACCAGCTGTTAAGGGAATATCAATTCTGAGTTTCAAACAACAAATTTACAAGTAAACTCTAGGAGAGAATAAACTGTAAGACTAAAGAGGACTATTTTTAATGTTCTAAAATATTTCAAGAATCTCTTTATATGAGCATTTTGGTTATAAAGACAAAATCAAGTTTCAAAGACAGGAGGTATCACATGCCAAAAGCAATCATTTGAGCAACACAGTTTTTCTTCCATACTGTGTACAAGTTTGCATTTGAAACTTTGCTCTGCCAAATACTAGCTATATAATTTTTACAAGCAATTCATTTAAGCCTCTTACTCGGAACTTCAATTTTTTATGTTTTGTTTTGTAATGAAATAACACAGTAATTACTACTATAACCATCTCCTCTTATTGAACATACAATGCATGACACAGCACTGGGCTAAGGACTTAACATAAACTTTAAGCCTCACAAAAATGAGCTACTTCATGCATTTTTCCAAAGTAAGTACACTACAAAGGTTAAGTAACATGCACAGGCACCATAAGGCCCAATAGGCCTTTCTGACAGCAAAGCTAAAGCCTTAACTTTAGCCTGTTACCTGACCATCATCTGTGCTCTCATCTACATGCCACACATGGTTCTCAACCCACAGCCTTCACGATTCTTATTAGTAGCATGTTGCAATGAAATGAGCTACTCAACTCAAAGATCAGTATAATGTTATTTTAACACCTGAGTGGGAATAAACAAACATAAAATATTTGCCATATTACCTTGTCATATTTGTCAAAAATATGAACACTCGCCAGGTGTGGTGGTGCACGCCTATAATCCCAATACTTGGGAGGCTGAGGCAGAAGAATCGCTGTGAATTTGAGGCCAGCCTAGGCTACATTGTAAGTTCAAGGCCAGCCTGAACTTCATAGCAAGACCCTGTCTCAGTCTCAAAAAAAGAAAAGAACATCTTTATCCTGATCTTTCTGGACAAGTTAGAGAAAAAGGAAATCAAATAATCTCTGGGGTGGTTGACTCAGGAATTTAATTCTGGGAGAATCCTGCTTAAAATTCCATAAAGTCTTAAGAGGCACAGGCTGAAATGATGTATTTTCCTCCTCTCCTAGCCTTCTAGAAAAAAAAAAAAACTGAAGGCATAAACCACTCAGATTTACAGCTTAAAGTAAATCACCTTAAAGTACTGGATTTAGTCAGTGCTTCAAGGAACATTTTTTGAGCCCCACATCTTCCTTGAGAATGCCCTTCTTTGTGTATTATTTTCTATACTTCTTCATTTCTATAACCACTATGTCCCATACTTATTAAAACAAATAATGCTGAGCAAGTTTTCACTCACATGCAACAGTTGGTGTGGGATTATAATTATTCCTTCTGATTTTTAAATCTCTTTTTCTTGGATTCTTCACAATTGAAGGACAGAAAAAAAGACTTTCACCCTGATTTTTTTTTAAGCAATATAAATTCTGTCACTATACTGACTATCCTCGATTTGGAGGCTAAACTATGAAAATTCTGATTCTTTTTTTCTTTGTAAAAATTAAGAAGCAATAATATCTTTAGTTAGTGTTCAATGCAGATGTTTTCATTTCTTTTCTTTTTGTGAGAAAGGCTCAAAATCTCCTGTGATATCTCAAGTAAAATTCTATTTCTAAATGACCTTTGGATTAAAAATTTATCACTGAGAAATGTTGGTATAATATGTGGAGAATAACAGAATGATAAACAAGTACTAAAAATTAAGGTTATAAAATTATACAATATATCTATTATATACATTACATTAAATTTGGTTACATGTTGGATGGTACTGGTCTGATTCCAGGGCATATATTAATCAGATGTAGTTCCAAAGCTGGGCTCCAGAAAGCCAGTAGAGCTGTGTATTGAGTGAGCTAATTAAGCATATTTGAAACTAGACAGTGAGACAGAGAGAATGATTGAGGAGCCAAGTAGGACACTCTTCTCTATTATCATCAAGTGCTACACTCATCTTCATAGTGCTTTTGCACCACACGAGTGCTAAGAAACCTGAAGCAGTATTTTTATGGCAGTTGTATTGACAATTCGATCAATGGTAAATTTATCCTTTGCCAAAAATACCCAGTATGCAGAAGACTATAGACATTTGTGCTGTAAATTTAAGTCAAGACTAATGCATATGACAATATATGTAAATCTAGACAGATTCAACTTTATGAGACTGAGGAGAAACAGCCAAGAAGAGAAACAGTTACCTTTAATGTATTCATCTACCTTTAAAGGCAGCAAATAAAACTGGTTAAAGGTCATTACCAGCAGTATTAAACTGCATGACTGCACTGTCCTTTTATTATATATCAATTTTTTAGCACTGAAAGAAAAACTTATCTCAACAACTTTGCACATTAAAAAACTATCTACTCACTTATTCAAGAAGTATTTATTGACTATTTACTATCCATCAGGCATAGCCATCCCAGATCATATGCACAATCCACCCCCTCAAGGAGTTCAGTCCAGTGTAGAGAAAGGCTTTAAAGAAATAACCACACAATTTAAATAAATACTTATTTTGTTACAAAGTAAATTAGGTGCTCTGAGGGAGAAGTAAAGGTGGAATGACAACAGTGCTGAATTTTGAGAAATTCAGCCAATGAAGAGTAGGGAGAAACCGTGTTCTGGGCACAGGGATTGATGAGCATAGAGAAGGGCAAGACCAGCAACACAACTTACCAGCTCAGTATAAAAGAAAAACCAAGGCCCCTTGTTCAAAAACTAATAATTTCTGGATTAAATCAAGTATGGGGAGCTATGTGACTGCACAGGTCATCCAGGAGGCCAGCTCTGAGCAAGATGGATGCATGTTCAGGACTTCAGGCCAGTTGGAGCATAGCAAGGGGAGGAATTGATAGCTGAGGTATGGGAGGTACATGAGCACTAGTGCAAGGTGGGGGGCCTCCAAGGACCATCCAACCAGAGCGCCTACTACTGCCCCCTGCACCACTACTCCCAGTAATTATTCAGCTAGTGCTGACAGAAGACAAAAAGCCTATGCTTCTAAGGAGCTTACAAATAGTTCTAGAATTTAGCCCAGAATCTACTAAATGCTACAAGAAAGTTATAAGCACTATCTGTGGGGGATTCAAAGCATGAAGATTACTCACTTGGGGTAGGGAACTACAAAGTGACTGAAATCAGCATCCTTCTTCCTTTAGGTCAATGATTTGACCCTACCACTGCAGGAATAGCAAAAACATCCAGCTCTTAATATGTGCCAGGCACTGTGCTGTATACTTTATAAGTAGTAATTGAGTCTGATATCTATGAGGTAGGTGTTATTGTAATCCTCAACTTGCAGAAGAGGAAACAGAGGCACAAAGGGTGAATAACTTGTCCAAGGTCACACACCTATGGAGATTCATTCAAATGTGGGCATTTTGCGTCCAAAGTCCTTCCCCTGAACTATATCCTAATACTTTACCAACTATATGTTTTATTTTGCTTAAAACAAAATCTGTATCATGTTAACAGTGCCTCTCATTTTTCCCCCCAGTCTTTTTTGTCATTTTAATCTTATTTAGTTATGGCTAGGAGATATAGAACAATAAAAACAACTGTTTCAAGGAATTATCCATCTTTACCATCTACTAGATCTCTAGTTTTAGAGCCAGACTTGGAGCAGTATAAAATACATTTAGGTCTGAATTTCTGAAAGACAACAACACAGACAACATTACTTTTCTCTGCTATTGATGACAATCCCAATCTTTGTATGATGGCCAACTACTGATCATAGTTAAGTACAATTTCTCCCTGGGAACTCCAAACACTGCATTGATGGAACTCTGGAAACTCACTCAATTTTGGCTTTTGGTATCCCCATGGCCCAGTGCCAGACCTGCTTCTTCTTTTCTTTTTTTTGTTTTTGAGGCAGGGTCTCCCTTTGTAGTTCAGGCTGGCCTGGAACTCACTATGTAGCCCAGGCTGGCCTTGAGAACTCGCAGCGATCCTCCTGCCTCAGCCTCCCTACTGCTGGGATTACAGGCGTGTGCCACCATACCTGGCTGCCAGACCTGCTTCTTACAGAACTGTGAAGTGCATGGATATGCTCATTAACTCAACAAAAGACTGCTGTCCACAAGGCACTCATGTGCTACACAGAATACAAAGATAAGTTCATCAAGACTTTCAGTACTTTAACATTTTATTAATGTCATAACAGAAATATCAGCCTCAAACTATCATGGTTCACAAATTCATCAAGAAATTTAGGGTACATTTTAAGGAGGAGCTAGCATGTAAGAACTGTCATACTAGCTATGGACCATTCAAAACTGTCCCAATTTGGGGGGAGTGGAGAGTGTAGGTATCAGCTGCCTCCAAGGATTAGAAAAAGGCATGCCATAGGTCTCTTTCACACTACCTTACTACCAGGTAGAAGCATCTGTTAGGAGGAAGCCAACAGGCCCAGTGTACTTCATTTCAGGAGGCATTCTGCAAATGTTAAGCTAGTTTGCCAGATCTTAAGTGCAATTTATGCAAAAGACCTTGTATAGTATTTCTAACCAATCCAATTCAAAAATACTTCTGTCATCATTTAAGCTAATTAGAAAAGCCTCTGGTATAGATTCAAGTATAAGTAGATTAAATTTACTGCAGTTATCTACAACTTAAGGTCCTTCCAATGCCAATCAACTACTCCCACACTGAGTGCTACCCCCATCCCATGTTAATATGCTTCAAATATTAACTACAATCATGTACAAGATATAGATGAACATACTGTGTAGGTTGAAGAATTTTCCTGTAAATTATAGTCAAGTACCACTATGAGAGGTGTGGAGAAGGGCAAGACCTTCCAGATGGAGGTAACAACTCAGTATTGCTTATTTCCTTCTTCAATCCATAAAGTAAGCAGAAGGAAAATTCTCAAGGAAAAGGCATGGAGCTAAGAAAAATACGAGGGTACTAACTGTGCTAAGCAGTTAATGTTTGTCTGGATGAGGAGCAAGAAGACCTGGCATAATGCACCTGCAGAGCAGGCAAGAAGGAATACACTTGAGCCTTACTGTAGGTTTTAGGCTGCCTGAACCTATTCTGGTAGTTTTGAGTTCAGTTACCACACTTTCTGAAATAAAGACCAGACACATGGTTTAACAGATGTTTGCATCCATTCTGGATATGAGAAGGAATTAGGAATATGGAAGAACCTAAAAAATAGCAAACGTTTTTGGGCTGTTTCAGTAAACTCACAAGATTTATGAGTCAGAATACATGACATTAGAACCCTGTTTTAAAAGAAAGCCTTGTTAAAGTGACATTAAGAAGTCACTTGCGGTTTTAAACTGGGGTGGTAAGAGTTCAGTGGCAGAGGGCTTTCCCAGCACGTGTGAAGCCCTCTGATCCCCAGCATTACAGAAATAAAGTAAAATAAAACAGAGTAGTAGCTGTACTTTTAAGAACATTAATCTGGAAATGATATATATACTAAACTACAAAGGAAAATAAAGAAAACAAGAAAGGTATCAATTGAGAACATTTAGGAAGTTATGAAAATAGACTTGGGACAAAGACTGTTATGAAGAAAGTGACAGTAGATATGGAAAGGAAGCAAGTAATGAAAGAAAGGTTTTTAAAGTAAGTCTTTCTCAAGCGCTTGTCAGGCCAGTGATCCCTCCCCTCCTTGAACTTTTTTAGAATAAATCTATACCGCTTATTTAATAATCACATATGGCTGTGATGAGCTTTTCCTGCAGTGTGGATTTTCTTAACCCCATTAGCATGCTGCAAGGCAAAATGCTTACACAAATTTGGTATCTACTTCAGTTTAACACAAAGCTAAATACCTAGTAGTTGCCTAGTAGATTTATTCAGGTAAGTATTTTTTAATCTCTAATATTTCAAATGGAATTTGTTATTTAGAGTACTAGAACAAAAAGAGACAGATGAAGACTATGCCCACATATTTTACTTGAATATAGGAATTACAGGAGATATGTGATGACACAGAGCTGATAAATGGAAAGACATGGAAATTCACTTAACATAAGATATTTTTGTTACCTAGATGTAGATGAGAAAATTGTGATAACCAATTAAAGTAGCAGTTTTACCTGATATGTTTGACAGAGCCAACAATTATCTCTGCTCTGTGGGGTAATTTCTAAAATAAGGCATAAAAATGAAACTATTCAAGAATTTTTATGCTATGTAGCTGGAGTGTTCCCTAAAACAAAATTAATTTCTTTAATCTTGGAAAAAACAAACAAATAAAAACACTATAATGCTAAATTCTTAACACGAAAACTAAAAATACGCCTAACCAAAATATGTTGAAGATAATTCTCTGAAACTTGGATTGAAAACAATATTGACTCATTTTTTAGTGTGTAAAATAGATCGAATGAGAATATAACTGAAATTATGCCTAGCCATACACAGGTAAAGGAAAGGCTGTAGGACTCGCTTGTTTTGTGTTCCTCTATAAGATCCACACACTCCAACATACACATGAATGACTGCTCTCTAAAGTTGGGTGAGGTGGCATGTATATTCCCATTTCTATAGAAACTGTCAGGAGGCAGAGAAAATAAGGTATGTAGAAATGTGTATTTCAACAGCCCCTTCCTTCTGCCCATCCAACCCCACTCATTTCCATGGAATCAGAAGCTAAAGCTCTCCCCAGCGGCTGAAAGTGAAAGCTCACTCATAGACTGTTTGAACGTCAGTTGAGAGCTGCAAATGACAGTTTATAGCTGCTATCAGAATTTTTAAATGATGTTTTCCCTAATAAATTCCCCCCTGTAATGATTTACTAAGGGAAACTGACTATATAGCTAGTGAAGGTAAGAACACTGGAAGGTTTTTGAGGCCTTGTCTGTTTGCTGTCTTTCACAATTCTGATATCATTTATCATGTTAAAAAGAATGACCAAAAATACAGTGAGATGAAAGTACACTCATCAAGTTACTCTGATGTCATAAACTTCCTCCAAATGGTGGAAGTGAAAAAAGTTCTGAGGAACTAATTAAACTGAGAGCAAATGGAGAAAGGGAAAGAGAGAGGGAGGAAGGATCTAATTTAACATTCAAATACTATTTAATTATACTTTTCTGCAAGAAACTATGTGAAAATTGTCAGCTACATTTGGCAAGAGATGTAGATTAAGTTTTTGGAATGAATTCTATAAACATACAGTACTGCAATCCAAAACCCTTTGGTTCCTGAGTTTGAATAATGAGGTATACCTGTTTCTTTAGCTTCTGTCCTTGAAAAGGATAGGTCAGAACTTGCTAATGATTTCCTCCCCCAGTCCTCCACTCCATATATCCAAGAGCTTTAGAATACCTATGTAAAATTTATGATGGAAATCTGTGTTATAAGCTTTTAACTCAAGGGGAAATATTCTCATTGATAACCTGAAATTAATCCCATCATATGAAACATGGGCAGGTTAAAAAAGAAAAAAAATTTTTGTTTTACATGTCCATAACTCAACTTTATCTCTAAGGTACTTCTTTACTCTTTATAGAGAGGCTGCTATCCCAAATTATTCCCTATAACTTGGCTTCTAGCCATATGTGCCTCAGACAAATACAAATGCTGTTGATTTCTAATAAAATTTAAAAGAATAGTGTCAAGAGCATTAGCTAACAGAGTAAGAGGAAGTATTCTAATATACCTTTGGAGTCTAATGAATGGACTCCTTATTCTTACCACAATCTCCAGGTGATATCTCTAAAACAAGAATATGAGAATAAACTACGGAGGGGCTCCAAGTTATGATACTTAGTTCTCACTGTTGACTCAGGCAAAATCTAATTCTGTTTATTTCAAGAAGCACATACTGAAGACTTATCACCTAGTACCAGATACTGGTAACATCCTTATTTATGACTAAGATAGATATTTTGTTGGCTATCTTTTTTTTTTTTTTTTGTACTGGGTATTAAATCTTAAACCCAGGGCTTTTGCACTGAGCTACATCCCAAGTCCCCTTTCAGTTTTCATTAGTGTTTTGCTAAATTACTAAGTTGTCCAGGCTGGGCTCAAACTTGCAATCCTTCTGCATCAGTCTCCCAGAATGCTGAGATTACAGGTATGCACCACCAGACCTAGTTGTATCTAATTTTTTAAAAATAAGGTATTGCTAATTTTAATCTTACAAAAGAAATACAGTAATTCTTCTTTCCTGCCCCTCACTATTATGTACCTTGATGTAGGCGAAGGTTGACCTACATGAAATATAAGTGACTTCTAGGATCAGAATGGGTCTGTAAATATGGGACCTAAGTAACTTGTAAATTGTGGCACTTTCTAATTCTCAGTGAAGTTTCTTCTTTCCCTTTTTAAAGCAAATTTATACTAGCTAACAATAATTAATTAGTTTATCAGAAGCACTTTGTTGTCTCTATAAAGTGTACGGTGATTTAGGTTTATTATCATAGATGAAAACTATTAGGAAATTTGCCAAGTTAAAGAACACTTTCATTGAATCAAAACTGCTCTTTTTCCTCAAAAACCATCATTTTCTTGGACTTCATGTTCTCAACAATTCTACTTTCATCACTAATGGCTGGCTCCTTTTTGGAGATATTTCCACTCCTAAACAAAGTCAGATTTAAATCTAGACACACAGAAGACAACTGAGGTCATCAAGACTTACCCCTTGACTAGTTTTGGGACTTTTCCAAAACTACAAAATGTGACAGTGTCATGGTTCTTAAGGGAATTTCACAAAAATGTTTAAATCACAAGTGATAAATTCCTAAGTTTAGACAAAATCTATTACACTACAATTTTCAGAATTCTAAGCTTTTTATATTTCCTTTTCCAAAGCTAATGATTTCCTGAAATATATTTTGAGGAACTATTTATAAGTGAAAATACATAAGGACCAGACAAAATTGAGACAAAGTCCATATTAAGTGATTTATTTTATCTCCTAGACTTTGTAAATTGAGTGGGTATATATTTATTTATTTCAGTCTGGAAAAAGTCAAAGTACTGTACCTAGAGATTCTCAAAACTGATCACACAAACTCAGAAACTCAGAATACAAAAACACTTACTTATGCTTTAAATTTGTGAAGCATATTAGTGATACTGCATACAACAGAGAGCTGGGGATACAGCTCAGTGGCAGAGCCCGTGCAAAGCCCTGGGGTTGATTGCCCACACCACAAAAACAAAAATATCCAAAACAAATCCACAGCCAGGTACAGAAGAGTAATAGTTCCTTAATTATATACTATGTCAGATGTGAGAAAATAAAAACTATACAACTTTCATTGTTTTGATATTGATGATATCTAGTTTCAGTTTCTGTTAGGCTTTAATAAAATGATCCCTAAACAGAAAAGAAAAAGCAAAGTTTAAGTCTTCTATAATTTCTTGTTTTTTCCTACAGGATTGGACTTTCCATGGATGGATGGCAGGCTGAACTGGAGAGACAGAGTCCAATACTGAGCCAGGAGAAAGACCTTAATTTCTGGGTGGTTTCAAAACCTTAAGAAAGGTCCAAATGCCGAGACAACCAAGGAGTCTCAACACACTAGTAGGCCTCAGAATCCCCTGGAGGGCTTGTTAAAGCACAGATTGCTGGGGCCCATTTCCAGAGCTTCCAATTCAGAAGGAGACTGAAGATTTGCATTTTTAAAATGTTCTCAAGTGTGGCTGATGCTCTGGCTTTGGGGTCCACACCTACAGAACTTCCTCTCTAGTTTCCTCCTTTTTAGAGCAAATTCTTTGTCAGTTTGTCTGTTTCCTGAAAGGGGCATCTTGCTATTTTCTCAGGGTGACCTCAAACTCCTGGATTCAAGTAATCTCTCCTATCAGCCTCCTCAGTAGCTGGGACTATAGGTGCATCCAAAAAAGTCTTCAGTACTCCTCAGTCATCCAGTTTTCTTTTGTATCCAAAGCCAAGAAAGCAAAGTGCAGGGTGCTCCAGAATGGGGAGACTGGGATGACCCTATTTGGTGTGCGCATAACAAATGTGATGAGAGTACCCTGGCATGTGTGTCTCAGAGCCCAAGCAGAATGAGGAAGACATCTGTGGGAGGGTACAATCTGGCATGAGGAGTTAGAGCAGGGTGAGGAGGATGTTTACACAATTTAGGGGCAACAGAAGAAATGGCAGACATGGAACACACAGTTTTATCAGTAAGTTCAGAATCCAGATTTCTGACTGTCAGAGAAGGGAGTTTTAATAAAGAAAACCAAAGAACTAATAAGAAAACTAATTAAGAAGTGGTGTTGGATTAGAAGGGAGGCAACAGTGTAGTCAGTTTTCAGGTATATATAGTTAAAGAGAAATACAGATGCAAATACATGGGAATGCATGTTCCCTTGTCCTGCCTGCTGAGAGGTCCTGGAAGCAAAATTTACCCCAGGAGCAAGAAACACATCTACTGCATAGATCTTGGTTTCTAAATATCACAGTCTACTAAAAAGAACCAGGACTACTTGGAAAATACAGAGCCTGGAACATCTTGCTATTCCAAAAACAAGTTATGCTAAAAGAATAATGGGAACATGTTGAAAGTACACAAAAGCGATCCTGAAAGAGCTCCCATTGACCAAATATGGGATAATTTCAAGATTAAAACAGATGTTAGAATATATAACACTGAATAAAATAGGATATAACATTGAGTAAAATATAACATTGAATAAAACAGATTATAAATGAAATATAACCCTACATGGAGAAGGAAGATTACTAGGTGATTTCTCTAGGTTCCTCCTAGTTAGCCAATTTGACTTTGTTTGCTATGTTACGTACATAACAAGAACACCCCACCCTTCCGCTCATAATTCCAGTTGTTTGAGACAACTAATTTTGGTATAGTATGGACTAGTAAAACATATGACAGTAAATATTGCTCTTCTGATCTCTTGAAAAAAAAAAAAAACGACTAAGTTTCATTAGGGCCAAAGTAAGCTTTGATTTGGCTCAAGAGCTCTGGCTTCTATTAAGCTTTAAAAAGCTTCACAAAGAATATCCCTGAAAGAACATCAATGGAAAAAAAAGTATTATCTGTCAGAAGTCATAACAAATGACTTCCCTTATTCCAAGTACTCAAAACCAGGCTAGAATTAGAGTACTGTACTAGAATATCAATCTCACCATTAGCGGCAGGGATCCTGCATTTGAGTCTTAGAATATAATGCAAAAGACATCCTATTAACTTTTCTTCTTAAAAGAAATGGAAAATATTCATCACGTAAGAAAATAAGTTTTGCTAGACACTTCAGGTGTGATCAACAACTACAGTGAATGTTTAAATTTTTAAAGGTTTATTACGTAAAACACACATTGCCATTAATCCCCCTGACATACTCCCACTCACTTTGAGCACATTTATCCTATTATTCTTACTAGGTTGTGAAGCAGTTCTGGAAATCCTCTTTTCATATGTCTTTAGCTGTACTGTCTTGGCTCAGCCAAATGTTTATTGTTCGCAGTTAGTTTGACTTTGGGAAAGAGCCAGAAGTCACATAGTGGCAGATTCGATGAATAAGATGGATTAGGACACTCTGTATTATTTTTATGAGTCTTTTCCACTGGATGGCACTCGACAACAGCATCACTGTATTTCTTTTTCTTTTTTTCTTTTTTCTCTCATTGGGAATTGTATCTTTATATAATGCATCTTGGTTCTTATTTTTTCCCCATTCCTAGCCCTCCCTTC
>NW_004624771.1:7061610-7081137 GCF_000247695.1 Heterocephalus glaber
TTCTGGGCCAGGAGCAGCGGGACAGAAGGTGGCCCAAAAGCCCTTTCCTCTGGGCTGGGAGCAGCAGGAGGGATGGTGACCAGGAAGCCCCTTCCTCTGGACCAGGAGCAGTGGGACAACGGCTCAGAAGCCCCTACCTCTGGTCCGGGAACAGTGGGACTCAGTACCTTGGTCTGGTGGTCTGGTGTTCTCTGCGTCTTTGTAGTGTGGAATCACGTGGCTGCCTGTCTGCAGCGGGGTGATTCGGTGTCTTCCGTGTGACTCAGGACCTAGGTAGGACGTGCACAGACCTGCCTGTCTGCAGCAGGCTGATTCGGCGTGTTCTGTGAGACTGGGGACCTCGGTAGGGTGTGGGCAGACCTGCGTGTCTGCAGGGAGGTGATTCTGCATCTTCCGCGTGGCTCAGGACCTAGGTAGGGCGTGCACAGACCTGCCTGTCTGCAGTGGGCTGATTCGGCGTGTTCTGTGCAACTCAGGATCTAGATAGGGCATGGGCAGACCTGCCTGTCTGCAGCGGTGTGATTTGGCGTCTTCTGCGTGACTCAGGACCTCAGTAGGGCATGCCATCACTGTATTTCTGATCATACCTTGAAAAGACACTCACAAAAGGAAACTTCCAGAACTGCTTCAGAAAGTGGCAAGAATGATGGGATGTGTGTTCAAGTGAGGTGTAGGATTTTGAGAGGGATTCATGGCAATGTGTCTTTTACTGTAATAAACTTTTTAAAAGAAAATTTAAACATTCACATGTGTTTTGACCATCTTTTGTATATTCATTCATACCACATAGAGTATGGCCTGGAAAAGTACAAATATACTGTGAAGTACTCTAAGAATAAATGAAATTATGCATTAAGAATATCCACATTAGGTGGGGGATTTAGCTCAGTGGCACAGTGCCAGCCTTGCAAGTGCAAGGTCCTGAGTTCAATCCCCGGTACCCCAAAAAACCCAAAAAACCAACCAAACAAAAAAAAAAACCCACATTACTTAACCCTGTGTCTCATTTTTAAAAGTAAGGACAATGATAGGATGATTTTTAAATGTTTCTGACTAAATCCAAAACAAAACAAAAAATTCCCATTAAACTTGGGAGTAAAAAAACACAAACTATTTCCCACTTGGTAAGTTGGAATCTTTTACAATCCTTAACTCAGACTCTGGCTGCCTCATATTCATTTCAATTTTTTAAAATATTCCCATTATTAGATCACTGTTAATTTTAGTGGGTGTGGTATCAATATTATGGTCATGACTTTAAAGTTCTTATTTTTTAACACATACACTTAGGTATTTGAGTGAAATGTCTAAAATTTCTACTTACTACTACAAAAAAGAATTGAGAGACAGAATACAGTACAAGAAAAACAGCATGCTGAAGGTTACTGGAGTGGAGTAATGGGTACATGGATTTTGATGGTACTCTGCTCTCTACTTGTATGCATTTGACAGTTTAAAAATGAGATGCAAGGCACTTGTTACAAAAGTCTCTGAGCCAAGTTATGGCCAAATTTTGGGTTAGATTTCTTTTACTTTTTAAGCATTAGTTTAAAACCTAACTATTCTTGCTACTGTCCAGCACCTAACGTGTAATTGGAGACACATAATAGCTACAGTCAAACCTTGAATACAATAAAAGCAATTCTGATCCACATTCAGATATGCTATGGGTCAAAAATCAAATTAGTAAGAACTAGACATAAAGCTTATATAATAAATACTTTCTATTCCCTAAGCCTGTGTCATAAATGGTTCCACTGTATTGCAACTTCTGGATCATGATTGCTTAAGACACAATTTTCCTTATCTTCCTTGCAACATGAAAAATGAAGAGAACAAGTACTAAATCATCACTCAACAATGGCAAAAAACCCCATCAAATTTTGCCTTAAAACCAGTAGAAATTAACATACTTCCCAAGATGCACAGGAAACTGCATTACTCAGGAGTTATGCCACTCAAGGCAAGGTAGTAAGGATTCCTTCCAGGTAAGCCCAGAGGATATGACACCCTCCTGGGTTTAGACCTGTGCGTGCTGATCCATAAACACCATCAAGCCCATGCAGGAAGCTGAGTACTCAAGGACTGAAGAAACACGATTCTTTAGAGAAAATAAAATGGAAATTATAGTAAAAAATAAAAACTGAAAGGCACAGTGAGTTCATCAAAACAGTACCTCCAGTTGATTTCAATTGTGTTTTATTTATCATTATTTCTTTGGAGGGGGTGTTGGGGATTGAACCTGAGGCTTGCACATGCTACACACTCTACCACTCAGTTATACTGTCAGCTCAAAATAGTCTTCTAATAGCAAGACTTAATAGTAGGAAAATGTACCCAAAACATCTAAATTAGAAAATCACAATTCAGTTTAATACGCATTTAGTACTTGCCTGAAAATGCAGTGATTACATTTTACTAACCAGAGGATTAAAAAAGACATATGTGCCATGCCGGGGATTTATCTCAGTGGTCTTGCTGGCTGCTGCGCAAGCACAGGGACCCAAGTTCGATCCCCGGTTCCAAAATAAAAAGACATATGTTTAGGAAGCTCATCGGGGAGGTTAGATCTATAGATATAAAACAAGACAGAAAAGTCACACCTGACAGACTATAATAAAGTAATAAATAATGGTTTATGGAGTAAATACTATTCTGTGATAAAGTTTAATTTCCAACATAGTTGAACAGTTCTTAGTAGCTTTAACTAGCTGCATAAAACCAAATTTCCATGTTGATTTCTCAATTGCTTCAAAAAAAACTTCATTAAACTTTGGCCTTTACAAAAAATAAAAACTAATACCTTTATAGGCCTTTAGTTAATGTTTATATCTCAAAAGAGAAATGGATTCTAATTTTGTTCTACAGGAAAGCATATACCTGAGAGGAGATACTTTAACCATAAAGATTTATACACAGTTAGCATAAGTGGGATGAAAATACACAATAAATGTTTAAATGTTAAAAAAAAATTTATAGTAAAAGACACATTGCTATTAATCCCCCTCTAAATACTCCCTCCTTCTTTCAAACACTTATCCCACTGTTCTTGCTATTTTCAGAAGCATTCTGGAAGTCCTCTTTTGTGAGTGTCTTTACAAGGTGTGATCAAAAATACTACCCAATGAAAATACCGCAGTGTGTCCTTGTCCACTTTATTCACTGGTTCTGGCATTGTCCAACTTGTGGCTCTTCCCCAAAGTCAAACTGACCATGAAAGGTAAACAATTTGAATTGATCCAGGACACCCCTAACAGTACAACTAAAGATACTCACAAAAGAGGACTTCCAGAGCTGCTTTGGAAAGTGGTAAGGAGGATGGAATAAACGTGTTTGAAGCAAGGTGGGGTATCTTGAGGCGAATTAATGACCATATGTCTCTTACTGTAATAATATTTTTAATTTAAAAGTTCACTGAAGTTTTTGATCATAGCTCATATGTGCCTCAGTATGTGATAATGATAAGAAGGCATTTGTAGGTCCATGGATAAACATACTTATCAATAATAATACCTTGGTAAAGGAGAGGACAATCTAAAGGACAGCACTGAAGGAGGCTGATTAAAACTGACACACACATTAGTAAACTGTTACTAGTTACTATTCTGTTTCACTAGGGTTGCCACAACAAAGTGCCATGAACTGGGAAGCTTAAACAATGGAAACTTATTCCTCATAGTTCTGGAGGTTAGAAGTCCAAGGTTAAGGTGGTGACATGGTAATTTCTTTGGAGGCCTTTTTTCTGGGCTTCCAAATGGCCATCTTCTCCCTTGCCTTCACACCATCTAAGTGTGCCTGTGTCCAAAGTTTCTCCTTGTCTACCTTCACCAATCATGCTGGATTAGGGTCCGCCCAATGATGTCATTTAACTTTTTTTTTTTTGGTACCAGGGATCGAACTCGGGTCCTTGCGCTTGCGTAGCAGGTGGCGAAACCACTGAGCTAAATCCCCGGCCCCTGTGTCATTTAACTTTAATGACCTCCAAAGATACTACCTCCAAATACAGTCACATTTTGAAGTACTGAAGGTTAACACTTCAGCTCAGTAGTTATGCTACAAACTTTAGAGTTAGATTTGTTTTTGTTTTGTTTGCTTTATTTTTAGTCTAGCCTATAGTATACATTATATGACAGCTGTAGTGTCTTGGGAACCTCAAACTTTTGTAACTTAATACTTTATACTTATACTTCTCATGTATTTAGTTTTAAAAATTTCTTAATGTTTTTATTTCATGAATTTTCAATTATTCCACATATAAATTTGCTTTTAGAAAACACCAGCTCCTAGTGCCCTCTGCTTCCATGTAAGATACTCAGGTCACCATGCTATGAGGAAGCCCAGGTTGTATGGAGAACCCAAAGTAGGTGTTCTCAGTTAAGAGCACCCATTGGATCTTGTCTTTAAGCCATCTTGTTCTGGGTTCCTAACTTGAGGTAGCTTTGGTGCCTCTATCTTTTAAGTAAACTCCAAGTATTTGCGTCTTCCCAGTAAGTCCCCAGGCACATCATGAAGCAAAGATATGCCATATCCATTTCTGCTCTGCCTAGTTTCTCCCCCTGGACTGAGGATTGAACCCAGGACTTTCACAATGATCTATATCCTCAGCATTAAAATGCCCAGGCTGGGCTTAATCTTATAATCCTTTTGCTCAGTCTCCTGGAGTTCTGGGATTACAGACCTGACTTTCTGCCTAGATTTTTTGTTGTTGTTATTGATTGAGCTCAGGGCTTCATGCATGCTACAAAACTGCTCTACCACTGAGCTACATCCTCAGCACTCTCTGAAATCTTGACCCTCAGAATCTGTAAACACACTGCCATTATTTTACAATTCTATGCTTTTTGGAGTGGCTTACAATAAGTCAGTCCTTGACTAATGAACGAGTTCTGTTCCAGGAGAATTTTTCATAGTTGGAGTCATCTGTAAGTCAACAAAATGAGTCACATAGTAAGTACACCTATAAAAGTTTGCAAGTCAAATGTTCTTAAGTCAGGGACATTTTTTATTTTTTTGAGACAGGATCTCGCTGTGTAGTTTAGACTGGCCTTGAACTCACTATGTAGCCCAGTCTGGCCTTGAACTCCAGGTGATCCTCCTGCCTCAGCCTCTAAAGTGCTGGGATTACAGGCATGCACCACCAGGCCCAGCAAGGGACTTACTTATTTTAGGACTGTATATTACAGACAATAGTGGCTCTAAATCACAGAAATATACAGATTATAGGTAATATAAAATATATCATACAATACTCCTTGACTTACAATGGGGTTATGCTCTGATAAATTCACTATAAATAGAAACTATTGTAAGTCAAAAATGTATTTAGTAAACACTTAACTGACCAAACATTATAGTTTAGCCTAGCCTACCTTAAATAGGCTCAGAAAACTCACATTAGCCTATGATTGGGCAAAATCATCTAACTCAAAGCCCGTTTTCTAACTATCTCATATAATTTATTGATCAGATCAAAATCAAAGTACAGTTTCTACTGAATACATATATTAAAGTCAAAAAACCATAGGTTGAACCATTCTAAGATGGGGATTCTCTGTGTATACATTATCGTGAACAAGAGCTAAAGAATCCTATACACAAAGGGAGCTATAGAAAGCACTTATCACTTCCTCATTTTAAAGTCAGGGAAAGTTAACTGATGAGTGACAGATTCAAGACAGGCACTTAAGTCTCTTTCACTTCCAGTTCTGGGATCTTTCCAAAGCACAATTACTTCATAATACAATTCTAAATTATAAAGACCTTTTACTATTATTCAAATTGCAATATTTCAAGCTGAAAAGACTGCTTTCTGCTCAAGGCCAAACATAATTGTATTTCTGGATACAGACAATGTACCACATCACATGAAGTGAAGAATTACTAAATAAAGGCAGATCAGAAAATTGTAAATGGTGTAGTTTGGACCTGTAGTAATTTGATTTGAAAAAAAACCAGCATTTCAGTTTCAAATAAAATTTATTAAGTCATAACTTGATTACTTTTCCTACCATCAATTATTAAATTCTGCAGATCTCACTGAGGGCAGTCTTTGCAACTCCCACAATAATGCCTCAAATATAAATGCTCGATGTTCATCTTTTGGTGTAGACATAAATATGACTGGATCTTTACACAAATTTATAAATTCAGGGTGTTGCTTAATGATGGGGCTATGTTCTGAGAAATGTGTTGTTTTGTCATTATACAAACATCAGAGTTGACTTACACAAAGACAGCTACATCACTAGGCAATATAATTTTATGGGACTAACATATGCAGCCAATTACTGACTGAAACACCATTGTGCAGAGCATGGCTATATATAATATTAATATGACTGTAGGTGTAACCTGCCAGTTGCCTCTAAATATACATTTCCCCAGGATGGACTGAATGCTTGTATGTTAACCTCTGACCTCCAACTAAAGTGAGATATTAAAGCCCTAACCACCAATGTAGAATCTGATGACAGAGCCTTTGGGAGCTAATTAGGTTTAGAGGAAGTCACGAGGGTGAAGTCCCCAAGATACAATCAATGTCTTTATATAGAAGAGTTTCTCTCTCTCTGCAATGTGAAAGCACAATGAGAAGACAGCCATCAGCAAACCAAACACAGGGCCCTGACCAGAGCCAAATCTGCTAGCACTCTGATTTTGAACTTCCTGCCCTACAGAACTATGAGAAGTGAATCCACTGTTTAAGCCAGCCAAGTCAATGGTGTTTTGTTATGGCAGCTTGAGATGACCAAGACTCTCCACTTGTTCCTTAGAACTATATGTTTTAGCTAGAGACATGGCATCCAGCTACAGATTTTGTTTCCAAGCTTTCTTTTCTCCACTACAGCCAATGATGAGTTCTCACTATGGAATCAGTGGAATTGACACATGAAACTTCCTTCAAAGGAAGAGATATGCCCTCCTCTTCCTATTTTGCCTGTTTTCTCCAACTGGAATATGTACCTAAAAATGATGACGAACATATTTGACCAATGAATGAATGGTAACATCTCTGAAGACAGCAGAGCAACAAGGTAGAATGTGTTTGCATTCCTAACTCAATGCAAGCATGTCAAACTTGGGCTGTGTGCAAAAATTGATAGTGAAAGAGAGAAATGAGGATCTCTTCTTGTTTGAGCCACTGCCAGTTAGGTCTCGTCAATCTGTACTTTAATATAACAAATACTTCATTTTGTGACTATATCTTTTTTTCAGTTTTGGCCCTTTCATTCTCTAGACTGACATGTTTTTTATCTTCTATTTATTTACCTGACCTATGAATTTACAACTTTATTCACTTCCTGTATCACTCTCTTCAGTGATATTTAAATGTTATGAGGCCATTTCTGGTTTCATCATTGACAGGATTAGATGACAAAGCAAGATGGTAAATCTAGGCAGGTGAGGATAAAAATACAGATTGATGGAAAAGAACAGAGTGTTCAGAAGTAAACTCTTAAATTTACAGTCAATTTTTGACAAAAATGCCAAGGAAATGCAATAGGGAAAAGAATAGTTTTTTTTTTTTTAACAAATAGTGCCAAAACACCATTTTTGCTGTTAAAAAAAGTATGTAGACTTATTTCACACCATCATTAATTAAAGAAAATGGATGATAGAGATCACAGACCTAAGTGTGAAAGATAAAACTGTAAAACTTTTAGAAGAAAACATAGGAGACAAATCTTTATGACCTTGGATTTGGCAAAGATTTCTTAAATATGACATCAAAAGAATAATCTGCAATAAAAAATTGGTAAATTAAACTTTTCCTCCTTAAAAGATACCATTAATGAAAAGTCACAGACTCAGAGACAATATTTATAAATCATATATCACAAAGGGACTTGTAATCCAGAATACAGTATTTAAAAAACTCTCATAACTCAACAGTAGGACAAATAACACAATTTAAAAAGACACACGTGCTCTAAATAGAGATTTTACCAAAGAAAATACATGTGGCTAGTAAGTACAAAGATACTCAATATCATTAGAAAATGTAAATAAAAATGTCAAAAGAGTTACTACTAACTATATAACCTCTAGAGTAGGCTATAATATAAAAGACTGAGATAATTAGTGTTGTGGGGGATATAGAGAAATCAAAATCCTTATACATTGCTGGTGAAAATATAAAGTGTCGGAGGCCAGGGATTTAGCTCAGCGGCCCCCCCAACCTCCACCTCACAAGTGCAAGGTTCTGAATTCAATCCCCCATTAAAAAAAAAAAAAATGTCATTGGCACTTCAGAAAATAGTTTGGCAATTTCTTAAAAGTTAAACATAAACTTAATATATATAAACTCAGCAATTATACTCCTAGGCCTTTATTCAAGAAATAAAAACATATTCACACACAAATTTGTGTAGGAATTCTCATAGTAGCAATATTCATAGTAGTCAAAAATGGAAAAAAAGCAAAAAGGCCATCAATTGGTAAACAGATAAGTAAAATCTGAGATAGTCAAACAATGGAATACTACTATGCAATGAAAAGGAACAAACTACTGATATACACTATAACAGGGATGAACCTCAAAATCATTAAGTGAAAGAACCCAGGTGTGGAAGACTATACTTCCCATAATTACACTTGTGTGAAATTTCCAAATACAGAGAGAGAAAGTAGATCAGGGGTAAATGGGTGTGGGAGCAGGATGAGGAGTAACTAAAAATGGCCATGGAGAACCTTTCTGGACTGATGACAAGGTTATAAAACTGAAGGTGATGATGCATGCGCAACTATAGTTCACTAAATATCACTGAATACTCCATCAGGTACATTTTATGGTATAAATTATACCTTAATAAAGGTATTTTTTTTAAAACAGAAAGAAAAAATACTAGCCAAAATCTTGACAACAGTATAAAGGAAAAGGGAGATGGGGGACTACATCATATATTCATACAAAGTTTCACCAATCCTTAACCAGTCCCATTTTAAATCATGCACATACTTAAAGGTATTACTGTGGCTGAGACTACTAAAGCTGTCATCCAACATCCACCTCTGTGCTTCTTCTTTTAATAAATTATCTTTCCTGAGTTTCTTCTACTGGGGTCAAGGTTAACCACAAAGGATCATCTTTCACAGCCACCCTGGGAGCTTGGCATGGGCCTATGATTAAGTCTGGCTGCAAACAAGGGTGATGTATGCTGTTTCACACTTGTTGTGCCCTAAAGCTAAGGGCTATATCCTCATTTCCTTTCCTTTCTGGCACCCTGATGGCAAGAGCTCTAATGCCTTCCTGGGCCTTCCTGCAGGCAGCTTGTGAGGATGGCAGAGGTACCCCATAGGTCTTGGATCTTTCAACCCTGGACTGTATGTGAGAAAAAGCACTACATTTTAGGATAATACAATTACATGTGAGGACGGAAAAAAAGGATGGAGTTCAACCCTCAACATCTGTCAGCCGTGCAGTATCTTAGGCAGCAACTATCTTCATGAAGCATTTGCAGACCAGCAATAGGAATGTTCTTCTCTAATTACAGAAAATTTATGCAACAACTTCTGTTGGTTTTCAATATTTAAGATCTATTGTAGATAAATATGCTGGGAAATCTATCCTGGACACTAGTATGTATCTAAAGTGTATGTATTTAAAGAATGTTCCAGAAAGTTATGGAAACTTTATAATTTGCTTCTATCTTCTGGGTGTTAAGACCTATTTTCTGAAACAATGAATTGCCAGCCATTTTCATTTCAAACAAACACTACCATTAACACAGAACCAAGTAAAACATTTTCTCTTTTCTGTGGACAGCTCATTTATAGACGGAAGCTAGGCTTGTGTATACCTGCCACCTGATTTGAACAGAACAGTGACAGGTAGTCAACCAGGAGAACTAGAAGCCTGGAGGCAGTTTCCTTTTCTCCACTACAGAAGTTACAGAGTTAAGCCTTGTAAAATTTCCAGAAAGAAGGGTTCCCTAAACCTATTTACCTTACCAGGAAGATTGTATCTCAAAAAACAGAATGTTGTTCTTCATACAAAACAA
Source organism: Heterocephalus glaber (assembly GCF_000247695.1). Next base: position 7,071,609 of record NW_004624771.1, read on the forward strand.
GAGAAACTGGCTGTCCTACTTGACAGCCCACAGATACAAACTTTCTATCTCTAGAAACACAGGGTCTAGTGCTTACTAAGCCTTACTTCCACGACAATGATAATGAGTCAAAACCTCTGGAGGAGTCCACCCAAATCCTTACGGTGAGACTGTTTTATCATACAGTTCTTTCAAAGAAGCATGTAGAGAAGGGACTGCACTTTGTCTCAAGGGTAGTGTGTGTCATGAATAAGAGATAACCTTTCTCACTGTTCTAGGCAATAATTAAACTTGCATACAATGTTACTGAATCAAAACGGAAATGAAAGTAATCAGAGGCTGGTGCCATTAAAACAGTACATATTTCAATGATTTGCAGTGCTTTCTAGGTTCAAAAATCTGAAAACATTCTGAATATATATGTTTATATATATATTTGAAATAAATTTGGTTGTTAAATGAATTTTTTCTGACAATAGATGAGATGAAAATTCAGTTATTTTCAACTAATTGGCATGTATCATCTCCTAGGCTAACAGACTTTCTATATGAGATAAACTTACCCAATTAGACACAGCTGCCACTGTCCCAAACAGTGCCACTTTTAGAACTGTACTTGGTTATATAATTTCCACTTGTTTATTACTTTGCTTTTAAGTCATAAGACATTTCTATATGTATATTATTTTCTGGGAATACTGAAACTTACTGAGATCAACACCATGTATTTTACTTTCTCCAATATCTCTTATAGCAAGGCAAAATATATTCTGGCCACTCATAAATACACAGTTTCAGCTTATGCAAGGATGAAACAAGTTTCTGAACATTTGGGCGTTATCTTTGAATTACTTTTCCAGGACAATATGAGCTGATCTGTCCACATTCTTTTGTCTGCTCCCTTTTGTGAGACAAATTTGAGAGGCAATAGGCAGTGAAACTTAGTAAAATCTACAGAACAGAACCCAATCATCTGTCTCATTTAGATATACAGCATATGGCTTGTATCTCATTAACACCCATGTGCATTAACAATGCCTCTGACAATCTTTTACTTTTTATTTTACCTAAACAATGAGTTCACAAATGCATAAATGTTTACCCAGTTCAATTTATATTTAAAAACTTCAATGGTAAAAATCATATTGCATCTATATACTCACTCGGCCTACAAAGAAAAAGCAAGGTTGCCAACGGTAGGAGCTAATGTGAATAGCAATGCCAAACACAAAACATGAAAGCTAAATCTCTAAACCGAGCAAGCTTTTTTTACCACGTTGAGCCTAGTCAGAAGCATATCACAGTGAGGTTGGGGGTGGGGCTGGAGGATCTGGAACGGAGTAAGTCCTGGTTCTGGGAGTAGCTTAACAATCACCATCTCCCCCAGTCTTCTTTACGCTCATTCTATGCTACTGAGACAGCACACCTTGGTATTTGGAAGCTCAAAGCATCTCAGTCATGTGTATCTATATCCAGCAGCTTAGAAGAACCATAAGATGGGAAAAGGAGCTTTGAATTTTATAGAAGTAAATGATGATTCAATTCCATAATAAGGAGTATTTGATTGGGCTATTTTCAATAACTTGAAATCTAATAAGATAGATAATGTCATTACGAAGTAGATAACATGCTTAGAAAATTTATTGTCAGGGTTAGAAGCATATTCTTGGGCTTTATGAGTTTTAGTGAAGAATCCCAAAATATCCTTTATAGGTGAATGAGATCCTATTTCACAGAAAGGTAAAGCTTAGAAAAGGTAACAAAATTATTCATTTCACACAAACTTGCATTAAGTTAGCTATTATATTATTTCTGTATGTATTCCACAAAACAGATTGTACTCATTATTAAACTGCATGAAGGGGCTGGGGGTGTAGAACTTTCACAGCATGCTGAGGTCCCAGAGCAGATCCCAGAAAGAGGGGGAGGGTGTGTGGAGAAAGAGGTTCATTTTCTTAAAAAAGAAAAGGGACTTCATGAAAATTAACTTTTATGTAAAAACATTATCAAGAAAGTGAAGAGACAACCTACACAATGGGAGAAAATATTTGCAAATCTTCTAGCTGATAAAGATTTATATCCAGAATATATAAAGAACTCTTACAACTCAAATAAGTACATGAAAAAATATTCAACATTATTAGTCGTTAAGGAAATGCAAACCAGAACCCAATGAGATACTCCTTCACACCTACTGGAGTAGACAGAATTTTAAAAAATAGAAAAGAACAAGGTTGATGAAAACTGAAGAAATTAGAACTTTCATACACTGGTAGTAGGAATGCAAAATGATTAAACTGCTATGGAAACAGTATGCAGTTCTTAAATATGTTAAATATAGAATTACTATATGATCAATCAATTTCATGCATAACTTTATAAGCAAAAGAAATGAAAATAGGTACTCAGACACTTGTACATTCACTGAGCATTATCCAAAATATGTAAAAGGTAGAAACCACTCGTGTATACCAACTAATGGATAAGCAAAATGCAGTATACATAAAATGGTATTCAATCATTATAGAAGAATTAAATATTGATACACAGTACAACATAGATGGATCCTGAAAACATTTTTGAAGTAAAATAAGGCAGACACACAAGGAAAAACACACTTCCACTTCTGAGAAACATTATAATAGGCAAGTGGATAGAGTCAGAAAATAGATTAGAGGTTCTAGGGCTTGGGGAAGAATGGGAATAAAATGTTTAATGGATACAGAGTTACTATCTTGGCAGAAAACTTCTGGTATTATTTGCATAACATTGTGAATATAATTAATGCCATTAAATCGTATAACTAAAAATGGTTAAAAAGGCAAATTTTGTTATATACATTTTATCACAATAAAAGAAAACAAATTCATGATAAAATATCATTTTATATCCACTAGAATGGTACTACTAATAATAAGGAAACTAAGAAGTGTTGGCAAGGATATGGAAAACTGGAACCCTCATACATTGCTAGTAGGAATATAAAATGGTTCACGTACTAGAAGAGCAGGATGGTGGTTGTTATGATCTATTTATGGTCTCCTAAAATTTATGTATTGAAATCTAGTTTCCAATGTTATGGTATTAAGAAGTGGAGCCACTGCGGGTAATTAGGATATGGGGGTTCCAACTATATTACTGGGATTAATGCCCTTATGAAAGAGATCCCCAAGCCAGGCATGGTGACTCATGCCTGTAAATCCCAGCACTCTGAGAGGTTGAGGCAAGAGGATTACAAGTTTAAGCCTAGCCCAGAAGACGTAGTGATTAGATCCAACCTTATTTCAAAATAGAAAATTTAAAAAGGGCTGGGAATATAGCTCAGTGCAAAGGCCCTGGGTTTAATCCTCAGTACCACAATCAACCAATCAATCAATCAATAGAAGGAAAGAAGGAAGAAGACCCCAGAGAGCTGCTCATTTCATACAGCAAGAAGCACTATCTCTGAAACATAGCAAGCTCTAACCAGATACCGAATCTGCTAGCACCTTATCCTGGATTTCCCAGCCTCTAGAACGTAAGCAATACATTTCTGTTTATAAATTATCTGGTCTAAGGTATTCTATTATAGCATCTCAAACAGACCAAGACAATAGTTCCTCAGAAAGTTAAACGCAGAATTAAAACATGATCTTGAAATTCTACTCCTAAGCATATACCCAAAAGAAAGCAGGCATCCACATGAGTCCATGAACATGCATGTGCATGACGTCACTATACACAACAGTTAAAAGGTGAACACGGTCTGACATCAATCAACAGAGGAATGAATGAACAAATTGTGGTACAGTAGATATGTACAATGGGATATTATTCAGCAATAGAAAGGAACGAAGAGGGGCCGGGGATTTGGCTCAGTGGTTCTGCCACCTGGCTCGCAAGCGCAAGGTCCTGAGTTCGATGCCCGATACCAAAATAAAAAAGAAAGAAAGAAAGAATGAAAGAAAGAAATGAAGTACCAATACATGCTGCAACACAGATGAACAACTTAAACACACTTTGTGAACAAAGCAAAACACAAACAGTTACTTATTATAAGGTTCCATATACAGGAGATATCCAGAACAGTAAGTCTATAGATACAGAATATAGACAGGGAGTTGTCAAGGATTACGGGAAAGGAGGAACGGGAAACATGGGGAGAAACTTCTTAATGGGTAAGAAGTTTTACACTGGAGTGATGTAAATGTTTTAGAACCAGAAAGAGGTAGCAGTTGCACAACATTATGACTGCACTAAATAACACCGAGTTGTTCACCTTCAAGTGGTTAATTTTATGTGAATTTCATCGCAACAAATTATTAGGAAATGAAAATGTCTGCAAGGATCTAACAGTTGATGATGTTAAACAACAGAATTTTTAAATGGAACTCATAATTATAATTCACTGCTTTATGGTCAAAATTCTAATTAGGTAAAAGTTTTGGACTAAAGAAAAACAATGGCTTGTCTTTCTACCTTAAGATATCTTTCAAGAAATAATTAACCTAGACTCTGAAATAACCAACCAGTAGTAATATTATTTAACAATGGGGTGAAATAAACACTAAAGTTTCTCACTTGATATGAAATTTTAAACCTAGATTTCCCCCAATGCAAATCAATTTTCCCAATGTAACAGCTTTGTCTTTACCATCCATCCCAGCTGTAACTGAGTGGAACATCAAACACTTACTGCCTACTCATCCTATCTTAGAGCCTTTTAAAAAATGCCAACTACTTCATCAAAACTGCTTAGCTTTTAACCTTGTAAAAATCCTTTATAACTACAAACTTTGTTATTTCTAATAAACAAAACATTTTTATACTGTGGTTGCCTCCCAACCTAACTCCATGACCATTCTCTCTGACATGACAGTCTATTCCCAAGACCACAGACAATCCTCTCAATATCATTTCAGCCCACTCAAGCCATGGGAATTCTTTTTACCCATTTCTTATTCACCTACCCAGGACTATACAGTTTTACATAGTAATACAGGTTGAGTACCCCCTATTCAAAACACTTGTGACCACTTTTTCAGATTTCAGATTTTTTTTTCAGACTGTGGAATAACGGTTGTATCAGCTCTACAAAATATCTGACATAGGCAACTTTTTTTTTTTTGGTACTGGGGATTGAACCCAGGACCTTGCGCTTGTGAGGCAGGCAGCACCACTGAGCTAAATCCCCAGCCCTGACATAGACAATTTAAAGAAGAAAAAGGTTATTTTGGCTCAGATTTGAGGTTTCTTTCAGGCCATGGTCGGCTGGCTCCAAGGCTGAAGCAGAAGGGGATGACAGAGGAAAGCTGCTCCACTCGTGGCAGCCAGAAAGCAGAGGCCAGGAGAACAGGCATAAAGAGGAAAGGACCAGACCGGGGACCATATACGGTCCCCAAGGTCACACCTCATGCCCCACCAAGACACACCCAGAAATGTGCTTTACTAAACAATCAAGTTGACCTTCAAGACCAACCATCACACCTGCATATACATAATGAGATATCTCCAGAATGTGACCCAAGTCTAAACATGAAATCCATTTATGTTTCTCGCACACACACAGCCTGGAGGTAATGTTACAGAGTGTTTTAGTGTACCTGTGTTTGGCTGCCACTCTTCTCTCTATGTCAGGTTATTTTCCACTTGTGGTGTCATGTCCGTGCTCCAAAAGTTTAGGATTTTGGAGCATTCTGCATTTTACATTTTTGGGTTGGGGATGCTCAACCCGCTATACTAATTAATTTATTCAGAAATCTCTCCCCACATCCTCTCCATGAACGTTTCTATTTCCCTGTCACACTACCGTACATATGAAGTCAATCATGGACTATTCAAACAGATACCAGAATTGGGGGATATCTGTGTCACAGACAAATGCCTGACAGTTTCACATTATGTTCACACATTCTATTCATAATCTTACTGCAAGTTTGTGTTTCACTAGATGCACATTTCATAAATCCAGAGTTAGAATGGGACAACTCCAACAATGGAATTATACCCAATTCTGTGGCATACCTGGAAGTTGAAATTTTAAGTACAGGAAAATGACGTCTCAAAAATACCTATAGTGACTGTACATATACAACTCTAGGAATTTTGTGAAGAGTTTCCCAAACTCTCCAGGAAAAAAGAATTGTACTCTGGCCTCTATACCTCTAATTTATAAAAGAAGTTACTTTAGAAAATGCACACAATGGAAAAAACAGAGCTACTGGAGATAAAGGCTGAATTTAGAATATAAGTCACAGCTATGTCACTTAGCTCTGATGCCCTAGATAGATTCCTTAACTTCTCACACCTTTATGTGTGTTATCTGCCATCTCATAGATGGTGAAAATTTAATAGGACAATGCAAGTCCTAGCACTTTGGACTTGTCAAACATCTCAGTGTCCATCAATGAATACTTAAATAGAACAGCAGAACTGTGGAAGGGCTGGGTCGCAGGAAAATGTCTATCTAATATTAAAAGGAGATTCTCAGTACAGAGACTACTAGCTTGGAAATCTTGTGAAAGCACAAACTGAATTTACCTTGTGCTTCTATTTAGTTTTCACACTAACACATAATTAAGCACAAAGTAAATGATGAATACTTCATTTAAAAAGGCTTATCTTATAATTTGTTAAAAATATTAATATGTTGTAAACATGCTACAGTATACACTTTAGTTACATTTGTTATAAAACAAGCCTCCTTTCCCCTGCACAAAGCCAAACTCAGAACTTTAGGAACTTGGAAAAGCATGATTAGTTTATTATTCACATATCTTAAAGTGAATAAAAATGTGAGAAAAGGGCCAAATATCATTAAAGCAATGATTCATTTTTATGATCCCTGTTTCAAAAATTAAGGAAACTCTAATTATAGATTTGACATCTAACTTTTCACTTTCCTGAGACCTGTAAAGCATAGAAAAGTTCAGATTCTGATAATCAAGTGTGGGAGACCAGATGGAAAGAACAAGCCTGGGCCGGGGATTTAGCTCACTGGTTTCACCGCCTGCTGTGCAAGCACAAGGACCCAAGTTCAATCCCCGGTACCAAAAAAAAAAAAAGAAAGAACAAGCCTAATTGGCCTGCCTCCCCAGTGAGCAATGAGAAGAAAGAGGGCATGCAAGCGTACTGACATGCTTCACGCAGAAGTAGAAACACCTGAGATCCTGTTGTTCCCCTGGACAAGTACCATGGAGGGAGGGAGACAGATGAATCTTTCGGGACCTTAACTGCTTATGCCCATGTCTGAGTGAATAAAGCTGAGGTGCGCCAGTCTCTTGGGGCTCTGTCAAAGAGAGACATGAGCCCCGTGGCCTCCAGATTTTAACGTGATTCTGTGTCTATTTTCCATCCTTATGACCCCTTGGCCAGGTATGAGCTCCTAGGCTGGTTCTTACACAAAAAGATATATAGAATCAAAGGAATGCTGAGTGTATGTAAATCCAATGAGTACAGAGCACAAAGCCGTGCACTTTGAATGATTAAGAACACAACCCCACAGCCAGCAAGCCTGTGCCCAAACTTGACTTTATTACTCTTCAGCACTGTGAGAGACTAACATATGATTCACTTTCCCCATCTGTACAATAAACCTTAAAAAAACTGTGACTCCTTCATAAAGTTATTGTGATGGTTAAATTAATACACAGAATGTGTTATTCTTTTTATTCTGTATCTATGTTAGTGCTACAAAGATAAAACCCAGGTTATCACTCTGTAGGTTTATGGATTCTGTCATTTATGTTTCTCATTGTGTCAATTCTTTCTCATATCAGTTTATGAGAATACTAATTTCCCTTTCCTACTTCAATCTGATATGAAGTCAGTGGAGAATCAAAAAAGGAAATTAGGCAGGGGATGTAGCTCAGTGGCACCGCGCCTGCCTGGTAAGTGCAATGTCCTGAGTTCGATCCCCGGTACCAAAAAATAAGAAAGGAAATTGTCTTTCCCTTTGAAAGGATAACGAACACAGACAACAGGCAAGCACATTTTGCTGTCATAGGGGAAATCCTCTAAAAGCAGAGGACAATCTACACAACAGAAGGCCATGGTCAGTACAATGTCAGCACCACTTGTATCACATAATCATAAGTCTCATAATTACATTCACCCTGGTCCAGCTGGACCCAGGCTCTTAAAGTTCTAAGCAAGCTAGCACTTGTTTGATTTGAACAGGTCAGAAGTGAGTGAGATTTTTTGTATGAATTCATGACTTTTCATAATATTCAAACATATACAATACGTAAGAAAACAGTATACAGATTAAAAGTTGGAGGGCCGGGGATTTAGCTCAGTGGTTCTACCATCTGCCTTGCAAGTGCAAGGACCCGAGTTCGATGCCCAGTACCAAAAAAAAAAAAAAAGAAAAAAAGAAAAAGTTGGAGGAGTCTGAATGTCTTTGTTTCATCATGGATGGAATAATTCCTTTTGTCTTCACACTGTTTTTATTTCTGTTTTCCCCTTATTATTTAGGAGGAAGTAACAAGTAACATTTCATTATGGGATACTTTAAATCTTTACAACGTTTGAATATTTTCAATACTTTATTCTCAAATCCACTGAGTTTTTAGAACAATTAAGAAACCCAGAAACTCAACAGAACTGTTTTCATTTGTTTATTCTGTTTACTTATTTGATCAATTTTGGCAGAATGTCTGCCATGTTTTGACCTGATAAGGATTGAGAAAAAACCGTTTTTGGTGTCTGTTAAACAACCTGGGTCGCGTCTCTACAACACTCTTATAGCCCATATGCAGATGCAGCTTCAGTTCTTATCAATAATCAGGAAATGTGAGCACATGTACTAAGGTAAAAGTCTTCCTCAGGAGAAAAACAAACTTGGGGGAATTCGGCCAACTCAGTCATGACCCTCTTGGTTAGATAAAGTATATTCAGATCTTTTCCAGCCTTTTCTCTTATCCTTTTCTCTGTACCCTTCCCATTGCTGTGAAAGCTGCTCACTGAAAACACTACTCCTTGCATAACCATCTTGATGATAGGCTAGACATTATTTCTCAAATCTTCTTTGAAGAGTTCAAGTCAATGACAACTTGCACTACACCTTTACAGATGACATTAACACTTTATTTTGTGCTCGCTTCGGCAGCACATATACTAAAATACTTTATTTTGTTTTTTGGGCTTTTTTGGACCCAGGGATCAAATTCAGGACCTTGTGCTTGCGAGGCAAGAGGCAGCACCCGAGCTGAATCTCCGGCCCAACATTAACACTATAAATGGAAGCTGTATCTCCTGTCTCCTTACTAAGAAGGAAGCTGAGGGCCCAGGATTCAGCTCAGGGGTGCCGCCGTCTGCCTCCCAAGCCGAAGGACCAGAGTTTGATCCCTGGTACCAAAAAAAAAAAAAAAAAAAGGAAGCTAGTAGCTTAATGATTATACTATTAAAGATATAGGGGGCTGGTTACAGGAGAATGTAACAGGAAAAATGTAAAAATTTAAATTACGGGAGATGAAGGCTTGGGATTTAGCTCAGTGGTGCCACCACCAGCTGCTTCAAAAGTACAAGGTCCAGAGTTCAATCCCTCTCACCAAAAAAAAAAAAAAAAAAA
>NW_004624771.1:7081237-7147193 GCF_000247695.1 Heterocephalus glaber
AAAAAAAAAAAAAAAAGAAGGAAGCTGAAGCTGAGCAGCCTAAACCTCAGAGGGAAGGCAATTTACACCTTTTAGGAAGGAGCAATAAAAATGATCCTTTTACATGAAGGAATCAAATTAATTGTGAGAAGTTGGAGAGCACTGTAGAAAGCACTTCTAGTCACATTTTAATTCTTTGGAGGAATTATCTTGAATCTTCACATTTATCACACATTGTGTAGTTTTTTGTGGTTTTTTTTTTTGCTACCAAGGATCGAACTCCGGACCTTGCACTTGTGAGGCAGGCTCCAGAACCACTGAGCTAAATCCCCGGCCCCATTGTGTAGTTTTTACATTGCCTTGCAGATATAGAATCCCAAATTATTAAAACTGTCACAATGTATCAGCTTGGAGTACTTTGGTAGATAGCTCAGTAAATACATCTAAGACCTTCACTCTTAGAATTCTTAGAATGTAATTATGGAAGAGAACGATTTGAAGATATCTTAATGTACTCCTCAAGCAGTAGGATGCATGTGTTCAAATAGGGCATTACTGACTTGGACATATGTTTAACGCCTACATCCAAACTAGAACAGCCTAGGAAGAATATGCCACAAAATGTTCTGACAGGACCTACACTACAAGTGGAAGACTTGGCTATTAATAATATATGAGTTATTCTCGAAAAGGAGTTTTGAACAGTGGAGTCAGTTTTCTGAAACTTCCTATCCTTTCAGGGATTCTGTGTTGCTATAATAGTTGAGATCCAGGTTAGAAAGTACTTGCTGGTGAAGTGCTACAAAAAGGAAAAGCAGCATGTAAGATTTAGATCTGCCTAAAATCATAAGGCCCTTAAAGACAATTAAAATAAAATGGTTCCAGAGAAGACCTTCATTGTACAGCTCCATATGAACAACTATGTGGTGATTTATGTAGGTATATGCATCAGTTTTGCAACTTGGTAGGGAGACTATCTCTAAGGGCTAAAACTTATGAGAAATGTCTGTATTTTATCTGTGTTTTAACTTTTATTTATATGTATTTTCAACATCAACATATTTTATTCCCCCATTAAGCTCTAAGAAGAATCTTTAGCCCTATTTGGTAAGCTTCAGTTTAAATAAACGATTAAAAAGGCTCTTACTTTTGTAACATGCACTAGTCAAACTTAAGTCTTTTCTCTACTCAAAACTTTCTTCTATAGTTAAAAATACCAGTTACTTAACATTACACTCAAAATTTTTCATGACCAACTCCTACTCTCACTACTTCCTGGTCTTACCCAATTCTAGCCAGATGGAACAAGTTAAAATCCCCACACGTGCTATCTCTCTCTCTTGTGCCTCTCAAAATGCTATCCCTTCTGTCTAGAACATCTTTCCCTCCTCGACAATCTGAAATACTCTTAATTTTTCTTTAGAATACTGCTCAAAAGTTTGCATGGGAACACATTCTGATGGGCAAATTAATTAATACAGTATATAAGGACAACAATTTGGCTTTATCTATAAAAATTACAAGTCCATGTGTCCTTCAACCCAGCGATTCAACTCCTATGAATTTAACCTACAGATATACACTTTTGTGAAGTGATATACAAGGCTTTTCACTGCACTATTACAGCAGCAAAATATTGGAAACAACCTATATATCCATATATTGAGAGTTAAACTTACAGAAATCCAGACAGTGAAATACTGTGCAGCTTCCAACTGAACAAGGACATTCCTTGTCAACTGACACAGAAAAATCTCTTACACATGTCAAGTGGAAAAAAGCAAAATACAGAACATGAATGGGACACCAAAAAAAGTTCCATAAGAAGAGGAGGCTAGGGTGTAGCTTGGTGGCAGCTTAGCATGCTAAGGCCTTGGGTTCAATTCCCAGCATCAAAACAAAAAAAAGCACTGTAAAAGAGAGGGGTGAAAAACATACAAATTTGCTTAGTAGATGTATAAAAATATTTCTGGAAAGATATCTCTAAAATACTTAGTAACACTGTTTGGATAACAGAAATGGGTGAGTAACCACTGAATACCACTTTATATTTGTTGAGATTTTGAAACCATGTCAATATATTACTCATTCAAAAAGTAAAGGTGTAAGAGTTTAAAGATCAAAATATTAAAAAACATCAGACCAGAGATTTCGCTCAGTGGTTCCAGCACCTACCTGGAAAGAGCAAGGTCCAGAGTTCAATCCCCGGTCCCAAAACAAAACAAAACAAAACAAAACAAAACAAAACAAAAAACATGTCCACACCCCTATGAAAATATCTAATTCCCAAGTCTTCTTCCACTATTCCTTCCTTCATTCATTAGAACCTTGTTGCCTGCTGACATTGTGTGCCTGGTGCTCTGGTAGGCAGAGTGGGAAAATAAAAACCTGCAAGGAAAATGAACTTCACATACCAACTTGGAAAAGCAGATGGAATATCCCCTTGCAGGAAGGGCCCGAGATGCAGCATGGGGCAGGGAACATGGGAGAGGCAGTGTCACACATCTCTCTTGCCCTGCCCACATCACTGGCTCCCAGTAGCTGTTTACCCGGCTGCCTTTCAAATGAGATTGTCATCTCTCTGAAGATCTCTCAAAGCTTAAAACAATGTTATGAACGTAAGAGGCAGGCATGTTAAATGAACCATGGAATAAATTAAAGTATAATAGAAATAGCCACTGCATTACTTTTTTTAAAAAACAGATAAGAGCTAAGTACCCAGGTAGACTCTAACCTGATTCTCCCATCTATTTTTTAAGATTTTAGAGTATAGGCCTAAGGATAAAAAGATTTTCAAATAACTTTCCATTTTATGGGTATACACGTTTACAAACACACTTAACGGTCACAACATGCAGTAGAGCATTGATTACACCCACAAAGTACTTACTGCTTCCTAATACAATTCATATGTATAGTATGTACCATACACACAAAGCTACGGTGGAGAAACAATGGTGAACAAAAACAGCTCTGCTCTCACAGAGAATATGGGTAAGAGATTAATCAAATCACACAAGTTTCAGAAGTATTATTCTTTGTGTTAAAGAAGATACTTGGTTCCACCGCTTACCTTGCAAACGGAAGGTCCCAAGCTCAATCCACAGTACCAAAAAAAACCAAGAAAGATACTAGCCAAGCCAAGCCAAGCCAAGGTGTGATGGTGCATGTCTATAATTCAGCACTTATGGAGGCTGAGGCAGGAGGATTAAGTTAAGCCCAGCCTGGGCATTTTATCAAGTTACTGATACCCTGTCTCAAAATAAAACATAATAAAGGGCTGGCAGGCAATGTAGCTCAGTGCAAAGGTCCTGGGTTCAATTTCTACTACCAGAAAGAGACAGATGAAAAGGGAGGGAGGCTGAGGGAGGGAGGGAAGAAGAAATATAGGGAGAAGGTGGGGTGGGGGGGGACACTAGAAGGCTTACCCAAGATTTCTCCTAGCTAGTGGCAGGAAAACAAAGGTATCTAAGACCTTTCTGTCTCAGATAATATAAGTTAAAAGTCATGTTAGAGGGTTGTGAAAAGAATTCACTGTCCTTGACCTTAGATGGGAAAAATAGCTATTTCCCTGACCTCTAACTGAAATTTATCAGCCCTTTCAATTATAAATGTAGGCAATATAGCTCAGTGGTTTCGCCGCCTGCTGCATAAACGCAAGGACCCAAGTTCAATCCCCGGTACCAAAAAATACATAAATAAATAGATGTAGGCAATAACCCACGGTATTGTTTTTTTCTGTCATCAATAGATATTACAGATTTTTTTCTTTCACATTACAAGTACTGCATATATTGTATCACAAATTACTATTTATATTTATTATTATTTTGGAATTATAAGTTATGGGACTTACTACTATATCTTGTTATTCAATGTGTTAATGAAGCATATCATTATATTCTGATTTTTATTCATTTTGATCAACCATATTTTAGTATTATTTGTTTCCTTTGTAATCTATATATTTTATTTACAAACACTTTCCTAATAAGGGATCCATGGACTTGGCCAGACTGCCAAAGAAATCCATGACTTCAAAATTGTTGAGAAACCCTGGGCTATAAAGATGGATCAGGCTGGGATAATAACATTGGCACACCCTAGAATTTCACCGGCAAGATTTCTGTTTTTAATTACCTTTGGAAGGGATAGGAAGAATAGTGCCAATTCATTTCAGGGTTCTAAGTGACATGAAAAAGTAATCGTATACTAAGTTTGAATTTCCAATCAGGTTTTATTGAATTTTTCAAATGAGCATGTCATTTTCTGATGACAAATTTGTGGATATACAACTAGCCATGATGATCACATGAAGAGTAAAGGGTCAGTAAATTTTATATATATATATATATATATATATATATATATATATATATAACATACTACTCAACTCTCTTAGGAAAAAAAATATCCTGTCATTTGTGACAGGGATGGAACTGGAGATTATTAATGAAAGAAGCCAGGTAAAGAAAGACAAGCACGGCATGATTTCCACATGTGGAATTTAAAAGAGTTGAGCTCATAAAAGTTGACAGGAGAATGGTAGTTACCAGAGGCTGGAGAGATTAGAAGGTAGGGAGGGATAGAAAGAGGCTGATCAGCGAGTTCCAAGTTAGGAGAAAGTTCTGGTTTCCTCTTGAACAGCGGCAAGACTATAAAGAACAATTATGTAGTATGCATTTTAAAAAGCAAGAAGAAATAATTTTTAATGTTTTTACCACAAAGAAATGATAAATATTTGTGGAAACAGCTTTGTTTTATCTGATTTAAACATTACACAATGTATACATGTATCAAAACATCATGTGGTACTCCATAAATATGTATAAGTTTTATGTTCTTTTTAACAATTAAAAATTTAATTTAATTTTAAAAGAGAAAAACGAGGACTTTTTAAAATATTTCAGCCTGCTAGAAATTCTGCTATGGGTATTACAGTCCTCAGAGGTACAGTGTTACTTTTGTTTGCTTTGCTGAGAATTGTATTTATAAGCCAGCTTAAGTACTTGTGTTGAGTTTTAATAGTACAATTTGATTTCACACTGAGTTTGAGCATTGCAGTGAGTTTTTGATATAACACTGCCTTCTCTAATAATTTAATCAGTTTTAAATTTCTGTTAACCATACCTAAATTCTGACTCACCGGATGTAAAAAATATAATGACACTATACACAAGCAACAAAACCTGAAATACTTCATCTGGCTTACAAAGCCCTACCTCAGAGCCTGGCCTCCAATTTCTTTTGCAATCTCATTTCTTACCAGTCTGCCCCTGGCTCATGGTGGTCTGACCATCTGACTCCTATTCCAGGCAACTCCACTCTCTTTGGGGTCTCTCTCAGAGATTTCCTTTGCCTAAGATACATTTTTTCCCCCAGTTTTCCCATGGATGTCAGTGAGATCTTAAATGGCAACAGTAAGGTCCTCACTGATTACCCAATATGAAGCCTCCAGCTAGTGACTTAATTTATTTGAGCACAGCAATTCATTTTAATTTTCTGCATAGCACTTATTATTACTTCATAAGTGATATCCCTAGCTAACATTTGTGTCTTACCTTTCCTTACTATAAGACTCTCAATAGTTATCATATATTTCCTGTTTACCTACATTGCCAATGCCAAGAACACAACATAACCGAGTAGCAAATCAATGAATATTTTTAGTTTATTATTAAATTCAATACAAATGTGAGTGGCTAAAACAAAATAATACAAAAACCCCAAGATAGTATTTTCAACTGTTGTAGACAAGCTATAATTTATTAAACATTAATTAAAAACTACTGTATTATAGGGCTGGGGATTTAGCTCAGTGGTTCCACCGCCTGCCTCGCAAAGTGCAAGGAGCTGAGTTCGATCCCTGATACTGGAAAAAAAAACCCCAAAACTATTGTATTATATATTTCATGTCAACTGTTCTATAAAAAATAATTTTGAATTGACTTACAAATTAACCTCATGCATACTATGAAGTAGCGAGACTATTTCTCAAAATCTGAAATGCAGTTCTATAGTAATAGAAGCTGGCTTAATAACTTCATATTGTAATAGCAAAATAATAAAATATTTTGGCTGATGAACTTATTCATAAAGTCTTGCTAAAAGTTAATCTTTTATTTCAAGATTTTAAATAGGGCTGGGATTTGGGTTAGCGATACAGTGCTTGCCCCCTGTTGGGATTCTGAAAAGGAAACATCAGTTAGAATAACTAATACTCTCATGCCTCAGTGTGAGTCATTTTAAAGTATTTTCCATATGCTAACTGATTTAATTCTCCCAATAATCTTATACAGTAAGTACTAACATGACTCAGTTTTATATACGAGAGGAATACAGCCCCGAGGCGAGCCAACCTGCCCATACCTGCAGAGCTAACGGAGGTGAAATGGATTTGACCAGAGGCTGCACTCATGGGATCTGCGCTACACCATCACAACGCACTAATAACATTCCGTGAGATTTTCCCAGAGGAATCTGGAGCCGTGATTCAAGGGTGGCAACATAACTCAGCTTTCAAGCAGAACTGTAAATCAATCGGGATGGTGTGTGGCGGCAATATTCTGCCATGAGAATGTGAAAGCCAAGAACACAGGGAGAGAGAGGTGAATAAAGTAGATGACAAGAGAATGGCCAGAGAATGCCTGCCAGCAGCGGGGCAGCACCATCTCTGCTCCCTAGCTAAAAGCCTGCCCTTGCACTTAAAGGGATACTACAACCTGGGGTCAAAGTGATAAATTCTTATTTAAGATAGCACAAAACTTTATTACTTGCAATCATAAGAATTGTAACTCATCAGAATTGATAAACCAAATGAGGGAAGAACTGATTCCTTGGCCTAAGATGAAATTGATAAAATAATGCCAAAATATTTGCAATGTATATCCAGTGATAATTTAGAAATATCTGTACTGATTCTATTGTTTTCTCCATCTCTAGCATACGGACTGGCTCTGAATTTTTTAAAAAATTGACTTGCTTGATGAAATTTACATGCCAAACAGATAAGGAGGAAGTAATTACAGAATGCTTACCCTCATCTCCCATTTATAGAACAGAGACTGTAGCTCTGGGAGAGAGCTCCCTTCCTTTGCAAGCACACTGGTGCTATTTTAGTATCTGTCTGTTAAAAATGTCAATCCACTGCCGAGATAGTATAGCCATGTGTTATCTGGTTAAGCAGCTTTCGTTAAAGGACAGGGTTCTAACCACTGATCAACCAATTATCTTACAAAGATACTGGGACTTCAAGTTTCTAGATGCAGAACAAAGGAAAGCCAAAAATGATCATCCTTCTCTGTTGTTTTCTTGGTATCTAAACTTCCCATTCAAGTCAATACCATAACAATAAATAACAGGTCAGTACCATCATCTTTCCAGCTTTGAAAGGTGAGAAGCTTTACAGTAACTTTCAATGTATGTCAATCATTTACTTTTCCCACATACTGTAGAACTGTTATTTCTTCCAGAGTACTGTGTCCACTGTTACAACTAACCAACATGCACAGATAGATTTCTTCACTCACATGGCCACTGTCAAGTGTCTAAGGCCAGACACTTGTCAATTCTTTTCACCTGCATTGTTTTAATGCCTTTTAGAAATCTTCCCTCATGACCAGTGTGGTCCTCCCCTGTCCATTACTGCCAGATTAATGCTGACATAATTGATCCTATCTGCTCAGCAGATGGTTTGGCTGATACACACTCCCTTGTATTGGTTCTACCTTGCCCTGCCCCATCCTGCAAGTTCAAATCTAAGATATTCTGCACCATTTACAGTGCAGAAACCTTCATGTTTCCTGTAGACTGATACCCCAATAGTGATTCCCTGATCAAGTAGAGCACCTCACCAGTCCATTTTCTCTTTTTGTCCTCCCCCTTCCTTCTGCTAACTCCCTGTGGTGTCTTATCTGCTCATCCCACACTTTCCTGCAGACCTCCTACAACAGAACAGTCCTTCCCTTATTAGAAAGGGAGACAAATGGTGAGCCCTTTCACTGTGCTAAGTACTTTTCAAGTGCTCTTCTTTAATCCTCACAGTAACCCAGTTAGAAAGTACTATGATGTTCCTTACTTTTCAGAAGAGGAAACTGAGGCTTAGAGAAGCCACGTAATTTCACAGAAAGTAGCAGATCCAAAACTTGAACTGAAGATCAGATAACTTCAAAGCCTCCCAAACAGTTACCATTTCTCGGTCTTTGCACAGGCTATCCCCACATTCAGAAGGGTCCCACCTAACAAGCATCCTAGAAGCCCTCAAAGCTGAACCTCAGAGCTTGAACTGCTTTTGGGGGGCTTCTTTCACAATGCTCAATTAATGATAATTATTCTCCACTTGGTCCTACCCAAAGATAGCAAATAAACACCCTCATAAATACCGATTTTACTTCTCTCTCTTACCACACTGTGAGGCCTCCGAAGAGTGGGGCATTCTACTTGCGATCAGCACATTGTATTAACCTAAAAACATCTGTAATATTACACAATGGCCCTTACTAACATGTATCTCAAAGCAATGTTCTCTTCATAGGCACTTTGTACATTAAAAAGTTGAAATAATTCAGCACAATGTAAATTGACATTTAACCTGGAACACTTTACCACAGTATGCACTTGTTATTAGGCTTGGTCACTCTTCACACATTAGACCATGCATTTTAAATTTAAATATATATTAAATGCCTCCTTTGGAACTCAATAAAAGTAAAGATGTGATCTTTTCCCTTTACCTAAACTAGTCAGGTATAAAAGTGACAGGAAGTGGCAGTGATAGTAGAAAGGGAAGCTGGCCATTCCAGTCGGACACAGACAGGAGACAAGAAACTCGGAGGTTTTAGGCCCTCAGTTGTCCTCAGGTGCTTCTTGTGTAAGTGCTGCAGGCAGAGTGTAAAAATCTTATTGTATGTACAGTATGTGGGGTGGTAGTAAAAAATTTTTCAAGAAAAAGTCTCATTATATAATCCAGGCTGGCCTCAAGCTCACTATATAGCTCAACCTGGCCTTGAACTCACAATCCTGCCTCAGCCTCCTGAGTACTGAGATATCAGGTGTACACCACCATACCCAGCTGTATGGTCTCTCATTTTCAGAGGATCAATAGGGGGTAGCTGTATTTTTCAAAGTGTGAATGGAAAGATTTCTGAAATCAACTTAGTGATTCATGGCTACCCTTTAAATAATTAAATAGAAAAAACAGGGGTAAATCTTGAAAATATCACCTACAGCAACAGTAGGTACTGTTAAGTCAAAATTTCCTTTCAGTCTTGCGTGTAATGGCTTGCAATGTATTTTTTTCTACAGTTCTCCACCAAAAACATCAGAAGCTGCAAGGTTACTTTTTTTTTTGTACCGGGGATCGAACTCGGGACCTTGTGCTTGCGAGGCAGGCCCTGGAACCACTAAGGTAAATCCCAGCCGCTGCAAGGTTACTTTTGAATCAAAAAGGATTGTGTCTAGGGGGCTGGGGATTTAGCTCAGTGGTTCCGCCGCCTGCCACGCAAGGTCCTAAGTTCGATCCCCGGTACCAAAAAAAAAAAAAGAATTGTGTCCATATCTGAGAACTATTGTGCTTAATGGGATTTTTACTACTCAAGAAATCAAAACACCTCTTGTTATAAAATAATGCTTAATTACGAAAAATTGAATTATCCTGTACTAAGCTTCTAAATGCCCTTCAGAAGTCATCCTAAACCTAAAAAGTATTTCTTAAGTTTGCAAGGGTATAATTTGCTTCAAAATGTCGGAATAATCAGAGTAAGAAATTATCTATTTTGTATTACAGAAAATCTAAAAATGACAGTATTTTCATGTGATTTTATTAAAGAGTTCATTTCAAACAAAGTGAAACACTCAACATGGAATTCAATACAAAACTAAAATTAAATGATAAAGCTGGGTGGTGCACACCTATAATTTCAGCCCTCAGGAGGCTGAGGCTGGAGAAGTTCTGCAAGTTCAAGGCCAGCCTGAGCTATACAGTGAGTTCAAAGCCAGCCTGAACTACCTAGTGAGACCCTGTCTCAAAAAAGTAAACAATAAATATTTAAATATTTTATCTTAGAACATTTTATTGTGTTTTCCAGATGAACCCTAACCAATTATTACCTCCAAAAGACTATTTTAAATTTCAAATCTGATAAATTTCTTCAGAATGTTGTATAATTTTAATACTTCAACACCTAGACCAGTGATGACGAACCTTTTAGAGCTTTCAATGATACAAACAGCTTGCTGCACCACACGTGCCACAGGTTTGGCATCACTGTTATTTAAGAGCTTGGTATACAAGCTGGGCGTGGTGGCACATGCATGTCATCCCACTTACTCTGGGAAGATGAGACAGGAGGATCTCAAGTTCAATACCAACCTAGTAAGTTACTGAGACTATGTCTCAAAATTTTTTAAAAAAATAAAAGGGCTAGGAGTACATCTCAATGTTACAGCCCCCTGGTTTTGATCCCCAGTACTAAGAAAAAAATATGGGAGAATATAATGACTCCCTATGTATTTATTATCTCACTTCAACAATTACCAACACAGCATTACCAAACCCTGTACTAGATCCTTCTTTTTGCCAACATTTCATCTGTAACTATTCAATATGCATCTCTAAGTCACTATTTCAAGAAACAATCATATTATACAAAAATTAATTCTCTTAATATTGCTAAATGACTAGTGGTCAGATTTCCCCTGCTTTCAAATGAGTAGCAAAACAGGTTGGTCGATTGCAGCTTGTTGATATAACCCTTTTGTCTTTTAAATCAACCTATGGATTGAACCCTTTTTCTTCATTGCAATTTAATGCTTGTAAATTGTCATACTAGTTTTTAATGTTTCTGTGCCTTAAAATAAAGAAACAGTTTTATACTGATAAGGTTTGTTATGATATAATCTTTCATTCTGCAATGAACAAGTTCTTTTCAACTGTTAAATGCACAAGAGGGTACTGTAACTACAGTAACTTTCCTAACAAGTATGGATCACTACCTTTAACTCTGTAAGCTTCATAATGGTATCTACAGAGATATCACTTGCAAAAACTTACTTTCTCTATTAACACCAGGACACACACTAAGACCCCCACAGAAGAGTAAAAATGTTTTACAAATATTAAATCCAAACTAAAATTGTAACAGAAGGTTATTTGTAAAATAGTTTTTTTCAGTAATACAGTAATTTAAGATTATTTGATTTTTAGATAGCTCAGTTTGCAAAGATGTTATGGCCTACTGAAAGTTATCTTCCACTTCAAAAAGACTGGACTACACATGTGTAGATGCAAGCGGTCTCACCAAATACTCATATAGATGCATACAAGGCAAACATTTGGGACAAAGTGGTATTTGATACTATAAAGCTTCTCTCAATCTTATTACATATGACAGCATTAGTCAAACATCTAAATTATATTGCCGATGTGTAACAAAGTTTAATTATGTAAATAAATCTTTGAAAGCCTGTAGACGTTGCTATAGCCGTTAACACAAAGTCAACAGCAGTACTTTTATTTTAATGCTCAGGAAGCTATGCCTTAATTTCCACAGGAGTGTTAGAGAAGAATAGCCCCAGAGTAGCATGCAGGGTGCCACCTACCATAGACCTGGGCTTGCTGATGGCCACCAGGCTGGTGAGGAAGTCTTCATCATGCAGCTGGCTGAAAACATGGGCGTCATAGGCTACCATAATGGAGATTTCTTCCATCATCTTGCCAGCTGGCCTTTCCACAGCAGCAGCTGCTGCCCTGCTTCCACACCAGACAGACTATCCAAGGAAAAATCCTACCGCAGCTCAGTGCCAGTGCACACACCCACCTGAGTTCAAAGGGGGCTGAGAGTCAAAAATCCAGACAGAAAGAGAAAAAAAAAAGCAACTGCTATCCCAGGCTTGTTTAGCAATTCACCCCCAATAGAAAACTAAAGGAGGTTTCTTATCTATGCAGGAAGTACACCCTATAAACACCTTCTGCGTTAACACAGCAGATGGAAAAATGTAGCTTTTGGAAATTTTCAACTTTAAAAAAGAAAAAAGTTTTTTAAATGGAAATATTCTACATCAAAACTCAAAACAAAAAGTTGATCTTTTATGTTATTGATGAGTAATTTTTGTAATGCTTTGCCTTCTTCAGCACTGTTTATATGAAAATTCTTGGAGGAAAAAACTTTATCTTAAGTCTCTTAGTGTTATTTTTCATATTGTTAGAAAATAAAGATGAAAATTATTTTCTCAGAATTTATAGAATTCTTTGTGTAGTTAAAATTTATCTCTTGAACTCTGAAAAGAGATTGTTGAATTATGTTGAAAAGAGATTATGAGTATTTGTTTAAAAAAAAAGAAGCACCAAAATGTAAAAGAATTCATTGACATCAATTATTAATCATTTTCCTTTCTCCCTCTAAAAAAAGAAACCACAAATATTTTATATAAAATGTAAATTTTCTGTTGTTAGAAAGTTAACACCAGGGTTTCGGTTATAAACTTTTTCTCTCATAGATAAATGGTCTCTTCATTTTTTAAGGTTGTAGGTTTCTTTTAATTTAGATTCTTTTAATCACAGACAAGCATGAACTGTCTGTTAATGCCCTAGCCAACAGTTTTTTTTAACGTGCAGCAGGGGCCCATAAATGAACCTCCATGCTTCCAGATAAAAAGTTAGAAAGCTGTCCACAATTATTATTACAAAATCGCTTCAACTACCAGTATATATAACATAAACTAATTGTATGGGAAAAGTATTAAGCAAATAAAAAAACAGGAAGACAAAGTTCCTCTAAAAGTTCTTATTCAATATTCCTAGTTAGGCCAAAGATCTTCCCTGCATTTCATAGATGACACTGCAGTACTATAAGAAATACATCTACTAAATAGAAATGCTAGTCTTCATTACCAGTAATAGGATTGTGTTGTCTAAATTTGCTTGCTTTAAAAGAAAAAAAAAGGGAAAATTCAGAATAAACTCTACAGAGTCTATTTTCCCCTGTTTTCCCAAAGTATCTTTATTTTCCATAGATTAACATGATTACTTAACTAGCACTTTGTGTCATTTAAATAGGAGAGTTTTGCAACTTTCATAGCATTCTAGTTTACAAGTACTTGGACATGGAAGGGGAAAAAGAATCCGATTGTTAGGAAACAAGTAAATCTAATAGGCTTAAACAAAAAATGAAATATTTTAAATAAATCCTTAAGATTAAAACAGCTTCAAATTATGTTTGATCCCTGTTTGAGCCAATAAAGCATTTTTACTTCATTTTTCCCCACAATGCAGCTTTGTGTTTAAAGCGTTATTTTATTAAAAAAAAAACTTCCCAACTTAATGATCTTAATGCTGCATAAAAATTAAATGACAATCAGAAATTAAGGCATTATAAGGCATCCAGGCAGTTCATACCTTTCAAATTCCTTTTTATCTTTTCAGTAGTACTTTAAAAGAGACTGTGAACCTCTTCATATATTCATTACCACCAGAAGATTTCAGATTTAATTTACAGCACTGTTTCATATTTTTCTTTGCTACAGTGACTCAGTACTTTCACGCTGACATCTGAAGAAGGTGCACTGACAAAGACACCTGTTGTGAAAGGTAAAGAAACTACTTCCCAGAATGCCTTACTCCCTGCTGGCAACTGCCCAGGGGCAAACAAGAATTATAATAGCGCAGAGCGCTTGCCTCCCTGCCCTGGGAAAGCACATTCAATGTAACAACAGGTAATCTTCTTGGGTAAGAACACTTTTAACCCAAGAAAAAAGCACCAAGAAAACAATATCAAATAGCAGCTAGAGGTGCCGTGGATTAAATTTATAAAACATTTAAGGCATTAGAATAAAAGCACAATACATTTTAGTAACACAACCAAAGGCTGTAAAAATAATTCAAACAATAGCTGACAACTTCAAATAATTAAGTCCTTTTAGGATTCTATACAAGTTCTTGGACAATTTTTTTTTTTAAGTTTCTGGCTCACTACCTCAAAAAATTGTTCTACTAGTCACAGTGACTAGATTACTAACATTTCATTCCTAAATCCAAGAGGTCCTCCATCTTAGCCAATCATGCATATATTCTCATAAAAAAGGATTCTTCAAGTTTGATTTGTAGCCTCCATTTCTGTCACCTGTAAAATGTTTCTTAAAATATATTTTACTTTCAGAGACCAGGAAGGAAAAATTTACCCCTTCCCCTTTATATAATTAAATGTATGACTGTGGTTCCAACAAAAAGCATGCTCTTTGAAACCTGATGATTAGAAAAACTTGTTCCTGTATTTTTTTTTCTTTTTCTAAAATGTTTTCTCTAATCTCAGAAGTAACAGCCAAAGTACTACCCTCCTATACGTCTGCAGCTGTTGTTTACAATCATGTTTACACACAGCCCTTTACTCCCTGGCAAGACCTTTTCACCCCCACGCCCCAGGGACGGAGACCCACGATTCCCCAAGGGTTGTTTACACGTGAGTTCAGGCAGTTCTCTACTTCACACCAAGCGATGGCACTGGGGGAATAAAGACAGAGGGCTGGAGAATTACCTGAGATTGAGGTTATGGGGCAGTCACCACCATTCGCTCCTACAACACTAGGAGAGCACAGGGTACCAAACAGGCAGCAGACCCCAGGCACTCAGGGTAGGAGAGATGGCAGTCTGAGCAGGAACTAGCTAGCTGTCTGTCCCAGGGCAAGTCATTTAACTTCCCTAGGTTTCAGTTTCCTCGTGATCATGTAAATTGAGAGGGATAGGCTAGACTGGTGGTTTTCAGGGTGTGCAGAGTCAAAAGCAAAGTGACTATTTCCTTCCACTAAATAGTTTTACAGGGGATATTTGAAGGTAGGAATACAGTACCTTCTGACTCTCTATTAGAATAAAAATCAAAAGGTAACATTAATTCTAAATATTAAGGAAGTTCCCCTAGTGTTGCTACAATGTGCCTCAACAAATGAAATCTACTTTGTACCTGAGTTGTGGTTTTCTAATATCAACTCTTTTGCCTAAAAAAGAAGATTCAGTGACAAAAGCTACACTTCTCATTAGTTACATCACAATTTATAGTTTTTCTATTCAGAGGTCAAACTACCTATGAGATAATTTTGAAAAGTCCTTCTGGATCTTTTTATCTGTATATTGAATCCAGGACCCTGCATGGAGCTACACCATAGTGCTTTTTTATTTTTCATTGTAAAGGCCAGGCTGGGCTCTAATTTGTGATCCTCCTGCCTCAGCCTCCCAATAGCATGCACCACCATCACACTGGCCAGATCTTGTAAGAAAAAAATTATTTTGGGTACTAAAGATTGAACCCAGTGTCTTTCCACTGAGCTACATCCCTAACCCTTTTAAAATTTCTTATTTTGACACAGAATCTCCAAATTGCTGAACTGCCTAGGCTGGGCTCTAATTTGTGACCTGCCTGCCTCAGCATCCCAGAATGCTGAGATTATTGGTATCTGATAATGTGCCTGGATTTGGGACTGTAATTTTTAAACAAAACATACTTGATTCCTATTAAATAAGTATCAGACAAATTGTACGTCCTGGTGTTCAGAGAACCACGATTCTCAAGTGTCAAATTTAGAAATGGCCAAAAAAAAAAAAACCAGCCTCAACAAGATGTGGTCATTTTTCTATTTCTGTGTTTTCCCCAAATGAAGCAAAGCAAAGTCATTCTATTATGGGAGCACTACTTTGTTATCCAAGAGTTAAAGCCAAAATGCACTAAAAATTGACTCCACCTCATAAAAAATGATCCCACTGTGTGGGAGTGGCCATAAAGACTCCGTCCCCATGGCTCTGTTCTGCTTCTGGAACAGTTTCACCATGCCAGCGATAACATCAGCATCAGGTGGTAAGGAGGACAAAACACCATGACAGAATTATGGTCTAGAGGGTGGCAAGGTCTCCTGACTCCCCTGTGTACAGGCAGAGGACTGCAGAAGCTTCCTTGTGCCCCAGTGACCCTCATCGAATTCTTCATGAACAGCCTCACACACGTTACTGTGTAACATAAACATTCATTAAGTAGTCACTGCTGAATGTTAAGGGAATCTCCAAAATCACAAAATGTTCATAGTGTTGAAATAAAGAACTGAAAGAAAGACAAAATTCTATGAGGACTTTTTAATCATAGAAAACCAGTATTTCAAGCAGGTCCATATCTACACCTCGGAATGCACATTATAAAACCCAAGTAAAGCTCTAAGTGGGAGAATGAAAGATAAAATAAGATGTGAATGAGAAACCCTAGAAGAAGTAATAGAAGAAACCCTTTCAGAGTATTTTGAATTTTGGGGTAGTCTAGCAACACCTACTGAGTTTTTACAATGGGAAAAGAATACCAAGTACAAAGATAAGTGAAATCTTAGCTCTCTTGAAAATTATGCAAAGGTAAATAAAGAAAACCATTGTTCTTGTGTTGAATTCTGACCATTCAGCTCATTATCTTTCCTATCTTTGCTAGCAACTGCTAACCAAATTCAAAACCTCAGAAAACATAGATTTTTTTTTTTTAAATCCCCAGTATTAAGCTAAGGAAAGAAAAACCAGTGTGACAAAAATACTTGCTTACCAGATAGCCTGGATACCTTACTGCCTTATTTACATCTCACTACAAAGAATGATGGTGAGGTAGATTCCAGAAGGTGAAATTATAGCTGTTAACTCTCTAACAATTCAGCTGTTCACCTCTATTATAACACTAAAATCCACAGCCAGCGCATCCAAATTAAACTTTACCTAACAAAAATAAGTGTGTCAAGTGCTTCTAAGCATTCACTAATAGTTGCTCTCATCCAAAATGAGGTCAGTTTCAGACCCATTTACAACAGAACAAGGCTTCACCTTGTCTCACTGAGCAGAGTATACCATGAATTCTCCTTCCAAGTAACTGCCTGAATTTTTAATGCATTTAACTACTTTAAAAATTGTATTAACAACCAAGTCAAATCTTTCCACATGGCATACTTATTTTTTCACAAGATTAGAAAGTAGGATTAGGGAATAGCAGTGGGCTTACTCAAGGGCCCCCTTGTCTCAGGTTCTCCTCCAGCCTAGACAACTCCTTTTTCCAAGGCCCTCGGGCCTCTGCTTCAGGTTAAGTACATGCAACTTACAGCAGTGGCCCTGGCTAAAATCCTGCAGTTAAAACCAGATGAATCTGATGGCATGGGAATTATATCTCAGTCTTTTGAAAAAAGTATTTACTTATGTTTACAATGTATGTGTGTGGGGGATTACAGAATTTATACTACAGTACATTTAACCTAATTACATAAATTAATATTTACTAAAATTTTTATAATGACAATAATAGCTGCTAGGAGCCTAATACTCCCATGCTTCAGGCATGTTACAAATTTTGTGTATTCTTTCCTGTTTTAAAAAAAGTACCAGTTGGACCAGGGATTTGGCTCAGTGGCGCCAAGCCTGCCTTGCAAGTGCAAGGTCCTGAGTTTGATCCCGGGTACCAAAAAAAAAGGTAGCAGTTAATACTTAGTAAGTATTTGTCCTAGACACAGAATCTCATCTAGTATTCACAATGTAGTGTAAGTATCCTTGTCTTTCAGATCAGGCAATTAAATTGCAGAAGTTTGGTGATTTGATTCAATTCTGACAGCTAGAAGTAGAATTCACATGTCTGGTTCCGACCAGCAGGTCCTTCCCTATTAAGGGGTGTTAAAGAAGAAGCCAAGAGCCAAATGCTATTTCTTCTCAGACTCTTCCTCTCCTCCCACCCAGTCTCCCATACACACCCACATGCATGTTACAGAATATAAAGCAGACTGTCTGTTACATGATACAATTAAAGCTGGGTGTAGGGATGCATGCCTGTAATTCCTGGACTTTTGAAGCTGGAGCAGGAGGGTTGCTACAGATTTAAGACTAGCTTGGGCTACATAGTCTTGAAGAACCAAAAATAAATAAGTAGATAAAGAATACAATTAGTGATGTGGGTTTGCAACAGAATGAAGTCCCTCTGCAGACAAGGGAACCTTCATGAAAAAGGGATTTTAAAGGAAGATTTGAATAGGCTGAAGGTAGGTTTCAAACACCAAGTCAACAGGTTTAGCATATATAGCATGTAGGTCAGGGGGATTCAAAGGCTACAGGACCTCTGTCTTTCTAGCTGCCAGGTTTGCCGTCAGAGGAAGGAAGCAGAGCACTGAGGTTACACAGTGGTTCTGGAGTTTGGAATGACCTGGTCAGTACTTGGCTCTACCGCTCAGTGGCTATATTAACTGTCTTAGTCTGCTTGGGCTGCTACTGTAACAAAATACCACAGACTAAGTGATTTATAAACAACAAAAATTAATTTCTCACAGTTTGGATGGTACTGGCAGATTTGGTGTCTGATGAAGGCCCACTTTCTAGTTCACAGAAAGCTATCTTCTCCCTATGTCCTCACACGATGAAGGGGAAAGGATATTTCTGGGTTCTCTTTTTAAGGACACTACCATAATTTCATTCAAGAGGGCCCCACTCTCATGACCTAATCACCTCCCAAAGGGGATTAAGATGTCCACATATAAATTCTTAGTTTTCTCATCCAAACATGAGAAAATAATGACCACTGTTAATATTATGAGGAATAAAAAGATGATGCATGTTAAAGCAAGTTACAGTACTTGGTTTTGTATATTTGATTAATGATAGATGTCGTTATTATCACTATTAATAAAAATGATGTCCAGAGGGGCAAGATCAACCACCAAAAGCTGAAGAGAAGATGGAATGATAAACTTTGGAAGCTGGGTGTGGTGGCGCACACCTGTAATCCAGGCACACGGGAGGCAAGGAGGCAAGGAAGATCACCATGAGTTCAAAACCAGCCTGGGCTATATAGTGAGTTCAAGGCCACCCGAACTCAACAAACAAAAATCATTACATTGTTATATGCCAGTAGTGAATTATCTGAAACAGAAATCACGAGAACACTTCCATTTATAATAGCTATGACAAATTTTAAACTCCTAAGAATCAATTTAACCAAAGATGTGAGAGGCCTCTATGATTAAAACCATAAAACACTGATAAAAAATTGAAGAGGATACACAAAAAATGGAAAAATATCCAATCCTTGGATTGGAAGAATGAACACTGTTTAAATGTTCATACTACCCAAAGAGATCTACAGATTCACTGCAATCACTATCAAAATACCAATGACATTCTTAACACAACTAGAAAAAAAACCCCTAAAATTCATATAGAACCCACAAAAAAAGCTCTAAATAGCCAAGGTAATCTTGAGTAAAAAGAAGTAAGCAAGAGGCATTAATTACATAACTTTAAAATATACAATAAGGCAACAGCAGGTACTGGCATAAAAGCAGACACACAGATCAACAGAACAGAATCGAGTCTTTAGAAATAAAGCCAATAATGTAAGTCTATGCACTGGAGAAAAGACAGTCTTTTTGCTGAATGGTACAGGGAAAATTGGGTATCCATATGAAGAAGAATGAAACTAGACCTGTATTTCAAACCAGTTACAAAAATAAATTAAAAATGGGAGTGCCCAGCTAGCTAAGAGTAAGAAGCCTAAGAAAGAAAATATTTAAATAAAAAGACGATCTGACAAAAAAAAAAAAAAATGGATTAAGTACTTAAATGAAAGACCTGAAACTATAAAAGTACTAAAAGAGAACATGAAGAAAATCCTTCAGGACACTGAAATTGGCAACAGTTTTTAGAGAATACCCAAAAAAGCCTGGAGAAATAAGGAAAAATAAATATGTACACATATATCAACCCAAAAACCTTCAGTATATGTGCTGCCGAAGCAAGCAAAAACCAAAAACCATTAGCACAGTAAACAAAACAGTCATGAAGAAATAACCTACAGGAAATGGGAAAAAACACTGGCAAACTATACATTTTACAAGGGATTAATATCCAGAATATATACGGAATTCAAATATCAACAGCAATAAATGAATGACGGAATGTTCGATTATAAGTTGGGCAATAGACTTAAACAGAGACTTTTCAAAGGAAGACATACAAATGGTCACCAGGTACATGAAAAAAAACCCTCAATATCACTAACCATCAAGTCAATGTAAATCAAAACCACAATGAAATATTACCTAATGCAAGTAAGAATGGCTATTACCAAAAATACTACAGATGACGGGTGAGGATGCAGAGAAAAGGGAACCTCTGTATACTTTTGGTGGAAATGTAAATCGGGGAAGCCACTATACAAACAATATGGAGGTTCCCTGAGAAACTAAAAATAAAACTGCCACACAATACAGGAATCCCACTACTGAGTATAGGTTCAAAGGAAATGAATTCACAGATCAAAGAGACATCTGTACTCCCACATCAATTGCAGCACTATTCACAATAACTAAGAGATAAACAATAAATTGTTCATCATATGATGAGTGGATAAAAAAAATGTGGAAGATATATATACAATGAAATAATCAGTATTTGAAAAAAGAAATATTGTCATTTATGGAACTGGAGGTCATTATGTTAAATAAAACAAATTAGCCACGAGAAAATAAGTACTGCAGGGTCTCATTCGAAATGGAACCTAAAAATGTTGCTCTCATAGTGATGGAGAGTGGAATGGTAGTTACTATAGTCTGAGAAGTCTAGGGGTGGGGCAGGATGAGGAAAGATTGACTAGTGGGCACTAAGTTATCATTAGGAGTAAGACGTTCTGGTATGCAACTGCACAACAGGGTAACTATAGAGAATAATGTGCCACATATTTTTTTGTTGGTGGTGGTACTGAAGATTGAACACAGGCCTCCACACTGAGCTGTATCCTGAGCCCTTTTTATATTTTATATTTAAAAAAATTTTTCGAGACAGAGTCTCATTAAGTCTCCAAATTACCCAACTTGAGCTCAAACTTGTGATCCTCTCTGCCTCAGCCTCTGAAAGTTTATATGAATCATTTTTTTTTTGTACTAGGGATCGAACTCAGGTCCTTGCTCTTGCGCAGCAGGTGGAGAAACCACTGAGCTAAATCCCCACCCCTGAATCATTTTTTAAAATTAAAAAAAATTCAATAGTGACAAAAGGTTTCACATAAGACCAATTGTCCCGTTTTCTCTAACCAATTAAATCTTTCTAGACATTGCTTCACGAGCAGTTTGGCAATTTACCGGGGCCTTGTCAGAAATAATTGAGGCAGGCTGAAGGTGGTAAAAGACTGATAGTGGGGAGGGGAGCAATCTCCCATAGTTTGCTGCCCTCTCCAGTTTGCTGAATATGATGCAAACAGAATTTAACCCATACCTCTTATTAAATTGAGCAATTGTGAACAGAATAAGGAACAAAGAGAGTATTTGTTGTACAATGTTATTCATCTCCTGTAACCTGAGTCAACAAAACACCATTACTATGGGCTATCATGTGGGATAAATAATTCTTTTTTATAACTGCATTATAATAAGGTTTTCCACTGTTCATTTGTATCTTAAGAGTCAAAAGAAATATCCTATGAGATAGTTTAGAGTAGCAGCTTATCCTGAAGCTCAGAACAAACCAGTAAACCTATAATCCACTTCATTTCAAAGATAACAAGGAGTCTGAATTAGGGCTGAATGGAGATGGAGGAGAAAAGTAAAACATATTTAATGTCTACTGTGCTGGGCTAGGTGCTTTAAGTACATTGTTTAGTTGTTATGCAATACTATGGGGCTGGTTTTATTACTGTCATTTTACAGAAGAAACCTGTCTTCCAAGTTTAAGTAATTTCAGATCAGATCAACAGTAAATCAGAACTATGATTAGTACCGGAATATGTGATTGTAAAAGCTCAGGACCTTTCCCACCTACATTAGGCTCACCAAAAGATGAATGCAGGGCTGGGGATTTAGCTCAGTGGTTCTGCCTCAAAAGCGCAAGGATCTACGTTTGATCCCCGGTACCAAAAAAAAAAAAGATGAATGTAAGAGAGAGGAAAGGAGATTCAATTCGCTGTTTAATACTCTTACCTCTTGAAATAGAAGTTTTTAAATTTCCAAAGCTGGATTCTATATTTTTCTTCTCTTAATATTTTACTTAATATTATATCATATATTAAAAATATGAACTAAAAATTAATATTGTATCCAATTTTTTTTTTTTGGTGACAGGGTCTCACTATGTAGCTCAGGCTGGCCTTGAACTCACTATGTAGCCCAAACTGGCTTCAAACTTGAGGCAATCCTCCTGCCTTAGCCTTCCAAGTGCTGGGATTACAGGCAAGTGCCACCATGCCTGACTTTTCCAATAGTATTATTTTTAAGCCATTTGCAAATATAAAAATGAAGGCAAACTACTAATTTGTCTTCAAGTTACTAATGAGTACATTGTACAAATTAACAGTCTGTGATATGATACAAAGTATCATGTGGATTGAGACAGCATTTTTTTTTTGGAAGGGGAGAGGTTGAGGCAGGATCTGGCAGTGTAGTTCAGACTGGCCTTGAACACAGTAGGTGGCCCAGGCTAGTCTCAAACTCATGCAATCCTCCTTCCTCAGCCTCCCAAGTGCTGGGATTACAGGCATGCACCACCATGCCAAGTTTGAGGTAATAGGTTTTGAATATCCATTAGAAGTTTTCATGATGTGACAAAAGCTGCTGTTATGTTTGCTTTAAGAGTGACAGTAAATTGTCATCAGGCATAGTGGCACATGCCTATAATCAGGAGGCTGAGGCAGGAGGATCATGTGAGTGCGAGGCCAGCATGGGGAACATAATGAATTCAAGGCCAGCCTGAACTATATAGTTGGATCCTGTCTCAAAACAAAACAAAAAAAGTAATAGTAAGTTGCTTAACTGGCTAATAATAAAATAATGAAAAGGTCATAATTTTAAAACAGTGGTCATAGTAGCAGTAGTTGCAATACCAGAGCATTCTAATTTCATTCATTGGAAATACTTTATTTTTATGTTAAACCTAAAATACTTTGTATAGAAAGTCAGATACATATGGGGCAAGGATAGAAAGAAAGAGGAAATTTATGAAATTTAAATTCTTTGAACATTGGTATGTTAGCCCGTCTATCAATCTATCTATCTCTCTCTCTGCCATCTCCCATCTCTTTCAAACACATACATCTCTGCAAAGATTCTTTTTGCCTTAAACTATTTGGCACATATTGCACCCCCTCCCATGATGGAGACTGAATGCAGAGCCTTTGGTAGGCTGAGTAAGCACTCTACCGCTGAGCTACATCTCCAGCCCACAGGCTGCATTTCTATCAGATAACTTATACACATCCACCTTTAAATGCAACTCTAGTTACCCTGCATTGTTTTCTTTACATAAAGGCTGACAATATGAATAAGATGTGAACACAGCATAACAGTCTTACATATTATAGTTTATATATGAACCTCACATTAGCTAATTGAAGATGAACTGTTCTATTATAGTTACTGTAGCTACAAATAATTTAATATTGCTTAAAAACACACACACTTTATGTTAGGGTAATGCCTTACTGAAGATACTCCACTTAAAAAAAACACTACTGGTATGTGTAGAGGTTAATTAACTATTAGGTGAAATAATATCTCAGTTCTTTCCTAGGAAAGAACATAAGCTATGCATTTACCCGAAGCATCTCTATAACATACAATTCTAAAGCAGTCATTTTTTGGGGGGGGGGGGGGGGTACTGGGGATCAAACTCAGGTCCTTCCACTTGCGAGGCAGACAGTGGAACCACTGAGCTAAATCCCCGGCCCCTAAAGCAGTCATTTTGCAAAGGAGTTTCATTTTAAGTTTAAAATTCTTGGGCCCAGGGATTTAGCTCAGTGGCACTGCACCTGCCTTGCAAGCACAAGGTCCTGAGTTCGATCCCTGGTACCAAAAAAAAAGTTCTCTTTAAGACCAGGCATAGTGATGCACACCTGTAATTCCAGCACTCAGGAGGCTGAGTCAGGAGGATCACTGCAAGTCTGAGGCCAGCCTGGGCTATCTAGTGAGTTCAAGTCCAGCCTGAACTGCATGGTGAGACTCTGTCTCAAAAACAACAACAACAACAATGACAACTTCTCTTTGAAACCACAGTTTGCCTTTCATGTAGACATCCTTAGGCCATATATAAGTCTTTTGTGCTCTTTTTGTTGTTAATATTTCTATACAAGTCATCTTTAACTTTTCAACATCCCAGAATACAAGGGAGCAGTAAGCAAATTTACTGTTACATATTTTGGTTTTACTCCAGGACGGTTAAGCAGAAGTTCAGTGAAGGAAACAAGCCTGTGATCTGGATAATAACAACTCTTTGTATGACCCAGTGGAAGACATGATCCTCAGCCAAGTGAACACACCAAGGCTCAGTGGGGTCTGAGAGCACAATGCAGTGTGATGGCACCACTGCCTGCCCCACGCCTTTAATAGTGCAGATGACTACCAAGGGGCTTCTGGTCAAATGAGCAAAAATAAAACTATTAGAGGTAATGTCAACCACTGCCGTTTAATCTCTAACCAATTCCTGCTCCAATTACCCTAATATATTATAGAATTCTGTATCCAACAAATTAGATGATGATTCTTTATTCAGCATATTATCATTGATAGGGTATTATGTTAGAAAAAGCAAATCATGAACACATTAATATTACTATAAATTGAAGGGAGAAAAGAGATGTTCCTGTTTTATATACTATAGTTTTTGTTTTTACTATGAGTGACTCAGGTATAAATTAATGACAACAAATGCAGAAATCAGCTAGATTTATTGGTTCACATCTGTAATCCCATCAGTCAGAAAGCTGAGGCAGGAGGATCCACAGGAGAATCCCAAGCACAAGGCTGTCCTGGGCTACATAGTGATTTTGGGTTCAGTCTGGACTACACAGTGAGATCTTGTCTCAAAAAACAAAAAAAATGAAACAGAAAGGAGAGAAAGGAGGAAGGGAGGGAGAGAGGAAGAAGGTAGAAATCAAGAAGAAATTCAAACGATTTTTTTTTTTAGTACCGGGGATCGAACTCAGGACCTTGCGCTTGTGAGGCAGATGGCAGCACCACTGAGCTAAATCCCCAGCCCCCAAACAATTTGATGATAAATACCCTCCTCCCCCCAAAGAGAAATTTAAGTGTCCTTCAAGTCTTTACTAGGTATAGACCATACTCTGGTTTCTCTTCAGATCGTATAAATCTTTTGACTTTTACTAGGTATAGACCTACTAGTTATTTAGGCAGTTGCTAAGCAACATTCACTTTTGTAGTGCTGAAGTATATGAAATTAATAGGTTTTCAGGAAAGATAAATTGAATGAAAAATTAAAGAACAACAGAAAGGGAAAAAGCATTAACTATATTTTTTTCCATTAGCATCAAATGAGACGATACTTTTAGAACATTAATATTTTAATTTTATTGAACTAGGGATCATAACATCCCTATACACAAAACCATAATAATTTTGAACAAGTTAAATCAGATTAGGGTACTCCAATTGTTCCTGCTCACTATGATCTCTATAGATTCTGTTCTCTAACAGTATTTTCCTCCAATCACCAACTGCAGAGGGTATCACAACCTGAGTTTGTGCTTAAACAAAAATCTCATTATTATAATATGAAAGTATAAAGCTAGTTTCATGGTGCAGTGTAGAAACTACTAGATCTTTAGGTTTTGACAAGGGCACTAGGAATGCATAACAGGAAAAGGACAATCTCTTCAACACATGCTCCCTGGAAAACAGGATCTTCCTATGCAAGAGAATGAAACTTGACTCTTACCTTAAACTAAAAGAAAAATTAACTTGACATAGATTATACAGATTTAAATATAAGACCTGAATTCACAAAGATCCTAGAAGAAAATGGAGGGAAAACCTCCTTTATATTGGTTGTGGCAATGATTTTTTGTATATGATACCACAAGCACAGGTCATAAAAGCAAAAAACAAATGTGACTACATCACATTAAAAAGCTTCTATATAGCAAAAGAAACAATCAACAAAATGAAAAGGAATGGGAGAAAATATGTGCAAACCATATATCTGGTGGATTCATAACGAAAATATATAAGAAACTCAAGACAACTCAATAGCAAAACAAAAACAAAAACAAGAAAAAAACCCACACAAAGATCCCAAATTATAAAAATGGGCAAAGGACCTCTGAATAGACATTTTCCCAAGAAGACACACATGTGGTTAGTAGTAAAAGGTGTTCAGCATCATAAGTCATCACAGAAATGCAAGTCAAAGCAATGAAATATTATTTCACATCTGTTAGGATGGCTACTGTCAAAAAGAAAAAAAGATAATGAGCATTGGTGAGGGTAGGTAGAAAAAAATCTCTGTACACTATATTGGTGGGAATGTAGATTAGTCCAGACACTATGAAAAGAGTATGGAGTTTCATCAAAAAATTAAAAATAGAACTACTGAACTATATGATCCAGCAATTCTACTTCTAGGTATACATCCAAAGGAAAGGAAATCAGCATATCTGCACGCACTTCCATGTTGACTGAAGCATTATTCACAATAGCCAAGCTATGGTAACAACCCAAGGGTCTGTCAATGGATGAATGGATGCAGAAAGTGTGATGTATATATTTTTATGCCAGGGAATATTGTTAAGTCCTAAAAGAAGGAGAAAATCTTTCTACTGAGACAACATACATGAACCTG
The DNA here is from genome assembly GCF_000247695.1 of Heterocephalus glaber. Next base: position 7,107,816 of record NW_004624771.1, read on the forward strand.
GAAAACATTACGCTAAGTGAAATAACCAGGTACAAAAAGACAAGTAGTATTGATCTCAAATACATGTACAATTCAGAAACATCAAATTGACAGAAGTAGAGACCAATACAGCGGTTGCCCGATGCCAAGAGGGGTGATAGGAGTAGAGAGATGGTAAAGGGCACAAACTTTCACTTATAAAATGACTAAGTTCTGGGGACCTATGATTAATACTGTATTGAAGCTTGCTAAGAGAGTAGATCTTAAATGTTCCACTATACACATACACAATAAAAGGTAATTATATGTGAGATGTTTTAGACTTATTAGCTTGATTATAATCATGTAACCATACATATATACATCAAATCATTGTTTTGTAATTCTTAAATACACACAATTTTGTTGATTACACCTCAATAAAGCTGGGGAAGGGCCTATTAGATCCCTGTTTTTGTTTGTTTTTTTTTTGTTTTTGTACTGTCAGGATTGAACCCAGGATCTCATATGTGCTAGGCAAGTGGCAAGTGCTTTCCCATAGAGCCATACCCCTAGTCTCCCAATATTTGATCTTTAATTGTCAGCATTTTGGAATTATAACTCTTTTAAAGATATAACTCTGTCAACTCAATGAGTAAAAAGGAATGTTTAATCTACTGGGTATGTAACAATGGAAACTTGTTAAAGGGTCAGTAGGCAAACAACTAAAGGGAAAATTACTGTAGAATTTTAAATACTGTAGGAGAAAAGAGACAAGAAGTGGAATATAGTTTCATCTTTTTTTTTGTTGTTGTTATCGGGGATCGAACTCTAGTCCTTCCACTTGCGAGGCAGGCGACGGAACTATCTTTTTTTTTTTTTTAAAGACAGGGTCTTGTATTAGTTTAGGCGGGCCTTGAACTCACTATGTAGCCCAGGCTGACCTTGAACTCACTGCAATCCACCTGCCTCAGCCTCACGAGTGCTAGGATTACTGGTCTGCACCACCATGCCTGGCTTAGTTTCATCATTTTTGAAGAATCAAGAGAAAATTCCCCATACTATTTCTCTACTTTTCTCCTTTTTTCCTTTTAATATTACATTGAAAGTTGTATAAATGGTGTGGGGGTACAAGTGCCAATTCCCCTATTCATTAAATGAAGTCCTCCCCTAAGTTTTTTTTTTAAGTCCATATTGAGGCATTTGATGTAGATGCTAGTGAGCCTAGCTTTAATAAATGAGCCTATATCACGGAGAAGTAGAGTCCTTGAGTATGGGTTAAAATCATGTAATCAGGCACTGTATTAGTTCTGCAACCAACATACCATGAGAGCTTAGATAGGCAGCTTTTTTATTTTGAAATGGCAATATTGGACTAAATGTTTGGTCAAGTCTACTTTAATTAGACTCCATTGAAGCATATTGATATATAAGAATTATTATTTATGAAATAATTACTTTGTCTTTAAATCTGCTCACTTGGAACAATTATTACCAGAGATTGTAGTAGGTTTTTTTTTAGTGTTTTCTCTTTTTGTTTGCCCGTAGACTGAACTCAAGAATTCATTGTAAAGGTCAATAGTTCAGACAGAAGTAAAAGGCCAAGAGAGAGCCACCAAGAAGTACATAGTGAGACACATGGCTGAGATATGATTTTAATGACCTTTATTTATTTTCTCAACCCACAGAATTTTTTTTTTCCAGTACCAGGGATCAAATTCAGGACCTTGTGCTTGCCAGGCAGGTGCGGTGCCACTGAGCTACAGCCTGGCCCCAGAATTTTTATCAAAAGGCTGTAGTAAGAAGATAACATTTCTACACATAATGAAAACAAAACATATTAACCCCATGTCCTCCACATGTGTGTGTGTGTATACATAAACCCAAAATATATTAACCCCACATTCTCCATATCCATATATACATAACACACAAATCTAAATTCCTTCTCATCTCAGTCTGTTTTAAAATTTTTCCGGGCATGGTGATGCACAGTTGTAATTCCAGCACTTGGGAGACTGAGGCAGAAGGATTGCCACGAGTTTGAGGCCAGCCTGAACTACACAGTGAGACCATCTCAAAAAAAAAAATTCTTTGACTTGAGCCTTTCTTTTCAACAGTGTATTATTGTATGTAATAGTGTCTTCTTTCTCAAGAGCTTGTATCTTAGCCAGGCATAGGGATGCATGCCTATAATCCCAGCACTCTGGGAGGCTGAGGCAGGAGGATTGCAAGTTTGAGCTCAGCCTATGCAACTTAATGACTTAGCCAGACCCTGTCTCTAAATAAAATATAAAGAACTGGAGAGGTAGCTCAATGAAAAGACTCTGGGTTCAATTGCCAATACTGTAAAAACTAAAACCACACACACAAAAAAAACTTGTGTCTTTAACAAGTGCAGAAAATAAGGCCCACAAGAAATAGAATGCTTACTTCACAATTCTGTAAAATCACAAGTGGAACTCGTGAGGTAAGAGGATAGGATCTCTGGGTTTTTCTAGCTCAACTGCTTATGTCACAGGTCCTAAGTCACAAAGCTATTCAGTGGCAAAATTAAGAATGGAATCTGCCCTTTTGACTTGTAAGCAAGGCCTTCAGGGAAGCTGAAAGCATGGCTTGCCTTTGGACTGTATGTGGGATCCAGTTATTTCTAGCATTCCACAGCTAAACTCCTGGGACTAAACAAAATGAGAATGAGCTTCCTCTGGAGCCTTTTAGACTGCAGAGGACGCTCTAGACATGAAAGGGGCCATGAGAGTAACCATGGCTGGGAGGTTCAGACTTGCTATCGACCCTAGAACAAGGCCAGAAATGGACTGCGCTCTACTGATAGAAGACACAGCCTGGGCTCAATGGTAATTTGACTCCTTATGCTTAATATGAAATCAGGCTTTCCTTTGAAACACGACTGACTGTAGGTCATTTATTCTCTTTATTAAGAATGTTACAGGGAAAATATACTTGAAAAAAGGACTGGGATAGAAAAGGAAGAATGAGGATGTAAAAAGTATTTTTATAAAGGGCTGCACTTACATTGAGTATACTATAATCATAATTTTTAAAAGGCAAGAAGGCTGTTTTCAAATCCACTGGTGAAATCTATAAATGTATCTCTCATTTCCTGGTTGCTTATGCCATTAAGGGTCTAATCTATTTCCTGAGCTGAAACTAGCTAATGGAAAAATATTTAGAATAGTAATCATCTACTGAGCTGGGCATTTAGTAACTTTGCAGCCAAAACATATTCTTGCTCATAATTCCCTTCAGTAATGTACATAGTTTCTAGGGAAATCACCTTATACAATGAAAGTAAATCTTAGTAAGACAGGATAAGGGTCCCTTGTCCCTAGCACCTTAGGAATAAGGGCACACCTCTGTGCCATTCTTTGGCCCCAATTCATATGTAAAATGAGTGTGTTATTTGCTACCTGGAAGTGTATTATTTGCTATCCTGCCAGCCAATTTACTTATGAAATCAATGAACAAAAAGTAAAAACAAAAACATGAGGTCAATCCTATTACAATGACAAAATGGATATGCTTATATTTAACTACTGGAAATCTGCAATAAGCTTATTATATTACTTATCTGCCCCAAATCTGCAGAGGCCCAAATCAGAGAAGGCAAACTGGAGAGCCCAGGCAGGGCTCCCTACAGGCGGCCCACAGTGTGCTGTTCACGATACTTCAGTCTCTTTCCCACTTCCTACTCTCATGACTGTACAACACTGGTCAGCACATCCTGACACATCTGTGATGGGGGTGGCAGACTGTCTGTAGTTGAGCCTAGAGCAGTATTCAGAAGATAAACATGCCAAAGGACAATCCCAAAGGCAGCAGTGCATCAAGCATGACTAGGGTGATCTGTACTGCCCCTCCCTTTCCTTCATCATGGCTGAAGGAAAAAAAAGAGTTGTCTTTGAGAATTGAGGTAGGCTTGGGCTTTGGAGCAACCCTGGCTTCTGAGCTGAGACTTGGGAGCATGGCTCTGGGGAGCTCACTCACACAGCTCAAGAGTGAGGATAACTAATTCTGAAATCTGAGCCCACCAGATTTACTTTTTTTTTTTGAGACAGTCTTGCTATGTATTTCAGGCTGGCATTAAACTCACTATATATCCCAGGCTGGCCTTGAACTCCTGGCAACCCTTTTGCCTCGGGCTTCTGATTGCTGAGATTTCACTTATTTTCTATCCATCTGTCTAAGGCTTATAGAGAAGATAAAGCTCAATGTAGGGTGCAATTTGAAAGATTACTAGGCTTCAAACCAACTCACTCTTTCAAGTAGCACTCTTATCATGTTACGCATGGTCAAAAATTTATCTTGTGACAATTTTATTTTCTTTTTATTACTGGAGATTGAACCAAAGGTGCACTACTACTGAACTACATCCCTAGCTCAATCTGTCTGTCTGTCTGTGTGTGTATCTACCTATCTAATTTTTTTGAGACAAGGTCTTGAAAAGTTGCCCAGGTTGGCTTCAAATTTGTGATCCCCCTGCCTCAGCCTCTGGAGGAGCTTGGATTACAGTACATCACCACACCTAAATAATGAAAAATTAAAATCTATGTCACATAAACAAAGTAATATTTAGAAAGACAAGAGCAAATTTCTTAAGATATCCAAAGGGGGGGGTGGAATTCAACTTCTTCACTGAAAACAAAAGACTGATTAAAACAGAGATGCCTCATAACTCCTTTCAGGACTACAGTCTGAAATGGGAGAGGAGCAATGCATGTATGAAAAATTCATTCACTTCAACAAGATCATATGATTGGACTTTACACCACTGCAGAACATAATGAATACACAGCACTAACTAGAGTGATGCAGTGACTTGACACGGGCCCCGTTCAGGGGCTCTGGTGCTGTTTCAGCGTTGCCCACTACACCCAGCCTGGAGAAAATGTGGCTGCCAGCTCTAAGCATATAAAGATCTACACACATTGGGGCTTAAAAAAACCTATGGAACAAAATAAAAGCAATACTAAGAGAGAAGTTTATAGCAGTGAATGCTCACATCAGTAAAACGGAGCAAGCCCTAATAAATAACCTAATGATACATCTTGAGATCCTAGAACAGCAAGGGCAACCCACATCCAAAGCTAGTACGGAAAGGAAATTATAAAGATCAGAGCAGAAATTAATGAAATTGAGACTAAAATAAATACAAAGAATCAATAAATCAACGAGCTGATTCTTTGCAAGAATAAAAAAAAAACCTCTTAGCCAATCTTTCAAAAAAAAAGAAAGAAAAGACTCAAATCAATGCAATTAAAATGAAAAAGGCAAATTCACAATGGACCACCAAAATCCAGATTATTAGTTAACTACTTTGAAAAATCTATACTCTAATAAATTAGAGAATTCAGAAAAAAATGGATAGATTCCTAGATACATATGAATTACCAAAGCTGAACCAAGAAGATATATAAAAAAACCCGTAAGGCTAGGGATTTAGCTCAGTGGTTTCGCCGCCTGCTGCGCAAACGCAAGGACCCAAATTCAATCCCCGGTACCAAAAAAAAAATCAAAAAACAAAAACCGTAAATAATCCAGTAACAGGCAATGAAACTGAAGCAGTGATTAAAACAAAACAAAAAAACTACCAAGAAAAGCCCAGGACCCAAAGGATTTACCACTGAATTATAGATAACTTTAGATCTAATATCAATACTTCTCAAGCTCTTTAATGAAACTGAAAGGGAAGGGAGCTGGGCATGGTGGTGCATGCCTGTAATCCTAGCACTTGGGAGGCTGAAGCAAGAGTATCACTGAGTTTGAGGCTGGCCTGGAATATAAAGCAAGTTCTAGGCTAAGCTGAACTGCACAGCAAGACCCTGAAGATACACACACACACACACACACACACACACACACACACACACTCAAAAGAAGGAAAGAAAGAAAGAAAGAAAGAAAGAAAGGAAAAAGAGTACTCCCAAAGTCATTCCTAAACGCTAGTATCACCTTGATTCTCAAATCAGATAAGGATCCAACCAAAAAAGAGAGCTATGGGCAATTTTTTTAATGAACATTCAAAAATCCTCAACAAGATACTGGGGAAAAGATTTCAACAAATCAACAATCCTCTATATAGAAGAACCAAAAAATTCCACAAAAGACTCCTAAAATTAATAAGCAAATTCTGTACCACAGCAGGATACAAAGTCAACACACAAGAATCAATAGTATTCCTGTATACCAATAATAAACTCACTGAGAAACAAATTAGGGAAGCAATACCTTCACAATAGCATCAAGAAAAATTAAATACTTAGGAATTAACCAAGGAAGTGAAAAAGATATCCTCTGTTTCTGGATAGATAAAACCAAAATAGTAAAAATGGCCAGACTTCCAAAACTGATACACATTTTTTTTTTTTTGGTAGTACTGGGGATCGAACTTGGGTCCTTGCGCTTGCGAGGCAGGTGGTGGAACCACTGAGCTAAATCTCCGGCCCTGACATACATATTTAATGCAATCCCAATCAAAACACCAATAGTATTTCTCATAGAACTAGAGAAAACAATCCTAAAATTCATATGGAACCAGAAGAGAGTAGCAAAAGCAATCATGGTCAACAACAGCAAAGCAGGAGGCATCACAATCCAGACCTTAAGTTATACTATAAAGCTACAATGATAAAACAGCATGGTACTGGAAAAAAAAAAGATGGATCAATGGAACAGAATGGAGGATGAAGAAACAACTCTAGGCACATTCAGCTGTCTGGTCTTTGATGAAGGAGCCAAAATGCTGGAGAAAAGATAGTCTCTTCAACAATGGGTGCTGGGAAAACTGGCTATTCACATGCAGAAGATTGAAGCTAGACTCATATTTCTCACTATGTACTAAACTAAAATCAACTGGATCAAAGATCTAACTATTAAAACAAACACTCTCCTGGAAGATAAAATAGGTAAAACTTTTGAAGACAGGCATAGGCAAGGACTTTCAGAACAGAACCCCAACTGTACAAGAAATGGTACCAAAAATCAACAAATGAGATCATGTCAAATTTAAAAGTTTCTATACAGCAAAGGAAACAACCAACAGAGTGAAGAGACAGCCTACTGAAGAGGAAAAAACTTCCCAGCTGTTCCTTGGACAGAGGACTAACATCTAGACAATATAAAGAACTCAAATTAAATAGTCCCCCAAATAAAAGATCCAATCAAAAAATGGGCACCTGAAATTAATAGACAGTTCTCAGAAGAAGAAGTTCAAATGGCCAATAAATACATTAAAAAATGTTCAACATCTCTGGTCACTAGAGAAATGCAAAGTAAAACAATACAGAGAGGCCAGGGGGGATTTAGCTCAGTGGTTTCGCTGCCTGCTGCACAAGTGTAAGGACCGGAGTTTGATCCCCGGTACCAAAAAAAAAAAAAAATTAAAACAAAACAAACAAACAAAAAACAATACTGGCATTGCACTGTATTCCAAAAAAAGAATCCCTATCATCAAGAAATCAAACAATAACAAAGCTGGGGAGGCTGCAGGGAAAAAGGAACCCTTCTATATTATTGGCGAGAATGCAAACTAATACAACCAGTAAAGAGATTCTTCAAAAAACTAAACCTAGAAATTCCATTCGACCCAGGTATTTCCCTTGTAGGCATCTTCCCAAAAGAGTTAAAGACACTGTATTACAGTGATATATGCATATCCATGTTAATAGCAGCACAACTCATAATAGCTAAGCTTTGGAAACATCCTATATGTCCATCAACAGATGAATGGATAAAGAAAATGTGGTATTTATACACAATGGAGTATTACTCTACCATAAAGAAGGATAAACTTGAATTATCTGTAGGAAAATGGATGCACCTTAAGACCATAATGTTAAATGAAATAAATCAGATATGAAACCTTAAATATTGTTCATTTCTCTTATATGAGAAACCTAAAATGCATAAAGAGCAAATTGAAGATAACAGGAAATAGGGAAACAGGTCTTTTGCAAAAGAGAAGGGAACCAAGAAATGGAGGGGAGTGAGCAGGGAGGAAGGGGAAGGGGTAAAAAAGAAGTAAGATATTGGTACCGTACACCAATTCCCCATAAGCAATGTAACAATTATGTAATATGAACATGTGCACAAATTTTAAAAATAAAGTATTACTGTGTTCTATTAGTTTGCTATTGTTGTATAACAAATAGCCATAAACTTAGTGGATGAAAATCACAACATCCTCATCCCGCAACTCTGCAGGTCAGGCGTTCTTGGGGTCATAGCTGGACTCTGGTCAGGGTATCTATCTATCACAAGACCAAAATCAAGAAGCCTGCTGGGCTGGGCTCCTACCTGAAGGCTCCAGAAGAACCCACTGTCGAGCTCTTTCAGGTCGCTGGCAGAAGCTAGTTCCTTGGGATCAGAGGAACACGGCCAGTTTCCTAGCTAGCGGTCAGCAGGGAGCTGTCCTCAGCTCCTCTGGGTGCCCTGCCTGTTCTCATGTGACCCTGTCCCCTCTGTTTTCAAAGCAGAAAATTACACAGTGAGTCCTTCACATCTTCAAGTGCTTCTCTTCTCTTTGGCTTCCCCTTCTGCCACCATCCACGGAAAATGCTCTGCTTTTAAGGTTCACATGATTTGATCAGACCCACCCTGGTAATCTAGGGTTGAATCTCTCTCCCCATTTGTGAGTGTGTGAGTGTGTGTGTGTGTGTGTGTGGTACTGGGGACTGAATCAGGGCCTCTGCATTAAGCTACAATTGTAGCCCTTTTTCATTTTATTTTATTTTGAGAAGGGATCTTGCTAAGTTGCCTGGGTTAGGATCAAACTTGCGATCCTTCTCCCTCAGCTTCTTATAGTGCCAGGAAACAGGTGTGAGTTGCCATGCCCAACTCTAATTTTTGTTTTTTGAGACAGGGTCTCATGTACCTATATAGTTCAGGCTGGCCTTGAATTCATAATCTGCCTGCCTCAATCTTTTGAATGCCAGAATTTCTTTTTAATATCATTCTTCAGCCTCAATTCCGCCATTTCCTGGGAACTGCAACTACTTAATGGTTTCCTTCATGTCCTTTCTGAGATATTCACACATAGTAAAGCTTATATATTTGGGAGGACTAGATCTATTATTGAAAGGTCTGGTAAAAGTCCTTTGTTAAATTACCCAGGCCTCAGGCTTTTTTGGGGGTGTGTAGAAGGAAGTTATTGTGTGATACACTGTCTTATTGTCTGAGATTAGTACTGACTGTTTCTGTTCTCTTAGGAAATCATCCATTTCTTCCACATTTTCAAATTAATTGTGCAGGATTTAGCAACACATTTGTATGTCTCTCTTATTCTTTTCTATTTCTATTCTTTCCCCATTATTCTTGAGTCTATGCTCTCTTCCCTACCTTTTATTTTATTTTTTTGGTACTGGGGATTGAACTTGGGTCCTTGCACTTGCGCAGCAGGCAGCAAAACCACTGAGCTAAGTCCGTGGCCCTTTTTAATTTTATAAATTGATATAAAGACATATCAATTTAACTTTTTCTTTTTTGAGACAAGGTCTCATTACATAGTTCAGGCTCTTGAACTAAGTAGCCAAAGCTGGGCTTGAACTCAAGGTAATCCTCCTGCCTCAGCCTCCCCAGTGCTAGGATTGCAAACATGCTCCACCACAACTAGCTCAATTTGCTTTTTAAAAAGAATCACCTTGGGCCTGGGATTTAGCTCAGTGGTGCCTATGCCTGCCTCAAAAGTACAAGGTCCCTCTAGGCCAGGGATTTAGCTCAGTGGTGCTGCCACCTGCCTCACAAGCTCAAGGTCCAGAGTTTGATCCCCCGTACCAAAAAAAAAAAAAGAATCACTTCTTTTATTTATTAGTCTGATCATGTTCTTTTGTGTAATTTATTGACTTTTTTCTCCCTCCTTTCTTAGACTCATTTTATTGATTGCTCTTTTAACTTTCTGAGTTAGATACATAATTTATTTTTGGTACTGGGGATCAAACTCAGGACTTTGTGCTTAGGAGGCAAGCAGCGGAACCACTGAGCTAAATCCCTGGCCCTAGATACATAATTTAGTTATTTCCCTTTTTTAAATTTTTTTTGACACCAGAGATCGAACTCAGGACCTTCTGCTTACAAGGCAGGCAGTGGAACCACTGAGTTAAATCCCTGGCCCTAGATACATAATTTAGTTATTTCCCGTTTTGTTTTTTTTTTTTTTTTTTGGTACTGGAGATCGAACTCAGGACCTTCTGCTTGCAAGGCAGGCGGCGGAATCACTGAGCTAAACCCCCGGCCTCTCCTTTTTTTCTTAATGTAGGTGCTTCTGCAGTTTAGCTCTATCGCATTGGTTCTGGTATGTCAACATGCTTTTTATTCCTAGAACTTATTTGGAAAGGGAAAAAATGAAAACAAAGCTCTGTAAATGGGAGAGGAAGATGGGTTGAAGGGAGGGGAGGGTAATGGGAAAAAAAGAAGAATTAAAATATATTATGTACAGGGGCTGGGGATTTAGCTCAGTGGTTCCGGTGCCTGCCTTGCAAGCGCAAGGTCCCAAGTTCGATCCCTGGTACCAAAAAAAAAAAGACATATTATGTACAGGTACAAATTCCCTGTGACGAATGTGCACATTATGTATGATAAGAAATTAAAAGGTCTATTCTTAGTTTTCACTGGTATAAATTTTGACAAATATTAAATGCTTACTTTATTATTTTTATTTGGGTTTTCTTTTTCTTATTTTTTGTCCAATTGATCTCCTATGAACTAAGTGCTGGGAATTAATATTTCTTAGGCCTGCAAAGTGGTATCTATATGTATATAATGAGATAGACAGACAGACTGATACTTCCTCTTCAAAGTCTCTACCTTCTTGTATGGGCACAAGCTCTTCTATTGTTTGTCATTCTTTGCCTCAGTTACAGAGCAAAAATAATAAAAGTTGAACTGAAAGAGTACTTCTGTGAATTAGGACTATGGCTCCAGAGGATAGAGACTCACTCAAGTTACCTCTAACATCTGTCTGGCTGTGTGTATGATGGGGCTGGTAACTGGAGGCAATTATTGCAAGGTTTCACATGAAAATCAGGATCAAAAAAATGTCATTGGCTAGGCCTTGTGGGGGTTCTTGGAAACCAGCTTACCCAGGAGCACAGATGTAGGATATTAAATTGTCCAGGATTAGGCAGATCAAGTAATGACTTGGTGAGTTCCTTATCCATTTAACAGCAATAATTTATGACAGTCCTCTTCCCCTATGTACATCAGCTAAAATCTTTGTATCCATCCCCACTCCCTGCCAACACACACTTTAAAAAAAATCTCATCACTTGGCTTCTACTTACTCATCACACTTGCCTACTTCTGGCTTCTCAAGTCATGTCATCTTTGCCTGACTTTTTTCTGGTTAAGCATTTGACTTCTGTTCCTACCAAATGCTTCTCTCTACCTCCAATTTAAAATTTTCTAAGAGAACATCTGATCAGTCCACCAGGTTACCAGTACCAGATACATAAACTGCTTGTGTAGGTCTGCTAAAGGGCTAGCCTCCAAATAACCTGACTGCTTTAGGTTAAGTGTTGTTCCAAGATATGCTCAAGACAGTGAATTCAAGTAAGATAGAATATGGGCACCTGTATGTATCTGCCTAGAGCTGATGTCCTCAGCAAGGGCAGTAGTTATGACCCCTTAGCAAGGGACTATGGGTATATAGACATGTTTGGCCTACCTCATCCATTACTTAGTTTTCTTTAGTTCTGATGACCAGCATCCTATACTTTACTCCAGGTTCTCTATGATTGCCAAGATTATTAGTTCCATAAAACAGACCTGTTTATTTTACTGCATTTCAAGAACTTCATTTATACTTAAATATAAGCACTGTCAAGATAAATATCTATATGCTATATGCTATATGTTAGGTAAATGGCATAAAAGAACACTGCCAATCTGAATTTGGGGTTCCAGGCAGGGCCTCCTGGAGTAACTCTAAAGGAAAGTCAGAGCCCATTTTATTGAGCTGGGTCTTTTATGAATTGGGTTACAGGAATGGCTTAGGTGAGGTAAGGCAAAGGAGGGGTGTGAGATTGGGGAACTGAGAATGGCTGAGTATGTGGCAATAGCAACAGGCACTGTGACCTAGCAGGGGGCGTGGGAGTACTGTGTCCTAGCACAATAGCCATTCCAGGAACCTGGTGGCTGGGGGCAGTACTATCACTACCAAAGGCATGAGAACTGAGCCTAGTCAGCTAGAAATTCTTGGAGACAGATATATCAAATAGTTCCTCCTACCAGTTTATCAAGAAGTTAAAGCAGTTAATATATCTGCTTCTATCAAGGGACCATCCACTCACTAGGATCAAGGACTACGGTACCTAGAAGAAATTAGAGCTTACTTATAATTACATTTCTGCCACCTCAGACCACACAGACAAAAGCTTTTATTTTAATTTCACTTCTGACAATTTAGAACTGAATTTAGGTTTTCTCATCACAATCCTTATGGGAACAGGTTTTACTATCACCTCAGAAAGAGAAAAAGAAACTATTGTTCTAGAGTGGAAGTACACAAGACTCAGGGAATGAACTCCGTTGCTTAAGGATTTCAATCAGGGCACAGCTATAAACTTCAGCCTAGCCTAGCACCTGAACTGAGACAGTGCTTTAGTTGGTACTGCATCTGTTTGCCCAAGCCTAGCCATATGCCACTGGGATGGAAGAGCAGGCAATTCTCCACAAGGCCACAATATATTCTTTTAAAGTGCCTGTGGGAGCTAATATATGGCATGGTTTCTCTTATTCCAGAAACTCAAAGTACAAATAATTTAAATAACAAAGGAGAGATAATAGGAAACAGGGAGATAGATCTTTTGCAAATGGGAAGGGGATCTCAAGACAAAGGGAGGGAGGGGAGGAAAGTAAAAAGAATTAAGATATGCTATATACATATTCCGATTCTCCATGACGAATAGAATCATTATGTATAGCAAGTATGTACTACTAATAAAAAAGTGTCTATGGGAGCACGTGCCCCACCTGTCCCTCTGTGAGAGCTGCCTAATTCTTACATAATTATAAACTCTGCCAACCCTAAGACTAATAGGATAGTTTTTATAGAGTGCACAAATTGAAGAAATAGTCACCAAAGAAAAGGGATCTAAATTTGAATAGGACCCTTAGTAATAAGGGGTTACTAATCAGAAGTTTTTCATAAATATACATATATATTTTTTATTTTATTTTATTTTATTTTGGTACCAGGGATCAAACTCTGGTCTTTGTGCTTGCTAGGCAGGAAGTGGAACCACCAAGCTAAATCCCTGGCCCCATAAAAATATTTTTAATTACCAGATATTGACCTGAATCTTATAGCTACACTGCTGACGTGGTACAAAGAAATTTTCTATAGTGAGTAGTCCAGAAAATGTACTCTACAAGGAATACTCTTCTTGTCAGATACATAGCACATTACTTTTCAGCATTCATTCAGTTCTCATGGAAGGAGCTGCAGAGCACATACTATACCAATTGGATAAGAATCACCTGGGTATGTTCATAGCAGCGCAGTCTGTAATAGCTAAAACTTGGAAACAGCCCAAATGCCCATCAACTGGAGACTCGATAAAGAAAAGGTGGTTTTTTTATAAAATGGAGTACTACTCAGCCATAAAAAATGAGAAATTAGAGACATTTATAGCTAAGTGGATGCACATTGAGGCGATACTCTTAAGTGAAATAAATAGGACACACATGTGTAAATATTGAATAGTTTCTCTGGTGTGAGAAACTGAAAGTGTAAATAAGGACTAAATGTATAATAGGTAATGTGAAATAGGAAGAAAAGGGGCAAAGGGGAAGGAAGTGGGAGGACTAGGGGAAAGGATAGAAGGGAATGGGATTAATATGAGAAAATCGAAAAATAGGAATAAAATCTTTGTAAATAGGACTGGAGGGGTTGAAGGGAGGGCTGGGCAAGGGTGAAAAATAAGAACCAAGAGAGATTATGTAAAGGTGCAAATTTCCAATGATGAATGTCATTATATTGTATACCTAAAATGTACCAATAATTAGAATGAATAATCGATAATGTAAAATAGGAAGAAAAGGTCCAAAGGGGTAGGGGTAGTGGGAGGGGCAGGGGAAAGGAAAGAAGGGAAAGGAAAAATGATGACAAATGGAAAAAAATGGAAACGAAGTATGTAAATAGGGAAGGGTGGAGGGTGTGAAGGGAGGGCTAGGAATGGGGAAAAAATAAGAACAAAGATGCATTATATAAAGGTACAATTCCCAATGAGAAATGTAATTGTGTTGTATACCTACAATGTACCAATAAAAGAATTAAAAAAAAAAAAAAAGAATCACCTGGGAATTCAAGATATAAAAATCAATTTATCTTACACCTTCTAAAATGCATTTATGATAAAAACTCTCCAAAAAATTCAAATAGATGGTCTCTACTTCAATGTGATAAAAGCCATCTATAAAAAACCAACAGCCAATATCATACTAAATGGTCAAAAACTGAAATCCTTCACACTAAAATCAGGAACAAGACAAGGATGTTCACTATCACCACTCCTGTTCAACATACTTCTGGAAACATTAGCCATGCCAATTAGACAAGAGAAAGAAATAAAGGGAATAAAGATAGGAAATGAAGAAGTCAAATTGTCATTATTTGCAGATGAAATGTTACTCTCTCTATATATATTCTTTTCTCTAACTGCTTGTAGAATTTTGTTCTTCTGTTGGGTTTCTGGAATCTTAACTATTATATGGCTAGGTTTAGATTTTTTTTATCACAGCTAGTTGGAGTCCTATATGCCTCATTTATCCGTATGTCAAGTTCTTTTCCCCTCCTTGGGAAGTTTTCTGCCATTACTTCTGTGAACAGTATTTTTTTATGTCATCTGCACTCTCTCCTGTTTCTTCATTGACTCTGATCAGTCTTATGTTATTCTTCTTTGCATCGTTTAGCAGCTGCTGGATTGATTTCTCATGGTCCTTTACTATTTTAAAGAAATTTTTCTTTTCCTGGTCACTAATTATAACCTTATCTTCTATATGTGAAATTCTGCCCTCACATTGGCTCATTCTGCTCTGTAAACTTTCAATGGAGTTCTTAATCTCCTGGAAATCTGTTTGCATCTGTTTTATGGATTGCATTTATTTCCTATGTTGGGATTCCATCATGTTCCTCAGCTCCTCAATTTTTTTAATCCATATCTACTCTAGACTTATTAATCATGTCTTGCACTATGGGCACAATCTCTGCTGTAATCTGAGAAATTATTTCTGATTTCATTTTTTCCAGATCCTCTTTTGTTGCCAGTTCAGGGAGTCCAGGTGATTGAGTATCAGATTGTTCCATCTCATTTCCCTTTGGGGTTGCTGTAGGTGATCTGGAAGTCTTGTTTTGAGACTTGTTTACATGTCTTTTCATTTCAACAGATGCAGCCTGCTGTGCCTTTGTTAAAGCAACTTTTTGCTCACCCAGTGGTTTCAATTCTCAGCAAGCCATGGAGTGGCCTTTTCTCTGCTGCTCACCAGTACATTAATTCCTGGGTTCATAATGGTGGCCTTTCTGGATCCCTGAGCTGACCTGCTGTCTGGCTGGACTTCTGGATGGGGGCCTATGCACACTTGGGGTTGTATCTAGGTGTGCCTCTACATAGGGCCCCTATGTACCTGTTGTCTGGGAGGGTCTTTGGCTGGGGGCTGTGCACCCCAGTTCCTGTTATGTGAGCAAGCTCCTTGTTAGGGTCTCATGCACCTACTGATGGTACTGGAGCCAATCTCTGGCTGCTGGTTGTGCACTTGTGCAGGTCTTTTCTGGGTGGGCCTTTGGCTAGGGCTATGTGGCCGAGCCTCTGGGGTCAGGGCAGAGCCCTGGGTGGGAATTGCCTGCAGCCTTGAAGCTCTGGTCCACAGCGATGATCCCCGGAATCTGCCCGCACTTACGGATGCTATGGGGTTGGCCTCTGGCTGAAGCTTGTGCAGCTCTTTTCTGGGCAGGACTTTGGCTTGGGCTGGGTTCCTGAGTCTCTGGGGTTGGGGCAGAGCCCTTGCTGGGATCTGCCTGCAGCCTTGAGACTCTGGTCCACACTGATGCTTCCCAGAATCTGCCTGCACTTATGGATGCTATGGGGCAGACCTCTGGCTGAAGCTTGTGCAACTGTGCAGCTTTTTCTAGGTGGGACTTTGGCTTGGCTGGGTGCCTGAGCCTCTGGGGTCGGGGCAGAGGCCTTGCTGGGATCTGCCTGCAGCCTTGAGGCTCTGGTCCACACCGATGCTCCCTGGAATCTGCCTGCACTTATGGATGCTATGGGATGGGCCTCTGGCTGAAGCTTGTGCAATTGTGCAGCTCTTTTCTGGGCTTGTCTTTGGCTTGGGCTGGGTGCCTGAGCCACTGGGGTCGGGGCGGAGCCCTGGCTAGGATCTGCCTGCAGCCACACTGCTGTGGTCCAAACCACTGCTCCCAGAGATCTCCTCTTTTGAAAACCCTTCAAAAGAGTTGCACTGTACTTAGGTTAAAGTTTAAAATCCTCACCAAGGCTTCAAAAAGCCTTTCAAGAACCCTGTCCCTGGCTTCGTCTTCAGCCTGTTCTCTAGCACTTATTTTGCCCAATCTGCTCTAGCCTGTTTAGTTCCTTGAAAAAGGTCTTGAAAACGAGTATTTTCCATTCAGAGGGCTTATATTTTTTTTGTTTTTACCATGGACTACATATTCAAATTTTGTAAAGGTAACTGACTATATATGACTTCCACTGACTCAAGCACAAAGATCAGACAGGCAAATGTCCCAACTGTACCTCTCTGGAAAGAAGCGGCATATGGGGATGACGGGACCCTCCTCCAGCTCATCATTAGCAGAGAAGCATTTAGAGGTCCTCATTTTGTGTTTGTCCATTAATCCAAAAATCTAGGCCACCAAGGATCAGCAAGTGTGCAGAGAACAAAACATAGGTTTAGAATTCACTTGTATCTCAAGTTTTAGGTTTTCTCATAATTTCTGGCTCGTACAGATTTTCTTTATTAACTAAGCCACACGCACATATAGGAATATTTTAATTGTTTTGCCTAGAGTTTATACTGATATCTAGTCTACTACTTTACCATAAATAAAAGTTCCTTCCTATATAGTATACTTAAGTACTCCTCTTCAGTTATTAATCTTTTAGGGCCTCAACTTAAAACATCACTTCCTCAGAAAAGTTTGTCTTGATCTTCTTTCCCCAATCTAAATTAGCTTATAGTATTTCTCTCTTGAGGTAACTTTCTTTCCCTTTGTAAATTTTACCACAACTTGTACCTATATATCATTTTGCATTACCTGTCCCTTCCATGATCCTGTAAACTTCAGTGAGACAGGAATCTTTTTTATTGTGATTGCTTAATGGAGTACCAGAACATAACAAAAGCTAAATACTATACTTACTAAGTAAAAGAATAAATGAATTCATTTTAATATGATCATCTTGCACTAGAAGAATTTAAATCCTGTGACCGATAAATACCAGTAATATTAAGCAAATTTTAAATTTTGACCACTATCTAAAACTAAGCAGTATAGTATAAGAGTAATATAAAAACAGTGAGCATAAGAGAGTAATAAAGCTTAGGCTCGGAAAGCAGACTCCCTGGATTCAAATTTGGCTCTACCATTTATTAGTCAAGTAGCCTTTGTTAGAGACTTAAACACACTGTGGCTGTTTTCCAATCTACAAAATTGGGTTAATGAGAGTACTAACTTCATGATGTCACTGTGATTACTCTATAATAAACATGCCAGGCTTCCAAACAAGCAAGATATAATTTCTATGTTTAATATTAAACAATGTGGTGTCTTCAAGCGAAAATGGCAAGTTGCACATATCGTAAGGAGAAAATATGTAGGTGTATTAAGCTGCAAAAGAAACCAGAGATCACAGGTATGGCAGCAAGAGGGAGGAGCACACAGACATCTGGGAGGGAGGCAGGGAGGAGCAGTGTGTGGGTGCTGCTACCAGCACATGGGTGTGACTACACAGTGGTCACAGAAGGGGCTGCCGGAGAGAGCCTGAGCTGGGTTTGTAACTTCACGACATGTTTACAGCACTTAGTTCATCTGATCCTTCACCAGTCTGTGGGGAAGGATGTCTTTGGATCTGTTTTCCAGCTCAATTCATCTACAATACCTGGAAACATTTGCCAAGGAGGCAAGATTAAGTCGCGCACCTTCTGACAGCAGCATCTCTGGGCATTACAGGCAAGTTCTATCTAATGCAGACGTTTCCCTAAAAATGCAGTACTTTATTTGTGGATCTTATTTCTCTAATGACAAAATATTAGATCTTTCCCAGTTTCTTTTGTCTTCTTTTCTCAACTGTACTTTTCTCCACACATTGAGAATATATTACCTACTCTCCTTTCATGTGCCCCTGTGCATGCCTATGTGACTAAACCAGGTCCCAGAGTAATCTAAAATACAATAATTAGAATGTAAGTCATCATATTTCATGAACCACAGGTCTGATTATTTTACAAGGAACAAAGTTTTACTATTTTATCCAGATATAACACTGGTTTCTTTCTAGTCACCCTGAGATAATCTACCCATGCCGTTCACACATTAAGTTTAAGCATAATAGATGAGTGAAAGCATATTACTCCTAACAAGAGTCTAAAGTTACACCTTTTGGGATAAAATAACGAAAGCTGAATCTTGATTTGAATTAAAACAAACTAGATTAACTAGGTCCAACGATAAAGTCTCCCTAAAGCAAACCACTGAGCAATTCAGTCGGTTATCAGTGGAAAGCTTTCATTTGGTTCTACCATATTTTCAACTGATCAGTGTCAAAAAAAGAAAAAAAAGATTGTTCTTTCTTTAAAACAAGATGGAGTTGTGCTCACTTTGGCAGCATATATACTAAAACAAGATGGAGTTAATTTAAACCCAGAAAAAAGATGCAGGACATGTATCTTGCAAAACCAGTAACAATATTCAATCTTAACTTCCTACTGAAAACTGTAACATGTGAATCTAAAGATCAGCTGCAGCTCCATCTCTGCTGGGAAAGCAGGTATTTTTGGGAAATTCAGTAACTCTGTGAGTGCAGTACAAACATGTGCTCTTAAGAAGGTGTTTGCGTTCTCTTCTCCCACTGATTTATGGTATTTCAACTATTCTTTTTAGAGCCAATATAGTTCAACAGATCACAGTCAGAACAACTGAAAGGTACAAAAATCTTGTGAAAATAGTTAAATTTTTTAAAAATTTGAGATTTTCCCTCAAATTCCCTATAATTTTTTCCCTTAAATTCTTTTATTGGTACATTTTAGGTATACAATATGTTTACATTTATCATTGGGAACTTGTATCCTTACGTGATGTATCTTGGTTCTTATTTTTTCCCTATTCCCTGCCCTCCTTTGGCCCCCTCCACCTTTCCCTATTTACAAAGACTTTGCTTCCATTTTTTCCTTTTCTCATAATTTTTCCTTTCCCTTCTTTCCTCTCCCCTAATCCTCCCACTTCCCCTTCCCCCTTTGCACCTTTTCTTTCGATTTCACATTATCAATTATTCATTTTAATCATTTTAACCCTTATTTACACTTTCAGTTTCTCACACCAGAGAAACTATTCGGTATTTACACATGTGTGTCCTATTGATTTCACTCAAGAATATGGCCTCAATGTGCATCCATTTAGCTATAAATGTCTCTAGTTTCTCGTTCTTTATGGCTGAGTAGTACTCCATTTATAAAAAAACCACATCTTCTTTATCCAGTCACCAGGTGATGGGCACTTGGGCTGTTTCCAAGCTTTAGCTATTACAAACTGTGCTGCTATAAACATGGGTACACATGTATCGCTGTGGTATGATTCTTTTAATTCTTTTGGGAAGATACCCAGCAAAGGAATAGCTGGGTCAAGTGGGACCTCTAGTCCTAGTTCTTTGAGGTGTCTCCATACTGATTTCCACAGTGGTTGCACCAGTCTGCACTCCCACCAACAATGAAGAAGGGTTCCTTTCTCCCCACAACCCCACCGGCAATTGTTATTGGTTGATTTCTTGATAGCAGCCATTCTTTCTGGAGTGAGGTGGAATCTCAGCATTGTTTTCATCTGCATCTCTTGAATGACCAGTGATGTTGAACAGTTTTTCATATGTTTATTTGCTGCTTTTACTTCTTTGTCTGAGAAATGTCTGTTCATTTCAGATGCCCATTTTTAAACTGGGTCTTTAAATTTGAGGGGTCTGATTTTTTTAAGTTCTTTATATATTCTAGATAGTAGTCCTTTGTCTGAGGTACAGCAGCTAAAATTTTTTTCCCACATTGCAGGTTGTCTCTTAGCTCTGTTGGTTTCTCTCGCAGGGCAGAAGCTTTTAATAAGAAGAGATCCCAGTTGTTGATTCTTTGTGCTAGTTCCCGTGCTACTGAGGTTTCGTTCATGAAGTCTTTTCCTATGCCAATGTCTTCAAGAGTTCTACCTAACTTATCTTCCAGCAACTTTAGTGTTTCTGTTTTAATATTTAGGTCTTTAATCCACTTCGGTCTTAGTTTAGTGCATGGTGTTAGACATGGGTCTAGTTTTAATTTTTGGCAGGTTGAAATCCAGTTTTTCCAACACCATTTATTAAAGAGACTATCTTTCCTCCAGTGAGGATGGTTGGCTCCTTTGTCAAAGGTGAGGTGGCTGAGTATGTCTGGAGTTGTTTCTGTATCTTCTAGTCTATTCCACTGATCCTCAGGTCTGCTTCTTTGCCAGTACCATGCTGTTTTTAATCACAGTAGCTTTTTAGTATAGTTTCAAGTTGGGGATTGTGATTCCTCCTGCGATGTCTCTGCTGCCTAGAATTGTTTTTGCTATTCTAATTCTCTTCTGGTTCCAAATGAATTTTTGGATTGTTTTCTCTAGCTCTGTGAAATATGTTGTTGGGATTTCAATCGGCATTGCATTAAAGCTATATAACAGTTTTGGAAGTATGGCCATTTTCACTATATTGGTTCTTCCTACCCAAGAATAAGGGATGTCTTTCCATTTTCTTATATCCTCTTTGATCTCTTTTTTTCAGAGTGCTGTAGGTTTCAGTGTAGAGGTCTTTTGCTTCCTTAGATTGGTTCCTTAGATTTGCTTCCTTAGATTGGTTCCTAAATATTTCATTTTTTTGGATGCTATTGTGAAAAGAATTGTTTCCCTAATTTCTCACTGAGTCTATTATTTGTGTACAAGAAGGCTATTGATTTTTGAGTGCTGACCTTGTATTCAGCTACTCTACTGAATCTGTCAATTAAGTCTAGAAGGCTTTTGGCGGAGTTTTTTGGGTCTTCTATGTACAGTATCATATCGTCAGCAAATAATGACAGTTTAACTTCTTCCTTTCCTGTCTTTATTCCTTTTCTTTCTTTCTTTTTTTTTGGTATGGGGGATCAAACTTGGGTCCTAGCGCTTGCACAACAGGCAGTGAAACCACTGAGCTAAATCCCCGGCCCTCTTTCTCTTTTCTAATTGGTCCCCTATAAATTTTTTTTTTTTTTGGTACCGGGGATCGAACTTGGGTCCTTGCGCTTGCACAGCAGGCAGCGAAACCACTGAGCTAAATCCCCGGCCCTCCCCTATAAATTTTTCATAACCAACAGGTAGAAAACAATAAATGTTTTCAGTCTTCTTTGATGTGTACAAAGCCAGCTTCCTGATAGCCAATAAAAATCAGTATCATAAGCTAGAGGTTCTTTGTAATCAAAGAATTCCACTCAAGCTTTATTAACAATTCACAAGCATCTATTGCTTTTGCTATTGGAGAACCTAAACCAATACCAGGTTCACTCATTTACTTGTTTGGGGAAGTGTTTTTTGTTTATTTGTTTGTTTCATTTGAAAAGTAACAGCTTATAGTTATAAATTCAAATGGGTATAAAAAGATATTATTGAGTAGAAAATATTAGTAAATGAAAGCAAATTTTATTTAGTGGCAAAGAAGTCTACCTTCCAAATAAGACTCTTCAGCCATCTCCTCAGAAACTAAATTAATGAAACTAAGTTGATGAAACAAATTTGCTATGCCTGTATGTGAGGGATTGTTATGGAATGGCTCATAGTCATGACTCCTTCTATCCATGCCTCTTGTACAGGGCACTGACTCTTAGCCATGCACTTTGTTTTGGTCAATGGGACACTGATAAATATGACAAAAGCAGAGCCTTGGGCAGTGTTTCTGCACCAGGTCTGCCTTCTTGGAAGCACACTCATCAGGACTATAGAGCAGCTGAGAATGAAAAGGCACATGGAAAGAGTAGCCCTAACTTGAGTCATCCCACCAGCTGAGTGCTACCATCGGAGTGAACCCAGGGGATATCACCAGAAGACCAGTCAGCTAACTCACAGAATTATTTAACTGTTTAAAACCAGTAAGTTCTGGGAGTTTTTTTTTACACAGCAACAAATAACTAATACAAAGTGAAAGCATACACGTGTAGGTATATTTACAGCATTGCTTGAATTTCATTTATAAAGAATAAAATAAAATTGACAATTATGAAATGTATAAAGGTAATTTCATATCAAAATATAAAACATGCCTAACTAAATTCATAAAGAAGGAACAGACTAGTCTGTATTTTGATCATAAACTCTATGTATTTCACATTCTACTCTCATGTTTTATATTTATTTATTTATTTATTTATTTATTTATTTATTTGTGGAACTGGGGATTGAACTCAGGACCTTGCAATTCTCAGGTAGGCTCCATGCCACTGAGCTATACCCCTGGCCTCTTATCAGTTTTAAAGGCCTGTGGCATGTACATCTTAACAATGATTCTTTCAACACAGTTATTTTTACTGTAGAAACTAAGAAGTCTATGAAAATGAGACTTGAAAAAACTTTTAGTTTTATAAAATTAGTAATTAATGGTCCAAAACATCTAACACAGATAATGAAGCGTATCTGGCCATCCAGAGCATCAAAGAAGAGAATCTAACCTTTTTATATTAGTCTAAAAGACCTATAAAAGTGGAAAATTCATAAATTTATATTTCATGATCTCTGTAAACTACACAGTATGATAGACACTGTTCTTAATAGCAGAATTCAGACTAATTTCAATTTTTATTTCACTTTCCCAAAGAAAGAAACCTTAGATCTCATTCACTATGACCTATGAGGATTTTTTCTGGGTTTTTTTTCCCCCAGAAGTATTTTCAGAGATAATTTACACCTCAATAGTCTTCATCTTTTCGAATAGAAAAAAAAATTTTTTTTTGGTACCAGAGATCGAACTCAGGACCTTGCACTTGTGAAACAGATGCAGTGCTGCTGAGCTAAATCCCCAGCCTCAGAAGCTTCATTAACTGAATAAATATAAACAAATCGTAGATGGACTTCTTTGATCCATCTACTATGCTAGGTGTTGGATAAGGCACAAGACACCCAGAGAGAGGCAAGAAAGTGTTACACCCTTGAGGGAATTATAAGGACAGAAACTGACTCCAAATGCTACAGTAATAATTAAATGCCAACTTTTTGTACACTATGCATTGAATTATACTAAGTTTCTTACCTGTATTATTTTAGGTAATTATCACAGCAATTTTATTCTATAGGTATTGTCTTTATTCTACAGAAGAAATAACCAAAGTAAAGTGAGTATAAGAAACTTGCCAGAGGTAATAAGTAGAGAAACCATGATCTGAACTCCAATAACATGGCCTCAGAAAACTATATTCTTCCCCTGGTGAGTGGTGGTCTAGTAAAAGAATTACCAGAAAGCCAGGGATTTAACTTAGTGGTGTTGCCACCTGCCTCGCAAGTGCAAGGTCCTGAATTCAATCCCCAGTCCCAAAACACCAAAAAAAAAAAAAAAAAAAGAATTACCAGAGTCAGAATAAACCAGTTTATGTTCCCAGATGGAATGGCCTTTGTCGTGGGTTTTAAAGGGTAAATATAAGTTTGCCTGACTGCATGACTTAATAATAAGAAATTGGTAAATAGTTTGCCCTTGCTTCACATATGTGCTTGGTTTAATTAATGCTTACAATACTCCTGTGCAGTAGGTATTAGCCTTGTTTCACTACGAGGAACCCAAACTCCAGGAGACTCAGTGACTTTCTCAGGATCTCTGTCAGTAAGAACTAGAACCAGGTTCAAACAGATCTGTCTGCCTTCAAAGTCCCTGCCTTCTCCAGGTGTCCCACAGAGACAAAGTATTCCAGGGGGAAGATACAACATGTGACAAGGGGAGGACATCTCAGTGTGAAATAAGAGCAAGTGTGCCAGGCTGAGGGGCATGGGGCTTATCCTGCAGGTGATAGGGAGCTGTAGTGTTTTCTGCACTGAAGAGAGATAAACTGAGGTTAGTTTTCCACACAAGAAAGACAATGCAGGGCCACGGATTTAGCTCGGTGGCACCACACCTGCTTTGCAAGCGCAAAGTCCTGAGTTCAATCCTAGGTACAAAAAAAAAAGAGTGCAGGTGATAGCAAGTGGAGGAAACTAGAAAGAAGAGAAAATAAAGGCAGAGAAAGTAAAGGCTACCACAGTCCAGACAAGCAATGCCAGGCCCCTGAACCTATGAATGTCAAACGCTCTAAGATCCTACTGTATCAAACAGTTTTTAAAATTTTTCATTTGGTGTCAGTGGTGGGGTGTCCGATACTTGGCTTCTTAAAGAATGGATATCCTAAAATTTGATAAAATTTTTTAGGATAACAAGTTTTACTCAGCAGGCATGATGGCATACTCCTATAAACCTAGCACTCTGGGAGACTGAGGCAGGAGGATTCCAAGTTTTAGCCAAGCCTGGGCAATTTATCAAATAAGTGAATCCCTATCCCAAAATAAAAATTTTTCAAAGGGAGGTTAGGGATATTGTTCAGTGCAAAGGCCTTGGGTTCAATCCCTAGTATAGCAAAAAAAAAAAGTTTTCTTCAGGGCTGGGGTGTATCTCCCTGATAGAGCACTTGTCTAGCATGTGTGAAGTGCTGGGTTCTGTCCCCAGTAATACACACACCAAGTGATTTCCAAAAATAAGCTAAGTCTTTGTGTTTTACAAAATATTAAAATTATGTTACTGCTTAAAATACCCATTCTATTGTAATACAATATAGACTTTATTCTATCACTACACATTGTACTAAAATGTATTTATTTACACAATTCACTGTTCTCATTTAGGAAAAGAATGGAATGAATGAGGTGGTGGTTCCTGTAAAATATAACACAATATAGAAGCAGGGCAATAAGGAAGTTAATGCAGTAAAATCAGACTAGCACAGGGTATGCGAGGCAAATTAGAACTTCTAACAAGCTAACACACATGACACAAGAAATTCCCTGCCAGTAAAGTGGGCTGGCAGAAATGGAGGATGGGAGTTGTAGGGGAAAAAAAGGATCTTTTAGATAATGAGAGTTTAGGGAAAAAAGGGAAAACTTGGGTATGCCAACCAAAATAGGAAATTGCCACATGTTATCAATAGTTGGAGGTACAGCACAGAGTGGCTAAGCAAGCATCATGTTCAGAGAAATTGAGAAGAAAGCGGCATTCAGTTCACCATGAGAAGAACAAGGTTATGGGCTGTGTTGTGTCCTTTTCTCAAATTCATAGGTTTTCCCTATCTAATATGTAACTCATGAAGGTAAGGCCTTTAAACAGGTAATTAAAGTAAAATTCAGTCAGTAGGCTGGGTCCTTACCTAATATGACTTGTGTCCTTATAAGAAGGAATGTGGGGACACAAGAATGTGTAAGCCAGGGAGTGAATCCTCAGAAAATAACAACTTTGCCAATCCTTGATACATATTCTTCAGACTCTTAGAAAATAAAGCTGGGTGCAGTGGTGCACACCTGTACTCCCAGCACTTGGGAGGATGAAGCAGTAGGATCTCTGAGAGTTGTGAGGCCAGCCTGAATTACAAGGCCAAGGAGACCCTGTCTCAAAAAAACAAAGCAAAAATTAAGAACCAAGATACATCATGTAAAGGTACAACTTCTAATGATGAATGTAACTGTATTGTATACCCAAAATGTACCAATAAACTTAATGAAAAAACCCCTCAAATTTAAAAAACAAAAAACCCAAAAATTCTCTTTAAGTTTCTTGTCTGTGTGGTATCTTGCTATGGCAGTCCTAGTAAATTAATGCAGATGTGAAATTGGTACCAGATATGAGAAACAGAAATGAAAGTATGCTTCTTCAGGAAACACCCTGTGAGAAACTTTAGCTTAAACTATTATAGACAGATAAGTTAGGTAGAAATATTATAGGTAGTTGGACAAGGCCAGGCTCTCCAGGGAGTCAGTGCAGAAGATGCAAACACCTTATAGCTATGGGTGGAGTTGAATCTCTTGAAGGCCAGGCCTCAAGATAAAAAAGGAATGACCATGCCTACATGCCTTCCCAAGGAATAGCCAATAAATTGAAGACTATGCTATAACTGGTATCACCTGGCCCAATAAAGTCCAGATGAAAATCAGTCACCCAGGTGGGTGACCAGGACCTCCCAATCCATCCCTTCCTAAAAAGGTCTTTGTTCTTCCATGTACACTTGCTACGTGACCCACTTCCCCACTGGATCAATATTACCTCAGTGGCTATACTTGTAATCTTATTGGTTCATCATAGTTTTGAGCTATGTTGTACCCACCTTGTGATTTGCTCTATAAAACTTCCTCTGTGAAGTGGAGTCCACAGCAACCCACTTTCAGGTCCCCTCCTGTCTCTCAGGAGCTATCTCTCTCAATAAACTTCTCCCACTCTTTTTTTTTTCTTGGTACCTGGATTGAACTCAGGACCTTGCACTTGCCAGGCAGGTAAGGTGCGCTGAGCTACATCTCCGGCCCAACTTTTCCTACTCTTTTTGGGGCGGGGCGGGGCGGGTGCAGGGATTGAACTCAGGACCTTGCGCTTTCGAGGCAGGCGGTGAAACCACTGAGCTAAATCCCTGGCCCCCAACTTTTCCTACTCTTAACCTCCACTGTTCCTTAGAATTAGTTCTTCGATTGTGGGGAACATGAACTTGCCTGATAACTAGCAGGTTGGGAGTTATATTTTTTCTCCTATATCAAACTTTGCAGGATAAAACTAGCAAGAGCCAGTGGGCTAAATTAAGGAGTAAGAGAGGCTGCTACAGTACTTCCACAGACAATGAAACACAGGTAAAAAAGACAAATGAGTTGACTTTGGGGCAAATTGAATAATGGAAGCTTCCCTTAGCCTAAACTGTACTATCTCTTAACCTGATTCATCTCCCAAGCTTCTTTCACATTCAACAAACAATAAATAAACAATTATTTGAAAGAGGCTACCTGAGCTACTTACAACAATTTGGGTAGCAAGTACCTGAAGCAGAGAAAAGAGAAAAGCCAAAAGGCTAGACACTCCAGATGAGACATCCTCCCTTCCCTCCACAGATGTAGTGATAGTCCCCAAGCCAAAGAACTTGTCAAGGAGAAAATACTGCCTATTTAGTCACAACCATAATTACAGCAAGAAATACAATATTTCCCTCAGTAGTTTGTTTGCTTTTAAGCAGAATTCCAGAAAGCTTGACAATCAGCAGCTGGAGATAGGTGAATAACACTTGAAATTATTCATTATTTTTTTGAGTTGCTATGATACAGATATGACGTTTCCACCATTTCAAAACAAACGAAATTTTACAGTGGGGGAATTGAGGGGGGCACAACAAAACAAATAGCTGCTCGAGAGTATTAAGTAGATTCAATTATTTGCCAGCCAAATGGAGCCAAGAGTTGAGGAAATGAGAATATGAATAATAACTAAATAAATATAATACAATTATATTTTATAGCCCAGGGTAGAGGCACTTGAAACAGCTGTAGCAAAGTTTGGAATATAGACAGTCTTTAACTTAACATGGTTAAACTTAAAGAATTGCTCAATTTTACCACAGTGTTAAAGCAATATGTATTCAGTAGAAACCATATTTCAAATTTTGAATTTCAACCTTTCCCCGGGCTGGTGATATGTGTTACAGCCTCATGGTGCAGCTTCTGGTCCCTTACACAAGCAAAGGGTACACAGCCCATACTCTACAGTACACTGTGCTGCTAGACTATGAGGGTCTGCAGACTAGGTGTATCAAACACATTTTTATTTTGGTACCAGGGATCAAACTCGGAACCTTGCGCTTGCGAGGCAGGCGCCAGAACAACTGAGCCAAGTCCCAGGCCCTCAAACACATTTTTGATGTAATGATATTTTCAGGTCACCATGGATTTAGCAGGAGGTAACTTCATCCCACATTGAGGAGCATATTCTAAACATTTAAATTTATTTTTATCCTACTAAAAGAACAAAATTAAATGATTTCCAGTAGGCAGCAACAAGGGCACAGAGAAACATTACTTTCTTGTCTAAATCAGATTCCAAACACAAACTAAAAGTACACATAAAATATAATCAATATAAATTTAAATAATAAAATAATAAATAATTAAACAATCAAGGAAATGCAGATCTTATTGTAAACAGTTGTGGAAAAACTATTTACTGCTGCTCCCAAGTTCTTTATTCTCTAAAATTGATAAATATAAATTTTAACAATTAGGTAAAAGAATACTGTCAAAAGATTTCAGAAAGGTCCTTGAAGTATGAAAACTCCCACGTAAGAGCATAATCATTAACCTTACTAAGTCTTTAGAAGACTGCTAGGAGTGAACTAGGTGCAGAAGAAAAAAGAACACTTGAAGTTTTTGAAGAGTGAGAAACTACTTACTTGGTCAGAGAAATTTGGTTATTCTTTTTGTTGTTGTTAAATAAATGCAGAAAGCATAGAGTGCCAAATTTGGAGTGTATATAAGGTCATAAAGCTTTTTTCCTATTATTTACTAATTCTTTTACTAATAAAAGAGATATCCATTAAAAATCAGTTTTTGTATCCACTTATCTTATTGGGGGGGGAGTTTAATAGCTCAATACATGGTATAATACTCAGTTCACCCATCAAGTTTATTTATAAAATGTCTACATGGCTTTCTTTTTAATAAACTGGCAGAAAAATGACTGGCAGAGTAGTTCTAAGGGTAGAAAGAAAATGGCAGAAGCAAATAAAGGAGACATCCATTAGAGCTGATTAGGAGCAGTATCAACACTGAGTTTCCTACACGTGGAAAATGCCTGATAACTGGGCAAGATTCTGGAGCTATGCCTTGTCTTCTCCACCTATTTTTTTTTTGGGGGGGGGTACCAGGGATGGAACAGCAGGCAGCGAAACCCCTGAGCTAAATCCCCAGCCCTATCTCCACCTTTTATCAACTGTTCAGAGTACAAACAACATTTACACAGGCTCCTTGCTCATTAGGAAAAAACAAAATAATGCCCCAAATCTGAGGTGCAATGAGGATTATGAATGCTAATAGAAGTCTCAAAGGGGGAAAAAAGGCAAATCTTCATTACCACTTGTTAATAATGATTACATCTCGGGCCAGGGATTCAGCTCAGTGGTGCCACCACCTGCCTCACAAGCGCAAGGTTCCAAGTTCGATCTCCAATACCAAAAAAAAGAGATTATATCTCTATGCCCTATAACGTAATAAACATTTCCCCAGCAGATCATGACACTTTAGGATAAATATCTCAACTGTGACTGTCAATTTATAGAGATTCTTATAGGAAAGGAATATATAACACAGTTTAATAAAAAAAATCATTTTCAATGATGAAATTAAGGGTGCACATTTTAGATCCATAGAGTTAACAAAAGCTCCTGAGTAGTTTCACTTCGAAGAAAGCCTGTTTGGAAGAGTAGATTCTTGCTCACAGCAACAACAGCTAGCAATAAGTGGAAAAAAGCATGATGAAATTAGAAGTAAATTGCTTTAAATATGAAATGTACTTTACAGTTTTGCTTTAGAATTAAAGTCATTTTCAAATAAATTCAAATCCATGGTTACAAATTTGGATGAAGGCCTTAAAGGGGAAAAATATTAAATTGTAGATAAAGGAATTCACCATGATCCTATTAAAACCATGATTTGTGAAGGGTAGTATCAAATTGTATTTGTCCATTCTGAGGGTGTGGGAAATTGTCCAGCACTGTATATACATAATTGAACTAGAGCACCGCTTAGAATTTCTGAACCAAGTAGTTACCATGGCAACATCTTGTCACTGGTGGCTACCTTACCTTTTCTAGCAGAGTAGGAAGATGCCAGTTTTTGATTCTATGTTTAGCCACAAGAGGGCTTCCTCACTCCCCCTATCCATTGCTTGTGCCATCTTTGTTTATTCCTCCTCGAGTTACAATGCATTGAGAAGCTTGGGTAAGGTGATTAAAGTGATAGTAATGGTGGAAATGTTGGAGTGAGGAGATCATGGGAGCTGACCAAGAATGCCAAAACAGTGACTAACATGGCTTTGCTGCCACCAATTAACCTGAGCTGATAACTGAAAAATTTGAGCACAGTACTTCCTTTTAGTGGCAGAAAACTGTCTTTAAGAATTTTTGAAGAAAAGATTTTTTTTTCCTTCCTTGGGTAACTACAAACAAGTCATTGAATCTTCTCCTCCACCATTTTTCCTGTTCAAGGAGTTCAACAACTCTTTGTTCCCCTCTCCCTCCTGCAGTGTGTCTCAGTCCCAAGCTGTCTTCACCTTCTTTACCAGACTCCATTATCCATCACTTGACATCTCCCTGGAGCCAGCAGCTTGACTGTTAACAGAAATTATGTGATATGATTAAGTCATTGGTAGCTTAAAATTGTCCACATGGGCAATATTTACACCATGAAAACTGGCAAAAGCTACAAATTGGGGAGGTCTCCCTCTCTCCTCCCTTGTACCACCTACTGAAGATACAGTTTACTAGCTCTGCCCAGTGCCATTGTCTTTCCTCTGTCTCCTGCTGGCAAACCTAAATCTGGTTAAAGTAACTGCTTTCCTCATGTATACTGGTACTGCTGAATATTTCTAGAGAGACTCACAAAACATTGCAGATTTTCCCAGGCAAATTCATGGTCTCCAAAAACATAGCTCAACTATTCCTTTGTATTTTTCCAGTCAGTTTTTTTGTTCAATACAAATGTTTTCCCATGTTTTTCAAACTTCTCTCTCCACTACATTCCCTTCATTCTTGATCCTGCTTATTAACAGAAATAACAAAACTTTAAATGGAATATCTTCAATTTCCTCCTCCCTAAACTACACATTTATCTTTATCCCATCTCTGGTTATTTTCTCCTGCTCTAATGGAAGAAAAATCCTTTCTTTTGAGACAAGCCTCTACCTCCTCAGAGGTCTCTCTCTATTATATATTTCTTCAATCTTCATGTTTTCTCTTTGTATGGGCCTTTCCTTCTTACTGACAGATGAAAATGATCTGGCCTGTGGGCATCATCCCTCATTACTCTAAAACCACACTGGCCTTCTCCTACTTCCTAAAACTTACTGTACACTCTCCTTTCTCACCAGTTTGCACATGCTGCTCCCTCAGTCTGGAATGCCTCATCTTCTCAGTTCAAGAAGGATTTGAACTGAATGAAAAAATCATTAGTCAAAATCAGGTTCCTTTGTTCTTTGCTCTCATATATCCTTATTGTATCTCTTTTGAATATTTATGTCACTGTAAATATGCATTTATTACTGTGGTTACCTAATTAACATCTTTCTGACAGCATTACAAATTCTGAGCTCAAAGAACATTTCTGCTTTTGCTCAACTCTGTATTCCCTGGATTTAGCACAGTCCCGGATATATAGTAAGTGCTCAATGAAGAAATTAAGTTGTATTAATTTTTTAAGCATTTAAAGACTCATTTTTCCTATCATCCAGAAATTCATTTTAGCCTCATGCCTGCCTCCCTCTCTTTCCCTCCCTCACATTTATCATCTACCTTGCTGGCTTTCTCTTCCATTTTTTATCCTCTCCTCCTGCTAATCTTTTAGAAAAATTGTCTCTTTTTTATGTCTCCATTTATTCACCTACTTATTCGTTTAATCATTGGCTCTTACACTTCATTACTCCACTGAAAATGCTGTCACTAAGACTATCGAAGACATTCCACTTTCCACTCCTGCATACCTTACACTGCTTCAGGCACCAATGACACTTGTCCACCTTCTTCCTTTTCCTCCTCCATTTTTTAAAAGATTTTTTTTATTTAATAAATTTTATTTTATCCCATTTTTTCTTTTGTTTCTTCCAGTGCCTCACACACTTCTTTCTTTTTGAAAACAAATACCTTTCCTTTAGTATTCACATTTCATATTCTTCTGGGTTTCTTTTGCTCTGCCTTCTTAGTCCTAACAGCTTCTACTTAGCCCATGTAATATATGTCAAGGTGTCTCTCTCTAACTTTTTTCTCTGCTAATTTTAGGTGCTCCTCTATAAGAACACACTCGCTCTCATGGTTTCAATACTGATCACTTTCAAATGTCTACATTTCTCCCAGGTTTTATGAGGCATCCATCTGCAGAGGGTATTATATGAGTTTGTGGTTATGTACCATAAACTTAACATATCCAAAATTTAACTCATTCCATCAAGTAATGTGTTCTTCTTTGTCCATTTCCTTTCTCAATGTGATCACTGTCAAACTGCCTAAGTAGAATGCTGAATGTTATCACTGGTTCTTTCCCTCTGTCTTCATGTTCTCTGGTAATCACTAAGATCTGTTGATTCTATCTCTTGAATACTTTTCATCCATCTCTCTCCACCCCATAGCAAATATTCTGGTCATTCCTCACCTAAGATTACTGCAACAGTGCCCAAAATGGTCTGTCACTAATATCTTGTATATCTTCCAACCCATTGTCCCATAGCAGCCAGAATAACCTTCCTAAAACATACATCTGATCACTTCTGACGTCTACACAAAGCCTCTCAGTGCCTATAATCCCCCACCCCAGGATAAATCCAAACTGCCTGCCACTGATTACACAGCTCCTCACAGCTGGTTCCTGCTTACCTCTCTAATCTATGTACTCTCCTTACTCCCTCTTGCTCTGCACACCCTAATCTCCAACCTAAATTGAAGTCTTAGACTTCGTATTTTCTTACTTATGGGTTTCCACATATTTTCTGCATGGACCATCCTTCTGCCTGCCTGTACTCACTCTAAATAATCCTTCAGGTCTCATCTTAGCACTTACTTCCTCTAGATAGTTCTTGGCACAAAACAGGCGCACAATAAATGATCTTCCTTAAACAAATTATTAAGTTTAGGGAAATGTTAGACTTTGCAGTTTTAATTTAGCTCAAGTTATTTTACTAATAAAATACAAATTAAATAGAGTAATTTATATTTCAAAATATTCTATTATGAAGATCTATCAATAGACTATTTGGGATAATGTATCAAAAATGTAGAAATTTAAAATTTAAAATTTATAATGTAGAAATTATAAACTTTCTATTATAGTAAAGTCCATTATAAATGAGGCATCAAAAAGACTTGCTTTGGAAAGTAACTCTCAGAAAAGGTTTACATGGCTATAAAACCTAGGCATATATAATACTCTAAACCAATGGTGGAGAATCTATGGCATGCATGCCACAACAAGCTGTTAGTGATCACTGAAAGCTCTAAAAGGTTCACCATCACAGCTCTAAACTATAAATGCTTCACTCTTATTTATCATCTTATACATCTTTTTATATCTTTTTTATATCTTATTCATCTTTTTGTTTTTTATCAGAGCAATGTCAGCTAGATGAATTAAATATGTTTGAAAGATTCAAATTTTTAATATTCCATCATCTATATACCTAGCACTGATTTGAATTTTAAGGAAGTATATAACATTGAATTAAATCACATACAACACCTAAAGACTGATAGTTGTGTTTGGTTTTTTTTTTTGGTACTGGGGATCAAACTCAGGACCTTGTGCTTGTGAGGCAGGAAGTGGCACCACTGAGCTAAATCCCTGGCCAAGACTGATAGTTTTTGACAAGTAAGACTGTTAATTTATAAATCCAACCAAAATATAAATGATATTAAATAAAAATACACAGAATATAGAAATATGCAGAAAATCAGGCAATCAGATCAAGAATTATATGCGCTTGAGTGTGTATAGGTCCCATTTATAACTTCTAATATTCTTTTTTTTTTACTGGGGATCGAACTCAGGACCTTGCACTTGAGAGGCAGGTGGCAGCACCACTGAGCTAAATCCCTGGCCCTCCTCTAATATTCTTTAAATGTTCAGTTTGCTTGACAATTTTCTTTTTTAGTACCAGGGATCTAACTCAGGACCTTGTGCTTGCAAGGCAGGCGGCAGCACCACTGAGCTAAATCCCCTGCCCTGCTTGACCATTTTAAGATTTGTCCCACAGTATAGAGGCCAGCTTTTCTGAGTCACTGATTTTCCTTTCAGAATCCAATGAAAGCTTATATGTTGTCTTACCAGGAAAAACAAAATGTTCATATGGTCATACAAAGAAATTCAAATACCTGGTGATTCAGAATCTTTAAAGCCAAAATCTAAATTTGAGAAGCTCTGTAATAGAATTTTTAACTAACGGTGAAAACTGAACAATGATACTCGATAAAAAGCTGACTCCCTGGAAAAATGTGCTTTAACCATCTTTCACTTAGGTCTTAACTAAACAACCAAGTGACTACAGTAATGTCTGATGGGTCAACATATTTTCTGATTTTAGCTTAGTTGAGGCCTCCCTGGCATCTTTGGAACAAGCAGTGGGTGAAGCCTAATTTCCAACTTACCTCCTACAAATTCAATCACAGGCAACATGTCTACTGCAGTACACTTTCAGAATGGCTTAGGCTTAGACGTTGGCCCTGCCAAATAAAATAATAGGTCTCAAAGGCTTTAAAGGTTTATAATTCAGGATGAAGACTGAAAAGGCCTGTTTTTCCTGACATACTTGGAAAATGATCTTTTTGAATGTAAGGTTCATTTGAAAGACTATTATTTTCCTGAAAGTTATTTATTTTCAGCATTGAATTATGCTAACATTTGTAGTTTACTTTAAGATAGATTAAAATTGAAAACTATTCTCCTCAAAATCCGGCAAGGCCCCCCACTTCAAAGCAAAGCCTAAATCACAATCAGCCACAATTTCTGGTTCCTTGTAACCACTCTAACTCCCTTTCCTACTACTCTGATTTAATTCACTTCATTCTAGCTACATTAGCCTTCTTGCTCAAACTCACCAGGCACAAGCAAGTCTCAGGGCCTTTGAACTGGCTGTTGTATCTGCTGGAATGTCCTTAACCCAGAGGTCTCCATGAATAACCCTGTGACTCAGTCATGTTCTCAGTGAGGTCTAACCTGTCTAACAAGAGTCACAACCTTCCATTCCACTACCAATCCAATCTCTTCCCTTTTTTTTCTTTTTCACAGCTATTCATCACCATTTCATTATTAAATAAATTATGTTGTTTTATTGGGTTTTTTATCTGCAAGAAATATAAGGTCCATAAAACTTGTCTATCCATCTGTTTATGAAACAAATTTATATTTGTGTCATGGTTAGATAAGAAGATCCCCTAGTATATTCCAGAGATATAAGAATTAATATTAATAAATTGGTTTCAACTACTATTTTTTGTTTTTTTAAAAAAAACACAGTCTCGCTACATAGTTCAGGCTGGCCTTAAACTCACTATGTAGCCACAGGCTGGCCTCAAACTTGTAGTGATTCCCCTGCCTCAGCCTCCCTCATGCTGAGATTACAGGCATGCACCACCACACCCACTTGGTTTCCACTATTTGAAACCACTTGGTTTCCCCTACTGTGCTCTCTCAATACTAAAACTTTCCAGATAGTTTTCAGTTTAAAATTAAATTATAAAATTTATTTAGTTTTATCAGACATGTGACATAGACCAATGTATCGACACACATGTGGCAGGTGTGGGATAAGAATCAAGACTCAAATTTTCCAAGTTGTTTAGAGAAATGAAAGCATTGCTTAATCTGACTTTTCTTGCTTTGTCCTAAATAATCTTAAAACAGATGGCAAAAGCTAAATACTAAGTCTGCTGTCCTGGAAACCACTAGCACAGCAACCCTTTCTAGACCCCTACCTATTAGATAAATATTTGACTTGCTCCAGTTACAATCTGAACCTGTCAATTTTTACTGTAAATCCTAGTAGAAAGCATAGCAAATAGTCTGGAAGAGACTAGTTTATACAAAATTGTTAGTTTAAACATTGTCAAAACCCTGCAACATATACAAAAGAGGAGTTTCACATAATACTCTGCATTCAAATTATACCTTTATCATATATAAATTCGTATATCTTACTTTAATATTGCAAGCCTGCTCCATCAATCTTCTTGCATTTTCCTCTGCCCTGTATCTCTTTGGAAGCTGAACTCTGAAGAACTTTAAAGCACCTTCAAAATCAGCTTGTAGAAGATCTTCCTTGGAGGTCTGCAAAATAATCAAGAATCATTATTACATTTTAGCCTGCCTTCAGGACAAATACATTTCAAAAGGAATTTCTATTTTCCCTAACATGCTTTTATAGCTAAGATCAAATTAGTGCCAAAAAATTTTAGAAGATTTCTAATATTTAGAAGATAATAGATGTGGCTAATATAATCCTATAATCCCAGCACTGTGGGGGGTGAGGCAGGAGGATCAGGAGTTGGAGGTCAGCCTGGGCTACACAGCACGGTTCAAGGCTAGCCCGAACTCTGGACTAGATAACAAGACCTTGTCTTAAAAAAAAAATGAAAACAAAACAAAACAAAACCCCAAAAGCTAGTGCTATCAGCTGAAATAAATCACAATAATCTTAGAAGCAATCTAAATTAATTAGCAAACTGACATTTAATTGATATTACTTGAAAATTATAATGGTGAATTCTGCCAAAATTTACCAAGTTACAGCTCTGAGACAAAGACAAGGCAAAAAAAAAAAAATTGAACTCTCAGATTAATCTGACTTTACCTTGATTAACATTTTAAGCACAGTATTACAAATGTGGCTAAGAACACAGACAAGGCAATCAAAGAGTAATAAATACCTAAGGAAAAGTTGGCTTTTCAACTAATGACAGCAGCTATTGAAATGAAGAAAATAAGGAACTGACCCAACACCTTAAAGAATGCTTTGAAAAAGTACAGTGGATCCTCAAGTTATGACCAGCTTGACATATGAACAACTTGGGTTAATTTGGTTAATGGAAGATTCATCTGCCTCTTGTTATCTATAACATGTACCCAGGTAAACATTCAGATCTCAGCTGTATTGTCTTACAACCAACTTGAGGTACAACCAGCCCTCAGGAACCGATCAAGTTTGTAAGTCAAGGGTCCACTGTAAATGAAACAAACCACTTACCTACTGACTTGTACAAAAACTTTTTGGAAAATTTACTTCTTTAAAAAATAGTAACCAGGGCTGGGGATTTAGCTCAGTGGTTTCGTTGCCTGCTGCGCAAGTGCAATGACCCGAGTTTGATCCCCAGTACCAAAAAAAATAAAAAATAGTAACTATTTGGAAATATCTGTCCATTAAAAAAATGACTGAAAAGAAACAAATGTTTATCTGGATAGTGAGATCACATGCTATTTTTTCTTTATATTTTGTTGTTTTTTTCTGCAGTAGTGTTTTTGTAATAAAACAGTAAATATCCTAATAAACAACTATATACAACTTTTGGCAAACACCTGCTTACATACTATAAATTTTGATAGAATGAGTACACAGAAATAAGCCAAAAAGAAATTAGATGTTCTTAAGTCAGTACTCATCAAAAATTTCAGTAATTTTAAAAAAATGGTTCATAGAAATCATAAACTGTATGCTAGTTCAAAATGTTACTTTATTTGAATTCAAATATAAAGCTAATTAACCCTAAAGACTGCACTGAAAAAGCATACAGGAAGTCAGAAAAAATTACTTACAACAGGGCCTTGTTATTACCATCCTAGTCCAAGCTATTACCTCTCAGACTGAGCCACTTCAGTAACCTGGCTGGTCTTCCTGTAACCACTCTTGCTCCTATCACTCGGCTCTCCTTACTGCCAGATAAAACTCCTTAAGAGCACATCACTGTTCAGTGTAAAGCCTAAGGTTTCCAGTGTGCTCATAATAAAATCCAGAATCCTTCCCAGGGCCCACCAAACCTTTCATGACCTGAGGGCGCTGGCTTCCCCTCCAGCCTCATCTTGAGCCACTCCTCCCTCCTTGTTCTCTAGCTCCAGGCATGGGCCTTTTCTCTGTTGTTTCTGTACTTACCAAATTCACTCCTAACTGAAGGCTATTGCCCTGGCAATTTTCTCTGCCTGGAATCTCTTTTGCCCAGATTTTCATAAGGATAGAAATTTTTTATAATCCAGGTTTTAGTTCAACAGTAAAATCTGAGTGAGGCCTCTGAGGACTTAAATTCTTTCCCCAGGCCATTCCCACCAAGTCACTTTTCAGTTTTATATTTGTTCCCCTTTTCTGGCTCCTAAGGAAGTTTCTTTCCTTTCCCCTTGCCTGTCTTGTTCACTGTTGTATCCACAGAATCAAGAACAATGCTCAGAATACAGAAGGTATTTAACTAACATCTGTTACAGAATGAGGACTGAAGATGTAGCTCAGTGGTAGAGTGCTTGTCTAGCACGTGGTTTGATACCCAATACCTTAAAAAAAAATCTGTTACAGAATGAATGAATGAGATCTACTTTCATCTCACTTTTGCTATACCTATCATTGTCCTCCCTTCTCCCCTGCCCCTTAAACAGAAACACATAAAAGAAAAGAATATGTCAACATTGGGCAGTTTAACAAGGGTCTACGTTGGCCCACCTTTAGTTCAGAAGATTAATAATCAGAAACTAAAACTAGCCTAACAGTGGCAGTAAGGAACAAAACAAAACAAATTCAGAACATCTCAAATTTGCTTCCTCATCACAAATACTCTGGTGTTCTGATATGAGAGCAGTAATTGCTATAGAAAACATTTAGGATGCTACCAACTGACTTTGACTTTGCTGGAAAAGTCAATTACTAGAAAAAATTTAAATTCAAAAAAGTCTGTCTAACTGAAATTTCAACTGCTGCATTAGGGGGAAAGCATCCAGCTATCATTTATATAGAACATACTACATTCCCGCTCTGTCTTTTTTGCACGTAATATTGGTTCTAATAGTAAGCTCTCCAATGGTTTGAAAAAAATTCAAGATGGGCTGCCTATAGTTTATAGTGAAACATTTCTAAAGGTGAGCCAATCCTAGGACCCGGAATGAGGCTCCCCCGCTGCCATTCCACACTCCTAGAGCAGAGAAGGTGAGCCATGAGGGCGCAAGATGTACTGCCTCCCCCGCCCCGCCCCGTGGAAATGAGAAGACATGTAGACAAGCCTCAAAAACAGACTTCTGGATCACCTACAGCAACCCCAAAGGGAAACGAGATGGAGCAATCTGATACTCAACCACCTGGACTCTCTGAACTGGCAACAAGAGAGGAGCTGGGAAAAATGAAATCAGAAATAATTACTCAGATAACAGCAAAGATTGTGCTCATAGTGCAAGACATGATTAATAAATCTAGA